>JAJJWW010010210.1:0-580817 GCA_023531295.1 Papaver armeniacum | reverse complement strand
AAATGGGCAGATTTCGGGACTATAAAGCAACAAACAAAGTGCACTTTTATAAGTCAAGTGACTATGTGACAAGAGTTTTAAATTATCAAGGATGGGAGTCGAGAAGTCGCATGATATCAAGACATATAAGTTGTGAAGATTCGAGCGGCAAAGTACTTTCACACCATGGCATTGTACTTACATTTTTATTTTTTTATTTTATTTGTATTTTACTTTCTCTTGTCTCAAAAATAAAAAAAAAATCGAAAAAAAAAATATATAGAAAATAAAAAAAAAAAAATAAAAAAAAAAAGATGAAAAAAAAAAAGCGGGTTTGTATAGTTTGTTTTTATTTTTGTATTCTTTCTCAATAAAGCCTATAAAGAAGGAATATCTATAAATGAAACAAGCATAAGAAATTTGAGGGAAAGAATCATATTGTCAAGATTCTACGAAGTTCGATAGCATTACTGTTAAAGACCGAAGACGATGAAGACACCAATAGAAGACCGAAGACGCTTTCTATGGATACCGTGAGAGGGTGCTAGCCGTACGCCAACGGATTCACCGTAAGTAAGCATATTTCCACCTTCTAAGAATGGTTGATTTCTTTCAAGAGATCGTTTAAAAATGGGTTTTCAAAAATGAATAAAAGATGTGGGTTTTCAAAATATTTCTGAGGGTTACGCCTTCCTACTATTCAACGTGTCACAGATTCTCTCTTCATTCCAACCTGGACACATGTGTGACCCATAAAAGTCAGTTATTATTGAGAGCAATATCATAAAACCTCTTTCTTGCGGAGGCGTAGTCGAGACTTTCGATCACTCCGAACCCGAAATTTAGTCGAGAAGGCATGGTTATTTCTCTCAACTTTTAAGAATGAGATTGTGTTCATTTATGGTGTCTAACTTAGCGACTAGTGCAATCTCATGTCTTCTTAAATGGATGGATGCTAATACACGAGAAACTAAGAAGGAAAAAATAGGTTTGTGGTGGGTAGATCTCAGTAAAACCCCTCACGAGACTATAACCTCGTCCGCTTAGGGACACCTAGGGGTTTAAAGGCTTGTTATTTATGCTAAAAGTGACCGTGATTCCTCACTTGGCTACCTGAGTTTGTTGTATTTTATTGTTTTGTTTGATTTGCTCGAGGACTAGCAAAGTCTAAGTGTGGGGGAACTGGATAGGTGTCTAAAACACCTAATTTACTATCTAGCAGTTACGCTTTCTTTGCTATTTTTCTAGAATTATGCACTTTACGTGTGTTTTTGAGTTATAAGGTACTGAGTCCTACGGAGCAAAAGAAAAGACAAAGCGCTCCAATCGGGAGGCAAAAGAGCGTAGTCATTTCACCGCGGTATTTTCAGCATTGCGAGCGTTAAGGGATAACATGTTTATGTTTCGTAGATAAGGGCCGTCATTCCGTGGCCTCGTATTAATCCGCATGGTGTCTATAACAATTTTGGTTCTACCATGCCCTAGTTTTCAGTTTTCGCTTCATTCTTTTCAAATTCTAGAGAAGTGAGAAAATACGTACAGCTAAATGGGGTTTCGATAGAAGGAAGTTGAGATAATCGTAAGCCGTTGTTGTCAATCAAGATTGATTGAATAAGAATGTGATGAAAATTGGGTGGTATTGCTAAGCCACCGCCGCCATGGTCGAACTGGGGGTGAATTAGGGTTCAATGGAAGAAATTGTGAAGATTCGATGAAGTAATTGTAGAGTCGAGACTCGGATCCGCGATGGTTTTGGATTCTCGCCTGTAGAGGTCCGCCGGTGGCCGTAGACGAAGAAATTGAATCGTCAAGTACGGACGGGCCCGATTCAAGAAATGAATTAGAGCTGAATCAGCTTTGAGTCGCGTACCGTATGAATTAGAAGATCGGGTTCGATCCGTGGAAGAGCTAGATGGTGATGAATGAAGGGTTCAACTTCGCTTTGAGTTTGCAATGATGGGTATGACTCGATTGAAGTCATGAATAGATGCGGGAAGTTGTTGGTGGTGTAGCTATGGTATGTGGAATCGTGGTGGTCATGAGGTTGCAGTGTGGAGAGTCCTGCTCTAGTGCGGGATATGGAATGATGTTCTTTGAGAAGAATGTGATGAATTGTGCGGGTTCAACCACGGAGGTAGTCTTTGAGCAATTGGAGTTGGTGAAACTTTAGAGTTGGTGATTTTGGAAATTGCAAGTTGAGACTGGCAGGGAGCGTGGCTTGTCTATGGTGGCCGGTGGCGCTGAATGAGGCCGTAGTTCATGAGCCATTGAGAATCACTGGGAGCAATGGGTTCGAGATGAAGATGCACCGGGTGCTTAAAAGCTTGAGCCCCGTAGCAGTGATAAATGATTAGAGGTCAAGTGGCTTGGAGATTGCCATATGGTGTTGGCTTGGTTACGTAGAATGGTAAGAAGGCGGGATGGGGTGTGTTGGTGGTGTTGGTAATCGACATGGGTTCTCCAAAATGGGCTACCTAGATGTATGCTTAGGACAAAAGTTAGCTTGAGAAGCCACGAAGCAAAGATGTGAAGCAGTCTTGAGCCGAGAAGAAGGAAGAAATGGCATACAGTGTTATCGCCATTGGACTCAAATGGGTATGTTGGATGAAATGGCTCGAAATGTGTCGATGGGTTCAATTGATGGTGTCAGAGCTCAAGTCATTCTTGTGTCATGGCAGTCCGGTGTTAGCCGTGAGATGGCTCAAAAGGTGTTGATGTAGCCAAACCGTGGATGATGCAAAGAAGGTGAGTGCAATGGAAGTCTGGTCGTGTGAGAGCAAGAAATTGATGCATAAGAAGAGATGTGAAGCTAATCCGGTGGTAGTGATGATGGAGATGAGTCAAGCCGCACTTGTTCCCGTAATAAGCAATGCGGGAAGAGAATGGAGCTAGTGATGCAGGGGAATTGCAAATGGACCGAGGCTATGAGGATGATGAAAGTGAGAATGAGAGTTATGTTGGAATGGAGTAGGAGATTGATTGAGATACGTAGGTCAAAGGTGTGTTGTCGCTTTATGTGAATGTATGTCAAGAAGAAAGGACTTATGGCCGGAGTCAAGTGGTTTTGCAAAGGATGCCTTGATGCAAATGGAGAAGTTGGGTGATTGCGTGGTACTAGCTTGGTTGAGCTGGTAGGAGTTGGCGCAACAGAAGACTATAATTTGCAAGAGCTCAGGCCTTTGGCCAAGACCAGTCAGCTGCTGAGTTAGCACCAATTCAGATCTGATTATCTGATTAGGTTCATGATATCACTGAGTTGAATTCATTGACCTGCCCACCGAATTAGACCGGTTTGACTACATTGACTCACCCGAGCGAGTTGACCTGATTGACCTGGCTTGACCAAGGACCAAAGCGACTTCACGGCCACCGAGCCGCTTTTCCTGACACTTCTCCCAACGATTTCAAGCCACAATACCGCTTGATTTTTTGGACGTATTTTCTACACTGCTTTCTCTCTTATGGGCTTGGTGGATTTTTATCTATTGGACTTTGAAGACTTGACCTAATTTTGGAAGGGGAGGAAAAGCTATAAAAGAGAATTCTACAATTTTTGGGAATCATCATATATCTTATTCTTGGAACTTTGGAGAGCCATTTTTTTGGTTTTGCACAACTAGGGGTTTGCTTTTGTTCATCTTCTTCTTTATTCTATTGATATTTTTGGTGATGAACTCCAGCTTATGAGTAAACTAAATTCTCTGTGTATTATCAAGGATGTAGGTCCGATTTCTAAAAACTTGTGTTTTGCTTTATGTATTAGTTTCTCTCTTGATTATCGCTCACTTCTCTACTTGTTTTTATGATCACATGATTGAAGTATTGTGATAGGATTATGATGTTTGATTAGTTAAGTGACCAATTAATTGAACTTGCATCTTAGTCCATAGCTATTTTAGGGTTTTTCATCAAGCGATAACCTTGAATACAAGTAGCATGATATGTTTACGGTTTGTAGTGATACACTCGTAATCATATGTAGAGTTTGACCATTGTCCGAATTGTTATGTGCAATGCATGACAATTACATTGATTAGCCTATTTCAAAACTTAATGCTCCTAGAATTGAACTTGATTAGCGCAAGGCGTTAGGTTATTCTTTAGGCAGAATTCACATACGCAGCCCTAATGTGTGTTGATGAACTTGAGAAATTAATGTAGATTATCTTTGCTTTCTTGATTCTCTAGGCTTTTGATAACACAAGAGATTAAATCGTAATTCTAATCATATATGCAAGCACATGTCTAAGATTGAAGATGAATTCCTTGACCAATATCTTTCTCCATTGATTACTTTCTACAATTTACTTTGCTTTTAATTACTTTTATCGCTTACATAGAAATCAAAATCCCCAATTGGTTACTTTAAGAAATTGGGATTACGAAATAACTACAATTGCCTCTCTCCTCGTGGATACGAACTCTTTCTTATCATATACTTTAGAAAGTGAAATTATTTTTGACGACATACGAAATGCCGATCGATGGGCAAACCCCAAATATCGCCACTACCACGATTTGTTAGCCATACAACCAAAGATTGCAACAGATCAAGCATATCTTCAAAGAAAAGACGGAAGCGGGGGAACTTCAACTAGGAAGAGAAGGAGTACATCGAGACCCACTTCCAAAATGAGGAATCGAGGATTTGCTGGGACTTTGTACACGACCGTGCGTCTATGATACAACACATATGCTAAATCCTTTACCTTTCCAAGGTGCAAAATAAGACATCTTCACGGCTTCTCACCGTGTCGTCGTGCAAGAGACTTTTTTCCTCCGCGAAACCACCTCGAAGGACCACGCTCTTCCCAAAGGAATCGAAAGACAACCGGGACTCCACGACCACGCCCCATGTAAGAGGTATCGACTCGACAACATGCTAATGATGACCTGGGATTTCAATATCGTTACTTTCAAAACTGGCAAGGAAGCTACGGATTTACGAAACAAGAAGCTACCCATCCCCATCCGTGATTAAGAGCCCTGGAGAGAAGCCTTGAACGCACACCTGGCCACGTTAACCTCAAGATCAAGGTGGAGACACTATAACGCATAGCAAATTCCATATTGTCAAAGAACTCGGGTTATGACATGATATTGGGACGCCTTGTGGGTACTCGGAGAACGAAAATAAATTGGGAACATCCCCTCTCCCATGTCGACACCCGAAAGAATCTCCAACAAACCGTCCCACTTACTTACACATCAACAAGCTATGACTTAACTCGGGCACTGGATATGACATGTTGATGCTAAATCAAAGATTCCAAACACAAGTAAGTCCGCGTAACAATCCTCTTTACAACCAGTCATTTCTTCCCCTTTTCCCTCATGGGGACTCAACACGGTCACCGCACGGACGCTGTCAAGAGATGCGAGTGGGGCGCGGGGCCATTCAAACGCTTTGGAAAGAATTTGGAAGCTACCATGGGAGACCAAGACTCAAACGGTTGCATAACGCCCAAACTCGTTTCAAATCTGGGATATGGTGGTCAAGGCGAACTAAAAGATGACAAGATGTAGCGAACCATATCTTCATCCTTTTGGGAGGCTAAGCAAGCTCATCAACACATAATTTCTGGAGGCGTGATAATTCACTCACTATGGCTCAAGCTTTCAATCCCTAAAACAATGTAAAGACTTCTTCCCAAGACTCCCCCTTAGTATTTTCTTCAAGAATTTCTCCTTGATATTTGTATTTCCTAAAATGAATACACCGTTTGTATTCCTCTTTAGGTTTCGTTTTATTAAAAAAGGCATTCATTTCTTTCCGATTCAACCAAATCTCAAAAACATGCCAAGCAAATTTTAAATCATTAAGAAGCCATTAACCATCCAATCACAAACTTAAACACCAACTCATTCTAAGAGAAGGCGTTTGGTCTTTCAAAAATGATAAATTTTATTCAAAGACAAACTACAATTGGTCGCCGCGAACAAAAAAAAAAAAAAAAAAAAAAGGGGAAGTCTCAAAACATCCTGGACAACTAAACGAAGAACGAGAAACAATGAAGAAGAAGAAGCTAATGAATCGTCGACGCCTCGGCCGTGGCTCTTTTCAAACACCGTCTCCCAACAATCTTTGAAAGAAAGGTTCCATCCTAAGCCATATCAACCACAATGGTCCTCAACGTCCCACCCGAGTCGTCTTACAAGCAGTTAGAAAGATCCGTCCTTTTACCAACATCTCGCCTCGCAACCAACCCAAAGATATGCCACCACGATCTCTCCAATGCCATCGACGACGGCACCGCCTTCTTCTCCAAAAGTCAATTTGATTTAATCAATCAGTAATATCATCATCTCTCCTCAAGTCTTCTCGCCGACCTTCGAGGAGAATTTCCCGATTCATCAGAATCAAGAGTTATGGTGCCACCCTGGAAAGGGGAACTACGTTGACCTTCCTCTAAAAATTTCACAAGCTCGGTCTTCCGTCGTTTCAACTAAGAAGTAAACTGTCCTACCCTAACAGTGGGCCGTGAAGAGGTTTTGTTGCACCAAACCCTCCCAACACACTGGGATGCTTCATCGCCTTCCGATCTTCCTCCGTATGCCCAATGATTTCACTGACCTCACAAAACAGAGATTCAATTACTATTCAATGTCTCCCCATGAGAAGGAGACTGGTTTCGTGGCTCTAAAGTTTTCCCAAAAAGGGAGACATTTCTATCATCGGAAGATCTCATTATGCACTACAAAACCCGAGCAAGAGATAGAGGATAGAAACGATTTGTAACGACTGTGCAAGTGAAGGATTCAAGATCATCCCTTATAACCAACAGAGCAATGAAGTCCCGAAAAGGAAAGCCTCCTACTAGCCGCGGATTGAGGCGTGACATCAGATTGCAATAAGACCATTTTCTGCTAGCGAGTGATAAGGGAGTGCATGTACGTAGGAGGTAAATTAGGGTTTCGTGAGAAAACATGGAAGCCACATGTTCAAAACACGCCAACCCCGCATGCTTTGCCTCTCCAAGCCGCCCGCGCATGCTTTACCTCTCCAAGCCATCCGCACCGTGACTTGCCAATACCAACAAATTCGCCGAGCCAGCGTCATAATATTCCCCAACCCATTCAAGGTGATGTACGACCAGACCAGCCGGTAATTTTCGTCTTGCCGCTTCATGGTCTACATCCCCAGCACAATTTATGCAAGGCCGCCAACATGGGAAGTGCTAACTCTCTTTACCTCTCGAAAAGGTTAGTCGGACTTTCCTGACCATCTTGTCACAACTTGTTTCGATTTCTTGTCCAAGCCTGGAACCATCTTATGCTTACCTCGCAACGATGCTCCCGTTCCGAGCTAAGTAGGGGACTTAATGTTGATGGTGGTTTTTAGCCTAGGGTTAAAATCGTAAAACCGCACATCTGGCATGACGTCATTATGACGATTAGCACATTTATCGAATCAATCAGCATGCTTACGTAAATTACCGGGGTACCTTTTTTCTTTCTATGTATCATGTTCCACCCAGCGAGAACCCCTAACGTTGATTGACATCACCGTCTGAAAACCACGAAATTCTCATGCTACCGCGCAAGGCATGCCCGGCCATGTCACCCGTACCACCGTGCCGTGGCAAACCGTGCAGCCACGTCTCGCGCCAAGGCATGCCGGACACACCATTGTGCGGTGGCAAACCGTGTGCGGCCCGTCTTGGCCCAAGGCATGCCACCATGCCCGGCCACACCACTATGCCGTGGAAAACCGTGTCGCCCACGTCTCAGCGCCAAGCATGCAGGCTCCTTGGGCAAAGCAATGCCCCATGTCTCCGCACCAAGGCATGCCATCCATGCTAGCCGCACCATGTGCCAAACACACACCAAGCCAAGCCGCACCTTATCTTGGCCCTAGCCATGCTAGCCGCACCATGTGCCAAACGGCATGCCAAGCCATTGGCCCCACACACCAAGCCAAGCCGCACCTTGCCTTGGCCCTAGCCATGCTAGCCGCACCATGTGCCAGACGACATGCCAAGCCAAGCCGCACCTTGCCTTGTTACAGCCATGCTATCCGCACCATGTGCCAAACGACATGCCAAGCCGTTGGCCCCACAAGCCAAGCCAAGCCGCACCTTGCCTTGGCCCTAGCCATGCTAGCCGCACCATGTGCCAAATAGTATGCCAACCCTTGGCCCCATACGCCAAGGCATGCAATGCCCACGGCATGCCAACCTAGCCGCGCCACCTTACCATCCTTCCCTATGCGGCTACTAAAACGAAGGCGTGCGACAATCAACGGCCCCCTTCAATTCCAGGATCAAATCCTAGCCATCCAAGGTTACAGGACAACGCATGGTAACCTTTGGCGAAAATCTAAGTTTGGCCACGCCCAAACGCGCCAAGGCATGCCATGCCCACGGCATGCCAACTAAGCTTCGCGCCACCATGCTGGCCTTCCATATGCGGCTACTAAAATGAAGGCGTGCGACAATCAACGGTCCCCCTTCAATCCCGGATCAAATCCTAGCCATCCAAGGTTACCAGACAACGCATGGTAACCTTTGACCCAAAATCTAGTTTGGCCACGCCCAAACCGTGCCACGACATGCCAACTTTGTCTTGCTTTCATACTAGCCTTCCCTATGCAACCAACGGAAGTTTGAGACAATCAACGACCACCTCTTATCTTAAGATGCAAAATCTCAACTGTCGAAGGTCACCAAGCCGGCAAGTCTCTCAGCTCGACTTGCCGGACGAATAACAACATGCTTTACATGTTTTTCCACAAAAACATTCGAGACATCAACACATATCACAAACTGGGGATCCACTTTGGGTATTGGTTTGGCGGTTTTGATTTTACGCCCGTCATAAGGAAGTGTCATAAGGATAAGGCGGTTAGTAAATACAGGGAATAATGGTGAAACACTCTTTTTTATGGAACATCAATTCCATGCGTTAACGGTTACCACCTCCTCCCATTTACTTACTCATTATTCCATTCCTTAATGAGACCAGAGTACGTTTCACTCCGATTTGTATAAATAGGTCTTACCTATTTCCACCGAACAACAAGTTCAGTCGAGAGCAATACAACACTCAGAAACATTCGCTAGCTTTCCATCTGTGAGCTTCCCATATTCTGATACAAGTCGTGAAACAACTACTCTTCCAGAATCAACCGGGTCTCAACACTTTCTTCGCTTCCCTCCCCAAAAACAACCCATTCTCCTCCTCTTTGCGACCAAAGCAAGTCTGGAACGGCCATTTCTTGTTTTAGGCCGAATTTGTACAGATTGATCTCTCGAATCTAAAGTACTCACGTGCAGTACATTGTTTAAGGTTTAAATTCGTTTCTCACCCACACACCCCGAAATTACCGAAATCAGCAGAAACCATTTTCACCCTCAAATAGTAGGCCTCAAGTTCAGACATGATTTGGTTCGAGACGTCTTTGCTGACATTTGTTATAAAGCCGGTGTCCCTGCTCGGAAAGAAGATTCTCTGGGTTTTTTTTATCTAATGATGCTACTTCCTTGAGACCCGCGGATATTCTTGTACACAATTGGGAAAACAGTAAAGATGTGTGTTTTGACGTGACTGGCCGTCTCCCCTTTCACCAACACCCGAACACGCAATTTTACCCCAGGTCAGGCCATTTATTCTGCAATTCTTCGTAAACTTAGCAAGTATCCGGCTGAGTGCAGCTCTCATGGCTACAGTTTTGGGATCTTGACTTTCTCCACTTTGGGGGAACTCAGCGAAGACACATTGTTTAGCCAGCCATGATACTAATGCTAGAGTAGGTAATTTTCTTTTTCATATAATAAGATTTGTTATTCAGAAAGGTGTTGGAGCCCGACATCGCCACTACCAACTAACTCATTGTAGAACCATCTTTCTTTATTATCAGATAATTATAATGCGGAAAAAAAATCAAAATAAAAAAATACTGCCTCCGTTCCAATTTAGTTGCTTTTTTAGGGTTTCTTTTGTGTTCCAAATTAGATGATAGTTTTGGTATTTTCCCCAAATTTTCACTAATTTACCCTTGATTTGGAATCACAACAGAGAATTAATACTCATCGTAATCAACACAAAAATTACTTTAATTTTAAAATATACCCCATGGAGGATATATACTCAATCTTGGAATATTTGGTAATACATCCCAAGTAAATTGTTATGGGATTGATAACTTTCCTAGAATCTAGAAACACAAAAGTAGACTATTTAACTCTTTAAGTGGGAATTAATATGGGTATTATTGGAAAGATTTTACTCTCTCAGATATTTTTAATCTCCGTGAAAAACTCTACAACGTCAAGTAAATCGGAACGGAGGGAGTAATTAAAAATAAAAGGTCGAAAGCAGGTGTTATATCGTTAACCAAACAAGGCCTTGAGTTGGTACTTCTGACATCGCTCCTCCGATCTGTACATCTATTTCACAGTCTTGACTCTCTTTAATACCTGAGTGGAGTCAATTTTTGGCGCTCAAATAACAAAACTTCCTCTGGAAACTTCCCGCAAGTTACTCCCCATCTCCCCCTCTCTGAATCCACTTTCCGGATGATATCCTAAGTAAGTAACTATCTCAACTTCTCTAACTTTTTCCCGCTCTTTTTTCTGCATCTGGTTTTTGTTTATCCAAATTCTTCATCTACAGACTGTCTAGTTAGGGTTTCTGTAATTTTCTTCTTCCAATTAGTCCTTATGCTTGTGAAAACTTAGTTAAGAACCTGTTGTTTACTTCAATTTGACGCGCGCTACAAATAAAACCCTATAATTTTGAAACCCTAAGATCAGAAATTATTGGGTTTTGTAGATAACGAAAGCAGATCTTGGTTTACTAACTGCGTGTATTGCTGAATTATTACAGGTACTGAAATTGAACAAGTTATCTGGGATTAGTTCGAAGAAATGTATATAAAGCAGGTAGAATTTTTATGTTGTTATTATGAAATAAAAATTAGGGGGTTTATTTGGGTGGGTTACTCTTTATGCTTTTACATGGGATTATGAGAGTGGGAAATCCAAGCAGGCTCTTGGGATTATAGTGTTATTTTCTTCATTTTTTTTTTGTTGTTGACATTTTTGTTTGTTTGTTTGGTGGTGAATCAGATTATTATTCAAGGGTTTAAGAGTTACAGAGAACAGATTGAAACTGAAGAGTTCAGTCCTAAAGTTAATTGTGTCGGTAATGGCTTTCTTTCTTTTACTTATAACATGAAAGTTAGTTTGTTTAGTAGATGCGCTATTTAGCTGAAAAGATAAACTCAGTAATTAAGGGGAATGTACGCTTAGTCTACACCGTATTGTCAACTGATGTTTTTTTTAACATGTCTGTAGTTGGTGCTAATGGATCTGGAAAAACTAATTTCTTTCATGGTAAGTAGTTTTACAAATAACTTCTGTTAAGAATGTGTAGTTACATGATATTGGCTGTATAGATTGTTTTTGCTATTATTGACATGTGATTGGATGGTTGGTTCCTATTTTCAGCAATTCGATTTGTACTGAGCGATCTCTTCCAGAACTTGAATGAGGATAGACATGCCCTTCTGCATGTATGTTTCCGATATCTTTCATCTAGATACGTATGTTTGCGTTTATTTGATGTTCTCTTTCGTTACTGAATTCTCTTAAATTACGCAGGAAGGTGCAGGACACCAAGTATTATCTGCCTTTGTGGAGATAGTGTTTGATAATTCTGATAATCGCATGCCTGTAAGTTTTTACCATCTCAGTGGTTTTATATTCATCTGTAACATGCAATTGGTGTTTTCTTTCTAGTTGGCGTTGGAGATGTTTTATTTTATAAAAGAACTTGAGGGTAATTCAACAAGTTGTATGTCATAGTAGCTTACCTCGTTTACATGCAAAAAGTGATTATCTCTAGACCCATGCGTATCAATATTGGAGTGAACAGTTCACTAAACAAGAATGCTTCATTACCATTTTACTCTATGATGGTTTTTCTCTTCATTACTGCAACTACTAAAGTAGATTTCCGAGCATGAGAAAGTAGTCTCCATAGAAGTATTTAAAGTTTCCTAGACTGGTTTAATAATGTTATGTTATTTGAGGCCGTGAACAAATTTTGCCATTTCTGGAAAGGTAGAGAGGGCAGATACGCTGCATAATCTTTGTGTTGGTGACTCTGATTTAATCTTAGCCAGCATTATTCTTGTGCTTCATTACATTAGTCGGGATCCTTGCCAGAATGTACACACTAAATTAGTGTAATATCCCTACATTTCTGTACAAATTGTGCTATTCACATTGCAGCATGTTTCTCAAGCCGCTCAAAAATAAGAAATATAATATGTGGGAGTTGGGTATATTTAGTGTTGTCCTGCATGGGTGACAATGACAAAAAATCCAGAATTTCAACTCTGGTTGTTCGCCGTTCAATAATTCTTGTTCAGGCAAACAAACACCAGCTTTGGCTTTGCTACAAGATTATGGTATTATCGTATTATACCCGAAGCTTCAGTGCCTTGTGTCCTATTTTTGAGAAAAATTCTAGAATATAAGCTGATCAACTTATGTTGTATTATTATATTATCTAGGTGTACCTTGCCAAATGACACTTGCAACAATGTCGATGTGTCTTCCATTGCTAAGAATTAGCTTTATTTCAATGATTTTAAGGGGCTTCATAAACTCATGCTTCAGATGTTTTCTTGAAAAATTAGGAGAGCTAATCTCAACCGTTGATGAACAACACCAAAAAGCTATCCAAACTTATTATATTATGGATTTTAATGATATATGATATGGAAGACCACAAAACTTTGCACCAGATATTCAACAACATTGATTGATATTACCCTGTGACTTGGACATTGATTATTGCTTACTGTAACTTTTTTTTCTTCATCTTTTTTTTTTTTTTTTTTTTTTTGAATATCGATGGTGGCTATAAACAAACGTAGATATGATGTCTGTTTTTACATGTGGGTGTGTGTGATATAGTTGCCATACTGTATTAATGAAAGTGATATGCTCAAATTGTTTACTATGGTTCGCTGGTTCTTCTCCAGGTTGATAAGCAAGAAGTGCGTTTGAGGAGAACTATTGGTCTGAAGAAGGATGAGTATTATTTGGATAAAAAACATATCACGTAAAGTTTCCTTGTTCTTAATGTTTTATTTCGTTATTGTTTGTCGTTGCTTCTGTTTCGGTGAGGTTTTAAGGAAAACGCGACGTTATCAATTTGCAGAAAAACTGAAGTTATGAATTTACTCGAAAGTGCTGGGTTCTCTCGTTCCAATCCTTACTATGTTGTTCAGCAAGGAAAGGTGTGCAAGCGTAATTCCTGTGCATCTCGAAGACAGGATATCTTGTTTTATTTTGTGCCTTAATTCATCTTTCTGGTCGCAGATAGGAAAGTTGACATTGATGAAAGACTCTGAGCGACTGGATCTACTAAAGGAAATTGGGGGCACCCGAGTCTATGAAGAGAGACGCCGCGAGAGTTTGAAAATTATGCAAGATACTGGTAATATGTTCATATGTTCGTCGAACTACTTGTTGCCCTATAGTATCGTGGTCTTCATTCAAAGTTTCCTGTGTTGATTAGGTAATAAGAGGAAGCAGATAATTCAAGTTGTTCAGTATTTGGATGAGAGACTTAGAGAGCTAGATGAAGAGAAAGAGGAACTGAAAAAATATCAGCAGCTTGACAAGCAGCGGAGATCTTTGGAGTATACCATTTACGACAAAGAACTCCAAGAAGCTAGACAAAAATTGGAGGGGGTTAGTCTTTATTTTGTGTTTGTTAATGTAGGATTCTTACTTTCTAATTTCCTAGACAAACTTGCACAGTAACTTGTATCTAATATGGTTAGTACCAGTAACTGACATTGCTTGCTGTAGGAAATATTCCAAACATAAGTTCACAGATGGCCATTTACTGAGAGTATATTAGTTTTATTATAACAGTTCTTATTGGCTGCTTACATGCTGTATTCCATCACTTGGCTGAGTCTTTGATCTTGTTTTTATCATTGTCAGGTAGAAGAGGCTCGCAATAAAGTTTCAGAAACATCAGCCAAGATGTATAATGATGTGCTAGATGCCCATGAAAATGCGAAGAAATTAGAGAAGGAAGCCAAAGACCTCCACAAAAATATTCTAGTTTTGAGCAAAGAGAAAGAAGTTATAGAGAAACAGCGGACAGAGGCAATGAGGAAGCATGCGCAGGTCGATCTTGATGTCAGAGATTTAGAAGAGAGAATCTCTGGGAGTAAGAGAGAGAAGGTATCCTTCATGACCTTAAAGTGTGTTAACAATCTTAGTTTTTTGAACAAGGGTGATTCACGAGGTTAACTGTATCAGTTGACGTTGCAATTTTTTGCATCCTTTTAGGAGGAAGCTGCTGCGGAGCTTGATGGTCTTGAAAGGAAAATTCAGGAATCCAAAAATGAGCTGGAAACAATTCGATGTTCATACAATGATCAGATGGCGAAGGAAGAGGAATTAACGAAAGGGTTTGTTTCTTGGATATCTCTTGCTAAACTATGTGTATCACCCAATTTAGATATGCCGTAAAGTTCAGTAATTGCACAATTGGATCCACCTTTTTTGTTTGTATCCCCCTTGTCTTGAGTAGATGATGCACGCTATAATTGTTTTATTTTTTCTTTCACATGGGACTTGAGGTATCCCGGATAACTAATATGCCATTCCCAACTTGGTATTAATTAGCTTCCTTGCATTAATCGAAGTTGGCTGGAGCAGATTTTACTTGCTGCTAATCAAGATAGTAGATAATCTTCTCGTACAAATACTTTGTGCTAAATAGAAAAGTAGAGAGGCAAAAGAAGTAAAAATGTGTCTAAAGTAAATTTTTATCGGAATTCCTCTTATACTGTCTTTTGGAACATGTAGGATAATGGATAGGGAAAAGCAGCTTAGCATTCTGTATCAAAAGCAAGGCCGTGCAACTCAGTTCGCTAACAAGGTTGCCCGAGACAAATGGCTTCAAAAGGAAGTTGATGATCTTAAACGAGTTCTTTCCTCTAATTTGGAACAGGTAATTGCTTACTATGAAGTATGAACATACGATATTTTGATTCGAGCAGGTCATATGAACTTCAAGAGGATAGCAACTTAATCCAATAATAATAATAAATGTACAAAAGGTGGTAACTGGTTTTGTCAAGTAAACTTGTGGATTTAACTTCTTCATCTTGTTTGCCTGAAGTTGGGAGTTTTGTGAAGTTTGTTCTGTAATTTTCTTTTGTTTTCATTACATTTAGCTCGGACCTATACGGTAGTAACTGATTTTCACCACTTCATTATGCAGGAGAAAAAACTTCAAAATGAAATTCAGGGCCTTAATTCTGGATTGCAAAATCAAGCTGCATACATTGAGGAACGCGAGACGGAGTATAAGAAGTTGGAATCCTGCATTCCAAAGTATCAGGATGGCTTTCGCAGTTTAAAGAAACAGAGGGATGAATTACAAGACAAAAGAAAGTATGTTTTGTAAACTACGTTTTTGTCATTTACTATATTATCTGAAAATAGTCCTCTATAACTAAGCATCTACTGTTGTTTTAGGTCATTGTGGGAGAGGGAAAGTGAACTTTCTTCAGAAATTGATAAGCTCAAGTCAGAAGTTCAAAAGGCTGAAAAGAGCCTTGATCATGCTACTCCTGGTGTGAGTAATTGCTTGAGTACTTTGTATCTTTGTTCATGCGCTTTATATTGGTGTGATGAACTGTCATATATCACTCAATAATTCTGCTAGTTATTTCTAAGGCTGTAATTCTGCTAGACATGTATCTGTTTGTAGATCTTGGATATTCTCTCCTACTTGATTCCTACATATGTTGTCTTCAGTAAAGTTAGTCATCAGGACGAAGATCAATCAGTATTCATCATTCACGTTATCTTGTTATCTGAATGTTCTTTTTGAGATGAATATGCCAATTTTATGTTTCAGGATATTAGAAGGGGATTAAATTCTGTCAGAAGGCTTTGTAGAGATCACAATATTCGAGGAGTGTTCGGTCCAATTATAGAATTGCTTGATTGTGAAGACAAGTTTTTCACTGCTGTTGAAGTAACTGCTGGAAACAGGTTTAAATTGTCCCTTATTTGTGCTTTATTATTTCTTTTCAAAGAAAAAGTAGAAATGACATTCTTCATGTTGTCATGAGGTGAGTGTTTGACTAAGACAAGTCTTTCTTTGCATCACCAGCTTGTTCCATGTAGTGGTTGAAACAGATGAAATATCCACCAGAATAATTAGGTACCTTAATTCAGAAAAAGGTGGACGTATCACTTTCATACCATTGAACAGAGTGAAGCCTCCACACGTAAAGTATCCGAACAATGGTGATGTTGTACCGCTTTTGAAAAAACTTAAATTCTCTCCGCATCATAGTTCAGCATTTCAACAGGTTCAGTTCTACCTCTATAGTTTGCTGCCTCTTGAAATGCTTAATTATCGAGTTCCTAGTTGTTGTTTCACTCCTTTATGCGTGTTTTTCTCTTCTTACTTCTACTTGTTACGTTTATATTTATCCTAACATTTGTTGCACTTCTTATCTTGTTATTAAACATCAACTCTTCTTTCCTAGGTATTTGGTAGAACGGTAATTTGTAGAAACTTGGATGTTGCCACTACAGTTGCTAAGGTGGATGGTTTGGACTGCATAACGCTGGAAGGTCTGAAAATAACTCTAAAATAACACCCTTTAGCAAGCAGTGTGCATGTAATCTGAAGTTTTAACTACGTTTTACGCATACCAGGGGACCAAGTAAGCAAGAAAGGTGGCATGACAGGGGGATTCTATGATCATAGGCGTTCAAAGCTGAAGTATATGGATGCTGTTAAGCAAAACACTAAGGCTGTCAACAGTAAACAAGAGGAGTTGAATAAACTTAGGAGCGAACTTGAAGATATCCTGATGAAATTGTTTTGGATTTTTTATTTAAATATTTTCCTTACATGAGTTTCGTGGTGCACCTTTGGTATCTCTGGTTACGGTTCTGCCGGGTGATAGTTTTGCCTTTTCAAGTTATAACAAGACACCATAAATTTGCTCAAAAATTAATATAAACAACTACACTTTTTCTTAGCTTTCCTCACAGATAGACCAGGAAATAACGAAACTTGTCAGTGAACAGCAGAAATATGATGCCGAACAGTCCCATAACAAGTCAGAGCTGGAGCAAATCAGGCAGGATATTGTTAATGCTAAGAAGCAAAAGGAATCGATCTCTAAGGCACTTCAAAAGAAGGTATCTTGGGAACCTTGTGTACATAATTGCGTAATTAAGCGTTGATAGCAAGTTTTACTATTGGTGATATAACTGCCTTTATTTTTTTGTATCTGTAGGAAAAGTTGCTTGCAAATTCCCGTACCCAAATTGACCAGCTCCAATCAAGTATAGCTGCGAAAGAGCATGAGATGGGAACAGATCTTGTTGATCACTTGTTACCACATGAAAGAGAACTTCTATCGCGGTTGAACCCTGAGATTACTGAACTGAAAGAAAATCTCATTGCTTGCAAAACAAACCGGATAGAGGTCAGTGTACTGCAACCGTATCTGGTATCATGTAGATTTGAGGTTGATGCTTCTGGATATTGTCCTGGATGTTAAATATATTTTTCCTTTTTATAGACGGAAACAAGAAAAGGAGAGCTTGAAACCAATCTATCAACAAATCTTGTAAGGCGGCAACAAGAGTTGTTGGCCATAAGATCGTCTGCTGACGCTGATACATTGCTTGCGGAAGTCGAACAGAAGAGACACGATCGTATTGAGGCTAAAGAATATGTTGATGATGCAACACAAAGGCTGAACAGTGAGATTCACGTGCCTTAAATATTTTGGTAAAAGAGTTACATCACGAATCCTATTATACAACTGAAAGTATGATACTGTGCAGGAGTTTCTAAGAAAGTTGATGAACACACGAAGCAAATGAAAGATATCAAGGATGAGAGAAATAAATTAAAAGTAAGTGTGCTCTTTGCTGTTTCTTATAATGAGTTGCGTCTGTCGGTTTATGATATACATTAACATGGTTATGTGCTTTCTGTAGGCTCTAGAGGACAAGTACGAGCGTACGCTTCAGGAGGAAGCGAAGGCTCTTGATCAGCTACTAAGTAAAAGGAATACTCTTTTAGCAAAACAGGAGGATTGCATGAAGAAAATTAGAGATTTGGGTTCTTTGCCCTCCGACGCCTTTGAAAAGTAATGCTTTCTCAAAATTTCTACTGCATTTCTTTTTCTTTTACTGTTATTATCATATCTTACATTAATTTATTTTTAATAGAGTTTCGTCAGTTTACATGCGGTAGTTCATATTCAGCCTTGTTATTTCATGTTTTTATCTTGGTGTGTTTTCATTTTATTCTGGTGCCTCTAGGTTAATTTCTGCTAAATAAGTCTATCTATTTTATTATGCGGCAAACAGGCGCAAGAACATCAAAGAGTTGCACAAAATGCTTCACAAGTGCAATGAGGAATTACAGCAGTTCAGCCATGTGAATAAGAAGGCACTGGATCAGTATGTCAACTTCACGGAGCAAAGAGAAGAACTCCAGCAGAGGCAAGCTGAATTGGATGCAGGCGATGATGTACTACTTCACCCATTTTTCTGAAAACACTAGTTACTTGTGATGTTAAGGTTGGGCCCATGATTTCGATGACTAATTGACTCTAATACATGTGCAGAAAATCAAGGAGCTAATCCAAGTTTTGGATCATCGGAAGGACGAATCAATTGAACGTACATTCAAAGGTGTAGCTCGGCATTTCCGGGAAGTATTCTCCGAACTCGTGCCTGGTGGCCATGGATTTTTGGTTATGATGAAGAAAAAGGTATTATTTTATTTTTTTACTAGAATGACTTAGAATATCGTCTGCGGATTAGGATATAGATAGAAACTAGGCCTAATGAGCTTATAAAAGCTTAACGGACCTGTTGATTGAACATTCTGGGTTCATTTTTGTGTGTGTGCACACACGCATTTGTCGCCTCCAAACACACTGTTTTCCCTGTTATTAGTATATAAGATACATTTGGTTTTCTCTTCTATACAGGATGCTGGTCATGGAGATGATGATCATGATGAGGAAGGGCCTCGTGAGGCAGATGCTGAAGGGAGGGTTGAGAAATACATTGGCGTCAAAGTCAAGGTATTTATCAAGAATTAGAATCATTTATATCTTTCGGAAGAGAGGTTTAAGTACTTCGTATCTGTGAAAGGTTACCAAGGTTTAGAACACAGGGCAGCCACCTTTTCATCACTAATTGACTCTGGTTCTCAATCAGTTTGCGTCAGGATTTTCATTTCGTGGATTTTTGTCTATATTATTCAGGTTTCTTTCACTGGTCAAGGGGAGACGCAGTCCATGAAACAGCTCTCTGGTGGTCAAAAAACTGTAGTGGCCTTGACTCTGATCTTTGCCATACAGAGATGTGATCCTGCTCCATTCTATCTTTTTGACGAGATTGATGCCGCACTAGATCCACAGTACAGAACTGCTGTCGGAAGTATCCAACATATAGTTTTAGCCACTTGCCCTCATTTTTATCTTCTTGTTTGTTGGTCTTATCTATATGGTACAGCTATACTGCCATGAGAGAGAGTAGTTAACTTGGAGGCCATGTGGTTAACTTCCCATGAGGTTTTCCCAGGGAAGTTGTTACCCAAAAAGAGGTGTGCTGTCAATGTGCATTGTATAGATTGCTTTAATGAAAAACAGGAAGTAGAACTTTTCTTGGTTCAGGAGGTTGTTGAAGGACATGGTATAGAGACAGCTAACATGAATCAATTTTAGAAATGTAAGTAGGAAAATGGTTCCTTAATTCTAGAAGGTCTAGACATCCTTATTACCAGAAAAAAATGTTGCGAGCACATACAATTTAGAAGAACCTATGGTTAGTGAAAAAATATATAGATATATCATCTTCTTACAGTATAGTGACGTGTTTTAGCAAGTCTTTGTGATACCCAAGTAGAGTAATAGAAACATGTTTAATATCCGAGTCATATGCCTCATGTTTTAAACCTTATGATGGTCATTCATATAAGGTAATTCTCATATTTGACTTATTCATGCATTCTATTTAAATCCATAAACATGACTGTTGTTCTGAAGTGTGTTAGCGTTATAATTAAGTTACCGTTGTTCCTTTGGTTCCTTGACCAATGTGTTTCATAGATATGGTACGTCGCCTGGCAGACATGGCAAATACCCAGTTTATAACCACTACTTTCAGAATAGAGCTTGTGAAAGTTGCAGACAAGATATATGGGGTGACTCATAAAAATAGAGTCAGTTTTGTAAATGTGATCTCCAAGGATCAAGCTTTGCGCTTTATCGAGCACGACCAGTCTCATAATGCTGAATAGGGTAAGTACTTACAGATGCTCAAACCATTGTTTACTATGCCAGTATGAACTACTTCAGTTATGAAGTGATTTTCTCATTATGTTTTTTGAATATTTGCTTGTAGGTTAGGCTGGACAGAGTATACTTAACGGCATTATTTACGAGGATAGATGGCAAGTTGTTCATCAGCATCCATTAATTATAACTATGTATAATATACATCCTAAGTTCTAACATGTTCAAGCTTGGTATTAACTAAATGTAGACTTTAATTAAATGTGGTGGATTATGTATAGTGAAGCAAGGATGTCAGAATTTCATTTCCCGAGGTTTTTTTATGCATTTTATGGCTTCTGCTTTATTGACAAGGCTCTTCTAAAAAGTCTTTTGCTCAGCATTCCAGTTTTTCTTATCATTGGACATGTTTTTGTTGTGTTTTCATTTTTACACTGCTGTTTGCACTAATTCATTACCCAGCCTATAATTTTGATTGCCCTGAGACACAACAGCTGTTACTTTTATCTGTATTGGCCACAGAGGCAGGCCTATGTCTCCGAAACTGTGGCAACTGTCTCATTCATATGGAAACATGGAAACGCTAGCCAAGCCAGTGTGAGCAAACACCATAAAGTCTTCTTTACAAACACCAGCCAACTCTAAACCCATCCTGCAAAGCTTACAAATGTTAAGAGTAGTGATTGGAAACAGACTAGCAGACATAATGATCTACAGATACACGGGGAGCTGTCAATGCGGTACGTACATGAGCACCTCTGGCCTAAGAATACAAGGCACAGAATAAAATAAAAAGGTCCCATTTGTAGCCAGTTAAACAGGACATGATCAAATCTACAAAAAGGTGGGATGTTACAATCTTAGGATTTTTATGAAGGAGACTTTGTAAACTTTAATGAAGGACAGAATGAGTGATTAAACACAATGATGCACTTCAGGATATTCGACTGGAAGTCTGCCATACATAAACATAAAAAGGCTAAACATCAAGGACAACAAAACCCATGAATATCAAAAAATGAGTGTAACAAATTATAAACCAAAACGCTCTCTCTCTACAGCACTCAAAAAACCCGTATGATATCAGGTTCATTTCAAGGTAGTTGTCACTTGGATGCAAACAATGATACATAGATTAATGGACGGAGTATCACTTTGGAGGTTGAGACTGGGTGATGAACTTGGTAAGCACATAACAGTCTGGTGGGGTAATGTTCATGTAGTAGTTTTCGATGGTCTCAGTGACTTCAAAACCAAACTTTTTATAGAAATTGAGAGCATCGTCGTTGTTTGTCTGGACATGCAAGTAAACCTCAGCGACGTTTGTCTTGGAGCTTAGATCGATAACATGGTTCAATAGCTTGGTACCTGCAAAACCATACAGGAACACGTTTAAGCTGACATGAATTTACAGTCATGATTGGTTGTGGAAGTTTGTCTTGTCAACTTAGTCATTTGAGTTGTTAGAAATCCAAATGTCCAGTACCCACTAAATGGAATGAAATTGTAGCAGAAACAGGAAAAAAGTAAAAAGACGTAATCAACAGCTAACTGTGATGGATCCAGTTAACAACTATTTCCAATATCATGTCTGCAAAATTACTAAATGTGCTTGAGATTATTTTCACTTTCCTTTGGAATTTAAGCATCCCTATGAATTCTATATGAATCACAAACCTACGAATTTAAGTGGAAGGATCGTCTTCTAAAGAATAACTTCACAAAGAGTTCAAAGTGCTCGAACAAGCCTATGCGCAAATGTAAATGAAGAGAAAAGATAAGTCATGTACGCACCGATCCCTATCCCACGGTAGGGAGCCAAGACACCCAGTGTCATGATGTAAACACGGTCAACTTTAGCTTCCTTCTTCTCGATGCGACAGGCAATTGAACCAACACAGATGTCGCTGTAGTAAGCTGAAAAAAGAAAGACTTTACTATAAGGCACTACAGTTTGAAAATCTGGAATGATAAAACACTAACAACACTGATAATGAAGGAGACGAGTATAACAATTATACTAATAAAGATATTTGATATAACAAACACTAAAAGAGCATTTACAAAGAAATCTTCAGGACAAAAAAAAGATATGTTCCAAATCGAAGTTATATCTAGGCTTTGGTCTTAACCAAAAACTAGCTTATAGCTCTATCAGAAATAAATATCTGGGATGATGAACTAGTGTTCTCCTCGCAAGGGAACACCTCAAACAAAGTTTTTATAATCCGTGGGCATAAGCTCATACTCATCAAGGTACAGTATTTAAGGAGCTTTAAGACTGATAATTTGCTTACGTAAAGAGTCCAAAGTACAAGCAACATCTCTCAGCTTATCAAACAACACATGATGAAAACAAGTGTTTTAAATGAGCTAAACAAAAAAAGGAGTAAATAATACACAAAGCTAACAGAATGTGTGATTATGACAACTTGACGCAGAAATTTCATATCGACAAGGTGATAATCATATTTGTCTAACTAAAACAGTTAAAGAAAGGATGTTAGTATTCAGAACCACATTCAGCACTAAAACCAAAGAATCCCCCATTCCAAATAAAAACAAAATGAGCATAATTCTACCCCACGTAAAGCTTCAAGACAAAATCATCCATACAGCATAAGAGTGATCAAGTTCTATCTTTAACTACATCAATACTCTCAGTCTAAAGAAAACGAGTCGAAGTACAGTCCACATTCCTCATCATTGAGTTTATTTACTTTTCGACAATGAAACCAGCACATTCTTGCTATTCTACATCGTAGGAGATTGTATACAGTCCACAAAAATAACTTCAATACATAACATTATACCAACAACTCTATACACAACTGACATGCTCATAATCGCCAAGTTACCATCAAAAATTTCCAAACATTACATTAAACACTTCAACTAATTCTACGAAACCGAACTTCCAATCCATTTCCCATTAAAATGCAAATTAGCAAAAATTTCTTGAAACCCATTTCTTAATATAACAATAAACAACATTGGACCAATCAATACCTAAATTTTGAGAAAAAAATAAACTAAAAACACAAATATTGCATCTAATCAAATCCAGCTTACAGAACCCTTATTTTAGCAATTGAAGAGAAAGGGGGATTATGTATGTATTTACCTAGCTTAGTAAATTCACCAGAAGCAAGAGCATCAGCATAGTATTTATCATTATAACGAACAGGGAAAAGAGCAGTATTCATCTTTTTTAGTTGCATCAAATTCTTATCACGAACTGCATCTAATGATGTCGTTACTTCCCTCTGCCCACCCATCTCTTCCTTCCACAAAATGGAAATCCACAGACACTCCGAGCGAGAGAGAGAGAGAGAAAGGGAGAGACTTAGGGTTTTGTTTTGTCTGTAAAAATTTCTTTTCACAGAGTAATATACGCCGTTAGGTTATGGTGGAACTTTGGAAAACAAACTTTCAACCGGGTCGAATAGTTTCGGATTCTTGTTGGGCCTAAATTACTAGGAGGCCCTATCCATGGGTACACATAATCGGAATTAACAAGTATCTGTAGAATTCTTTCGGAGATGTGGCTTGACGTAAATTGTGAACGAAGACGGGCTTGAACGGTACAACTCAATGATATCATAGAACTTCATCAACATCTCGTACTTGGCTGAAGTTTGATCCTAACTAAGCCAAACCAATTTCCAAATCAGAATTTTCTCCGATGATACCGAATATTTTCAATTATGTAGCAGCATCATTACTAAATGTTTTAATACTCGGGCATTTTTTACGCAACATCATGAGTACCAAATATTTTAATTATGGTTGGTTATAGGGGTGCACATACCCTACCCATACCCGTCATTTCTACCCTACCCGCCACATATTTAACTGTATCCTACCCTACCCGTCATCTAACGGATAGGGTGACGGTTAGAGATTTTTTTACCAGCTATTAAATGGGTAGGGTAACAGGTGAAAATCGAAATTATCCTACCCTACCCGCCTACCCGCGAGTATACTCAAATGACTGAATAACCCTCGCATTGTTTTCTTCTCCTTCCTATTTGTTTCGTAATATTGAAACATATCAGGGGTAAAAAGTGAAGTTGGTTTTTTCACTTCCATATCTCTTTTCTTTTCCAAATCAAAAGATTAAAAACCAAATCGAAGAAAAGTCGAAACCCTTTCTCCCTGTTCCCAAATCAAACTCTGCTCCAAATCTAGCAGGAGAATCACTCAATTGAAATTTTCAACGAAACCCTTTCTTCTGTCAATACCATCTTCATCTAAACTCGTCTTAAAACTCAGCTCCATCTCCATCTAACGAGGAATTAGAACAGGTAAATTGAGGTTTGATTTTGTTGTGAACTTGAAAATTTTGATTGATTTATCTACTAATTTCATAATCTGCATGTTTGATTTTCGAAAGCAAAGACAGACTATTCTGAATCGTTAACACATTCTCATGATTTTACTCTTTGTACTATGAAATCAAACCCTAATTCCTAAACTCTTTGTGATTGACACTGATCTCTGGTCTCTATTCTTTGTTAGACTTTTGCTCTCTTACTACATATTCCTGGTTTATTAAGTAGATTTTATTTCAAAGACTGTTCATTGACCCTCTTTTAAGGTTTGTTTCAATTAGCAGCTAGTTCTTTGTTTAGGATTTGAAAGACTAGATTGAATTCTGTTTTGTTTCAAATAAAACTAATTAAGAGTTGTCTTGCAATTTTTAGTGGTTTCTAGAAAGAACTAATAATTTGTTCATTCAATTGTTGGTTGCAGCAGCAGCAAAAAAAATTAACTGGAAGAACAAAGTGTAAAGAAGAATGGAAGAAAAATTGACTGCTGAGGTAAATATCATTTCCAGAAGACATAGCAGCTGAAAAATTGACTGCTGGGGTAACTCGATTTCCCTGCAACGTACATAAGCACAAGTTGAAGTTTTATAAATAATTGCGTTGGCTTGCTCATATGAATGAACTGATGAATTGGTATAGACAACTTAATGTTCAGTAAAGTTTTCAGTAAATTTGATTTAAGGTACAAATCCCTTCTGCTAGCTGCAATTATGTTGTAAACTGTTTACGAAGTCACTTTTTTCTAGGGCTCTCTCTAATCTATGAAAGTCATTTGGTAGCTCAAGTATTGTCATGATTATTATCAGCTTCCATCTTTCCTTGCTGGTTTTGTATTTTGGTGCAATTAAACAATTTTGTACCCCATATGTAAACGTTTTAGTTCACCCTTAGTTTGCACAGGACTCAACCAGACTTGCTTCATTCTTACCCTTAGGGATGAATGCTCTTTTTCAATGTTTGTATGTGCATCTATTTGTTTTGCAAGAATTATAAAAATAACATCTTGGTTAAGTTCCGAAGCAACATGCTATCTTGATGCTCTGGCTTATTCAAAACCTGGCTATCTTAACTAACCTGGGTGCGTTATTCAGTTATACGTTAAGCAGTTTGAAACTTTGAGAGTTTTATACTGGATATGGATTGTCAACCTTATAATAATCTCTTACACGCTCCTAAATGTGAAATGTGGACTTAGCGGTTTAACTAGCCCTCAGCCTTATTCGGACTTCTAAATATTTGAGTAAATTATCTAGGTTTGGAAAGGATTAATCACATGCACACTTGGAAATATTACCCCAGCTGAGCAAATCCCCTCATCTTCTTCCATTATCTTAAAGGATTTTAGAGCTCAGCTGTCTTTGAACCTTGGGATATATAAGCAGTAGTAACATCACATCTGCCAGAGATGGGTTTGTATTTGTATTTGAAATTAACATGGTTGTTTTTGGTAAAAATATCAAGAAACGTAAGTGTTAAATTTTGAGTTAGTAAATTGAACTAGACTTTAAATCAACCTTTGTTTAGAAAATAGAACTAGAATTTGTTAAGAAGTGTTTGTAGTTTTGTACATTGGGGAATCTATTAGCTTCAATAACCATATCAGATCAGTCTCAAAAGAAATAACCATATCGGATCCATTGCTTTGTGCTTCAATATTGTTGTTTCAATTATTTCTATTATATTATTGCTCTAATTATTGCTCTAATACTTGAATACATTTATCTGGTTGGTTTGAATTTCCATAAGAACTAGCTGTTTTTTTCCAATAGTATCCACTTAAATCTGGAAGAAGCAGAGGCTGTATAATTCATTATCATGTGTTGTGTTGTGCTCGTGGCAAGGAAGTGCCCTGATTTTGTGCAGTATAATTCATCATAATTCTTTAGTTGAGGCTGAGTTCTGTGAAGTTTTTTGTCTGGGAAGGAAGTGCCATGATTTTGTGTAGTATATGTTTCATTTTCCATCCATACGGATTGTGCTTTATACTGCTTTGTCTGAGTCTGTGAAGTCCGTTGTATATGAAGCTTAAGTTTATATTGCTAATTTTAATGTAGTCAGTTCTTACAATTATTACATGTGATACCTTAGCCATACTTCACCACGTGTTTTTGTATCTGCAATTATGGATTTTCCTTCGTCTTGTGTAGTTGTTTCGTAAGGTCGTTTCATAAGGATCACGAGAATTGATTTGACCACATTTCTGGAACTTGGTCTGTATTTGTTTGACAGGTATTGTCGCAACTGATTACATGGGTCAGTTCAGCTGGTGATTGTAATTGCCTTCAAAAACATGAAATTGGGCTGGGATTCATCGTCGATTTTGAAAAGAATATAACTCGTTTCTTGAAACTACAAATGGCTTTGTGCCTGGCAGGATGTTTTTGTTTGTTCATTTTTCCCTAGTTAGATTGGCAATATCATTGGGTACATACTTAGATAGGCTGGCTCTTATTTGCTGTGTTGTTGCAAGATATATTTTTTTTTTTGTCTTTTGGGGATCAGTTTTTGTATACACAGAAGGTAGTAACTAGTCTAGTAACCAGTCCCGAACATAGAAAGAAGGAAAAAAAAACGGTTATACTGCTAATTTCTTAGGATCTTACCCGTTTACTGGCGGGTAGGGTGGCGGGTAAAATATTTCTTACCCGCCATTCAGCGGGTAGGGTGGCGAAATAGGCCATATCCTACCCACCCTACCGTTGTGCAGCCCTAGTTGGTTATGATAATACTTGCAAAAAAAGAAAATTATTAAATGAAAAACTTGTGAAGATTAATTAGCTGGTGGTCACATTCAGTGGTGGAAACTAGAAAATCGATAAGTAATGGGTTTGCCTATTTTCTATACCGAGCTTAACCTTAAATTTTGGACATAGTATGTGAGCCCAGTTAGATAAGAGGATTTTTTTTTTTTTTTTTTTTTTTTTTAAAAAGAGTGGAGTTTTATTTAAATGAAGCATTACATCTTACCGTTCGAGTTGTTGGAAACATATTTTGGTCGTTTGATACAATGTTAGCAGAAAATTTTGAACAAACATGGTCCCAAATGTGCATGGAAGTTGTTGTTGGGTTGATGATTAGTTTCATTACCACTTCATTCGCCAGTTCATCTACAACTTGGTTTGCTTCTCTGTAGGCATGTGATACTTTGTGATGTAGGATTAGGTGTAATAGTCCGTGGATCTCCTTTATCATTTATTTTAAATACCAGGGTTCTGGTTGTTCTTGTTTGAGTAGTTGGGTCAAGGCTTGAGAGTCTACTTTGAACCAGACTCTCCGCCACTATTGTTGGATGACTACTCGGTTTGCTAGGAGGAGTCCCCAAGTTTCTGCATGGATTGTTGTGGTGATTCCTATTGGTGATGCGATTGCTTGGATGTCCTAGCCATATGTATTTCGATAAATTATTTTTGTTCCTGCTGGTCCTAGGTGCCCTTTCATCGTCGCTTCAGTGTTGATTTTTATCCAGTCTATTGGTGGGGGTTGTCAGTATACCAGAATGGTGGTGTGAGGTATGTTTGCTGGTGGTTGTGGTGTTAAGGGGGTATTGGGTACCAATGGGATGAGATGTTTTAGTGCTCAGTGATATTCTTTGCACATCAGGATTGCTACTTGTGAGGTTTGTTGTGGAGTTTGATGTGAGTTTTGGTATACTTTCATGTTTCCAGCCAACCAGATGTGCCATATGGTGAATGTGAGAAGTGATTTGGATTATGTTAGGAGTTTTATATTGATTACTTCTTCGATAGTTGTAGGTTGTTGGGGATGTAGATTGTTGGTTCGATGCTGTTGTTGTGGTGGTGGCCCTTGATGTTGTTGTTGATAATGTGTTTGTTGTTGTGTTGTTGCTGCTGTTGTGGTTGTTGTCGAACTCCTGATTTTAGGCTTCGTGCCACATGGTGGAAGATTTGGTAACACACTTATACGGACTGTGTGCATTCAAAGAAGATGTGAGTTGTTGTTTCCGGGTGGTTTAAACATCTGGGACAAGTTTCTGATGTGGTGAGGTTTAGCCAATATGGTAATTTGAAGGTTGAGAGTCCTTCCATGGTGACTTTCCATATGAAAAGTCGGGTTTTTTTTGGAGGGTGGGGTGTGGGGGGGTTTAGTGTCCAGATGTGGTTGTAGTTTATCTGGTTTGGTTATTGTGGGTTGCTTGTTATGGTGGTTGCTAAATTTTGGGTGGAGATTAGCTTTTGGTATCCAGTTTTTGCATTGTATTGCCTGATTTTTGAGAATGACCAAATAATGTTATCATGTATTGGATGGGTTGGTAGGTGGATGCTGATGATTTTTTGTGAAATTGGGAGGGGGAAGGTATTGAAAATAGTTTCATGATTCCAAGAGTTTGTTTATGGGTGTAGTAGGGAGGATACCTTGGAGTCTGGATGTATGCTGGTAGTGCGGTAGCTGGGGTGGTGTGGGATCCAAATTGATGATAGGTTTGTTGTTTGGCCATTGCCGATTTGGTAGGTACAACATTATTGCAAAAAAGGAGAGATGTTAGCTAAATTTTTCCATGTTGGGCTGGCCTTTTGCGGTGGCTTGGGGATGATTAGGAATGAAGTTGTTGCATTATTGTGGAGGTACTTGGCGTTGCTCATTGCTGTCCATATGGATTCAGGTTTGTCTTTGATTTGCCATAATATCTTTGTTAGCAAAGAGATGTTGTGTTCTTTGCTTTTCTATATGCCTAGACCTCCCAAAGCTCTTGGTTTTCAGAGACTATACCATCTAATTGGATGGATTTTCCTTATGTTTTTGCCATGACCCCAAAAGAAATTCCTTGTGATTTGGACTATTTTATTATGGACGTGAGCATGAAGCATTTGGGTATGCATGATGTGGTTCATGGTGGGGGTGAGAGAGGTATTGATTAGCATCCATCTTCCTGCTTGGTTCAGCCACTTAGTTTGACATCTTGCGGTTTTCCTTTCCAAACGGTTCAGTAACTCAGTTGAGATGTGAGCATAATTTCTATTTTGCTTGAATTGGATGCATAGGTATGTAGGTGGGTGTGAGGTGGTAGGAATATGGAATTGGTTTTTGAGCCAATCAGTGGTGGTCACCGAGAGGTTAGGATGGTGGATGATGGATGATTTTGATTTATTGATTACTTGGCCCGTATAGGTAGACTAGGAGTGCAACAAATTCAAGAGGGCATCACATGAAGCTTGATCAGCAGCGCAAGTGATGAGCAAGTTATCCGCATAGAGAAGATGGAGGATAGGGATTACATTACTTGAGATTTTGAGACCTTTTAGCTTTCTTTGTTGCTCCAGCATACCAAGGTTAATTGAGAGGATATCAACACATAGGATGAATATGTACGTTGATAGTTGGTCACCTTGGCATAGACCACGCTTTGAATTTAAATTTCCTTGAGTTATGTCATTGAATTTGATGGAGTACGTCACTGAACTGATACAGGTCATGATGTAGTCCGTGAAATCTAAAGGGAAGCCCAAAGTGATGAGAGTTTTCCTGATGAAGTTCCAGTCCAGACTATCGAAAGTCTTCTGAATTTCCATCTTGAGTGCGTTTTTGGGGTAGCTGAAGGTTTGGTGGTTCTGATGTGATGAAAAAGATATGTCGTTGTTGCAATGTTGTCATGAATAACTCTGTTTGGGACAAAAACACTCTGGAATGGGCTGATGATGAATTTCAATATGGGCCTGATTCGATTGACCAAAATCTTAGCAATTGTTTTATAAATGACATTACAGAGCCCAATTGGTCGTAAATGGTCCAGGGTGGTTGGATTTTGGTTTTTGGGTATGAGAGTGAGGTTTGTGTGGTTTATTGGTGATTTAATATATGGTTATGGGTGAAAAAATGGTTTAATTTGCGATTATTTCTGAGCTTGTTGTATCCCAGAATTTTTTGTAGAATTTGCTGGTAAAGCCATCCGGACCTGGTGCTTTTTCCGAGCCAATGGAAAGAAGATCAGTGTGGATTTCTTCAGGTGTAACTGGGGCCATCAGTTTTTGTTGTTGCAAGTTTGAAATTCTGTTGTGGATGCAATTGAAAAAATTTGAATCGATTGGTGTTGAGGGTGCTGATTATTGTGTTGTGAAGTGCTTTATTAGTAATCCTCTTAACACGATTGGGTGTGGATCCAATTGTTGTGCTCTTCTTGCAGTTGTTTAATTTGGTTGCAAATTCTGTGCATTGTTGCATACGTGTGAAGAAGGTGGTATTCAAATCCCCCTGTTGAAGCCATTGAATGCGCGACCTTTATTTCCAGTATTCATCGTAACATTTTGACAGAAGTAGGTGAGTGTTTCTGAAATCTTGCTCTTGTTGTAGCCAAAACTCCTGAAGCAAGACATGTGAAGTAGCACAGTTTGTTGGGCTTGGATGATTTAGTGTTCTGCAGCTTTGTCCAAAAGTTTCTTTGTGCCATTATTGAAGAGCTGATGCAATGCTAGTAATTTTCATTATCAAGTTGTATGGAGGAGAACTATAGAATGATTTAGACCATGCTTCAGTTACCACAGCTTGCATATGGGGGTGGAGGAACCATAGGTGTTCCATTTTGAATCTTCAAGAATTTGGTTTGACACAATTGCTTTTTCGTTTAAAATTATTGAAGTATGATCTGATGCAATCCGAGGCATTTGCCAGCCATTGTTGATTCCACATTCCTCTGTCAAGGCGCTCCATTATGAAACCAGTTCATGTTTGTTTGTTGGTCCATGTGTAAGGATATCCTTTAAAGCCCAAATCGATAAGCCCTGTAGTATTAATGAAGTTTACAAAATGCTTTGTTTTTACAACAGTGATTGGTCGTCCACCTTTTTTTTTTCTTGTTGCGATGTTATTTCATTGAAATCACCCATTAAAAGCCAAGGTAGGCTGTGTGTTGGGACGATTGATTCAAAAAAATTTCATAAGTCTTCTCGTGCCGCCTGTTGGGGTGGGTCATAAACTCCGGTGAAGAACCGAGGGGGAGATGGTGGTGGCGGAGTAATGTAAGCATGAACCAAAATTTGATTAGTTACTAAGATCTGGACCTTCAAGAGAGACTTCCAAAGTGGACAAAGTCCCCCTTTTCGGCCAATACAAGGAACATAAAAGCATTCATGAAAACCTAAAGAGCCTCTCAAGTAATACATATGTTGATATGAGGCTAATGTTTCAGACAAAAACAAAAGATCTAACTTAAGAAATCGTGTGAACTTACATAATTTAGAGACTGTTAAGGGGGTGTGCATCCCTTGACAGTTCCAGGCTATGTGATTCATAATATCGGCGAGTATTGGTCTGAGCCAACATATCGCGAAAAACTGGTCGAGGCGTGACCTTCATCTTTAGTCTCTTCACCTAGGGATAGATGTCAAGCAAGTCTTGTTTGGTTTGGTTGGGGTTGGTGGAAGTGGTTGAAGTTGGTTTAATCTGGTGGGAATTGGATGTTGGTTGAAGTAGTGGTGGAAGGTGCGGGGTTTGGTTGTTTACGGGATTTCCTTGCTCTTGATGTAGGTACTTCACGGGCTGGTTAAGTTATTCTTGAGGAGTAGGATGGAGGGTGGAAAGGGAGAGGAATTTTTTGGTTTTATGTGGTCGTTGTGGATCATCAAAGGATGGTGTGGGTGGGAGGTTGAGGTTTTCTGGAGTGATGGTTTTTGGTGTTCTTCCTTTCCTTATGTAGGTGCGGATAGGTTTGATGGTTTGGGGTTTACGAGGTGGTACTGGGTCAGCAGTGTGTAAGAGGTTAACAAACACCTGTGGTACACCTTTATATTTGGTGACCACCAGCTTAACTTGTGCATCTCTGTGGTTGAGGTATGCTTGTAGGACTTGGGTTTATTGGGGTGTGAAATAATCGGAGAGATTATTTATTTGTTGTTGCGGGTCCTGAGTAGCTAATGGGTTAGGTTGGTGTTGTTGAGAAGGTTTATTTTAGGCAATGACATAAGCCTGGTGGTGTTCTTGAAGGTTTAGAGGTGCTTTGCCTTGGTTAGATGTTTCTATTGTCTGCTGCTGGGGGGAATTATTATGCTGGATATGGGCACCCCAAAGTGGATCGATCCACCTAAGCTGTCCCGGTATGAGCCTGCTCCATTTGTAAAAAGACTATACTTTCCTCTGATGGTGCTAGCCGGCCAGATTTTATCCTGTTGAGGTGGGTTCAATGAGAATGTTATATCCTCTGTTCAGTGTCAAGTACAGGAGGCTTGTTTTTGCGAGTTGTTGGGTCATAGTAGATAGATGTCTGACGACTTGGATTTGAAAGTTGGTTGGAGCTTTTTGAGTGAGGGTTTAATAATGAGGATGATGGTATGTAGGTGAGAGAATGGGTTTTAGGGTTTGAAGCTTTGATTCTCGTATTTAGTTTGTGGTATAGGAAGTTTGGAAACTGGTTATTTTGAAAAACATCATCGAAACATTAAAACTTGTTATAGTTGTTAGCAATATGTCCAGGAAATCCACCAAGAGAACATAAGGTGGGGAGATACTCATACATGAACTGAATCCAACCTGCTATATCTCAAGTTCAATACATGGATAAAAAGGTTTAAGAAGTTCAAGTTTTACCTTTGCTCTTGGTGTGTGTGTGTGGTGGTGGTGGTGGTGGGTGTGGTGTGTGTGTGGGGGTTGGGGGGGGACCTTGCAAATCAGTTTCAATCACGTAGCCGGCAACTTTCATGATGTCTTGAACTTCGACTTCATCACCTAAGTATGAAGGGAGGTTTGGAAGTTGGGTCCAAAAAACCACTTCTTTGAAACATGCATCAGGGTTAACCAAGAATACATTCCAATCTTTGATCATTGAAGTTTGGTTTGAAATGATCCAGGGTTGATGGCTGAGGATCTTTGTTTTATCTTGTTTGTTCTCCATTGTTAGTTGATAGATCTCAGCACCGGGGGTAGAGTTTGCAACTGTCTGAAACTTAGTGAATTTTATGGGTGACCATTTATCTTCTAAAGAAGCTCTGAGGGTATTAAACTTGAAGTTTCCTGCAAGGACTTTGACTGCTAGACAGTGATTATTGTGGTATTGGAGCAGGTCCTTAGTTCTTTCAATCAACTGGAATATAGTTCTTTTTGAAGTTTCTTTTCTGATGTAGAAAGTGGGTGCGATGAAAATGTGGCGGGGTTTGATGGTGATGTGAACTTTTCAGATTGATTTAGTGTTGGAAGCTTTTTTCGTTTGATTTTGTAATTTTTTAGAAATGGTTTTTGTTGGAAGGTTCTTGTCTTGATGTTGTCTTGGTCTTTTTGGTGAAGGAAAATTGGGTAGATGTAAAAGAGGTAGAAGAAGCGTTAGAATAATCTTGGGTGAATATATTATCAGAGTGAGTGGGGGCGTCATCATTGCATTCTTGTCTCGGCTGTTGTGAAGGAGTTTGGGTGAGACAAACTTTAACAGGCGTGATAGTTGATTGGGAAGAAGTTTTATCAGTAGGTAGTAATGGTGGTGATTCTTTGGTTGGGTGATGGAGGCGGTGGTGCATGGCTCATGTTAAAAAACTCGGGTAGCGGCTTCATTGATTGATTAGGAAACAAAGAAGGGGAGGTGAAGAGATGATTAAAAAATCAATTCCAGAAATTCGTGATAGGGAGTATTTTCTTGTACAAAAGGATTAAACGATGAAGGTTGGGAATCTCTAGATTAGGAGATAAGGATTTATCAGGATTCAATCCAAGTCGAAGCGAAGAACAAACACTCAAATAGTATGCGAACCGATTTTTTTCCCGAAGAAATCACATAATTTTGATTTCACCTCTAAAACTTAAGAAAATATTTATCATGCAGAGATATTTAGAATCTGCGATAAAGAGAAATATTTGTAGCTTTTGCATTAGAATCCGATACTTACATTACACGAAGGTTGGTTACAACTTTGGGGAAATTTTCAATAAAACTACCAAAGCTCTTACCAAGTACAATATGCCAATTGCAATTGTATAGTCCAACAAATACAAGCATGGCAAAAGAGAAAGATGGTAACAAGTTATAGTAAAGTTTGTTTTTCCAAATTATTCCAATGTGAATTCTTCAAGCCATATCAACACTTCATATCTCTTCATGTGAAAAACATCCCAAAAGACAAACAAACAATAATATCTGATAAATAACAAAGGAAAGTAACCAAAACATGAAAAGGGTTTGATTTAAGTACCAAAATGAAGCTTCACGTTTTTACGGATCGTTATATCGAGAAAGCACACAACCTTTTTAGTTTGAAGACCGTCTATTAGAACTACATGACGTAAGCTTTTTTCTTTTTGAATTACTACTTCATCAATAGGTTTGCAACTAAACTTGATACGGGGAAAAACCCTCCTTCTACCTTTCTCAAGCTAAGTGCTTCTAATTCTTTGTTCTGGTAGACTGTATTAATGCAGAGTAAGCATAAGAAATCTCTTAAATTATTCATCATTTATTGACTCAATATGCGCTCCTTCAACCCTTATGCCCTCGTTTTAAGGTAGTGTAGATATTGCAAGACCTGGATACCGAAGAATAATGCTCGAGTTCGGGATTCAGAGACTGACACTAAATGATGGACTTGTGAATAAGTTATATTTGTTAACTTACATTTGCTCCACTTTCCATAAATTGCAACTAGTAAGACCACATGTGCGATGCACATGCTTGAATTTGATTCTTTTAACAACACCAAATTTGATAGTAACGATAAAAAAATCTTAAAATAAAAATTTAATATTCTTATTTGTACTTATTACGTAGATATTTCAAAGAGCTTTCCAAATATACTAATTTTGCAAAAATCCGATATGTATTTTGAAAGATATCAAGTTTTTAAATTTTTAGATATATTTTTAAAATAATGGCATTCCCGTGAATATATATGAACATTGGTTTCGTATACATTTTTACCCTTGAATACATATGTATAGTTTTTTTTTTTTTTTTTAAAAAAAATAAAAAAAAATAAGAAAGATATGAATTTTATTGATGATTAAATCGAGATACTTAGTTCTTCTCTGAAGAGAGTTTTAAACCAAACATAAAAATGAAAAGACCAACTTTGGGTTGCTCTAGTTGATCTGGCTTTTTTGGCCAAACAATTAGCAACATCATTTGACTCCCTACGCACAAAAGTGCACTTCCAACTCTGGAATGATCCTAATAAAGTTCTACAATCACGAATAATATTATTATTTGTCCATCTTATAGTACCCTTAGCTCCATTAATCGCTTTCACAATGTTTAAACAATCTCCCTCCAGATTAATGGAGCTGAGGGTACTGTTATTTCCAAGTACCAACACTCACCCAGTGACATCAATGAATCCAGACAAACATTTGCATTGAAAAATTCATCCCCAAAAGTATCTTCGTAAAAAAGTAAACATTAGCATAGAAAAATTTGTTAACGAACCTCTGTAGAAGCTTTAACGTTCGCCTCAACTTTGCCGGCCATCCCCAAAGAATAAAGTAGAGCCTTGCGGCTATGACAAGGCCAACTAGCAATGGGGTTGGGTATACATCATACTTTCTAAGATAGAGTTTATTGTTTAGGAAGACTGGTCCACAGATGGTTGCCAGCAGAAAACCTAAACCATAAAAACAAAAAGCAAATAGTAGCCCGCTAAGTTTGACGCACCAGGAAATTAATGTTATCATCATGCCTGAAGCAACACCCTAATCAAAATCGGTCTCCTCGGCCGAGTAATCGGCTAGTACTCGTCGGGGAGGCCGAGTAATCGGCGAGTACTCGTCGGGGAGACCGTGTACTCGCCGAGGAGACCGAGTATTATATATAAATCGCCCAAGTACTAGATATAAGTCATGATTCATGAGTATTATATATAAATCTCAAAAAAAAAAGGTTCCGAGTATAAGGCCAAGTTTTGGCGATTTCCAAGTCCGAATACATTGGTCCTCGTTACAAGGTACTCTACCGAGTAGGGTAGAGAACGTTTTCGATTACTTTGACCCTAACGTTATGCGTTATAAATTAGTCTCATAATATATAAAATAAATTTATATGTATAGAAAATCTTATTCACATACCGAGTATATCAACATTATAAGAATATAGGTTCATTTTATATTATATATGACACATTTTGTGTGTAATACATGTGGTATCACATATAACACAAAATAAATATTATTTTTGTTAAATCTCTTGAGTTATATATTTTTGCAAGCTTAGACTTGTTTAATTTAATTTAATTTAATTGACCAATTCTATTGGTTAACATTTTATTGTTAAGATGTATTGGGCCAAACCTATTAAAAAATTAGTTGGCTAATAAGAACTATTAAATGCAAAGTAATAAATTAGGTAATATAAAAAGATGCTTCAAAACAAAATCTAAAATAAAATACATATTTTGGGGGACCTTGTCATCCATGGGGCCTAAACTTATGCCTATGAAGCCTATGCTCTTGGTACAAGCTTGCATTGTTGGTCTTATGCCTATTAAATGAAGTACCAAGACAAATGAGAGCCAAAGAAACAGGCATGTACATGAAATACATGATAACCAAGGACTTTAACTAATGTACATAATGTTAGAGCATTGATCGGTTAAACCCACTAAATTTGGTATGTCAAGTTAGTTGTCAAGTTTAGATGACAAAAAACATTCTTGATTTTGATCATGAAAGTCACTTTCAGACTAGATTAGCTTTAAGTAGTAGAGTAAGGAATCAAAGCTATCCTTGAAAAATGGAGAGTAAATACTACACGAAGACATGTTAGAGGATTTCATGAAATGTTAGTAACATGGAGGACTTCATTAAATGTTAGTAACAAACACTTGATTCTTTTATTTACTCTACCTACCTGTCTATCAAAACAAGTGCTCACTCGATGGAACAATTCATATGATAATAAATATACATTTATGTACAAACTTGAGGGTATTTGAGACCAATACTTTTATGAGAATGACCTTTGTCTTTAGAAAGGTACTCATGTTGTAGTGAATGAAAACATGAATCTAATGAGCCAAGAATCACTCAATTTCGAGTTATAACGAAGAAGTTATGAGTGATTTATTTAAGCAACACTTATTACGTGTTTCTAAGGCGGTTTGTGAATAAAAAATTATAAAAGAGCTTTTGTAACAATCCGCGGACTAAAAACGGGAAATACGTGACTAAAGGGTTATTTCTTGGTCAAGTACTTAGTATATTCTTTTCCTAATGAACATCATCAGAATCAGCACAACCACCATTTGATAAAGCGTTGTTTCTTCCAATTAATGAAACACTACTACAACTATCACCACCACCACCAAAACCCACCTCTTATTCTTCGTCTCTCTGTCAAATCGTCTTTTGATCTTTCCCACCACCAATAACATAAATTCAATTTATAGAAATTAAAAAAAAATCGACAAATCCCGAATCTCATTAAACAATATAAATCAAAAAGAGAAAGGGATCATACATTTTCTCTTTGATAAAGTTATGGATCTAGAAATTATGTATAAAAATGAAAAACAAAAGATCTTAGTAAAGAAGAAAAACAAATCCAGATCTAAATCAATCATCAACTTTAAGATATTTTGAGAGAATAAATCAAACAAACTTAGATTTCTAGTATCCTATAGAGAAAATTGATGAAAGAAACTAGAAATTAGGTCCCTATTTTGTGAGGGAAAAAAATGGTTTTTTACGGGAAGGGAAACAATTAGGAGAGATAATCTTGCGAGAGGAGAGAGAAAAGAAAACATGAATGGGGTTACTCATTGTTGCTCGATAATAACAATGGATACTCTTCATATCCGGCTGTTAAGAAAAAAAAATTGAAGAAAAATCAAACCGTAAACCCTAATTACAAGAATAAATTTATAGAAACAAACCCAATAATCAAACTGGACTGGAAAATGGGTGTTTTTAATTTGTATAGAAACAAACCCAGGGTTTAAGAGCAATAATTTAATTGATTTTTTTGGTTTTTTTTTCGATTCGATTTGGTGGATGAAGAAGATGGATAAGAGAGACCGAGAGAGAAGAAGAAGAAATGGGAGAGAGAAAAAGGTATTTATATGCTCGGTCAAATAATAAAAAATTATCACATCTGAATCGGTTTTCATGGGTCGCGGGATCGGCAGCAGATTTATGGCAAATTAGTAATTATTCATAGACCACTGTTAATCATCTCTGAATTTTCCCGTGTTTTTGTCATATCAGAGACCTCTATGTTCGGTCAAAGGTCTAACTACCTTCATCGAGGGTCTCCGATGTGGGTCATAGAAACCTCATTTTCCACTAGTTCTAGACAAGGTAGCTTTGTTACCAAGAAACCTAGCTTTGATCATTCACTATAAATAGAGTTTTCATGTAGCCACACAAACTATCTCTTAGAAAAATTGTGTGTGTGTGTGTGTGTGTGTGTTTGTGTGTGTGTTTCATAAGGTTGTTTTGTATATCTTTGTTCTCACGAACAAAAGTGAGATTCCAAGTATTTTTACTTGGGGATCGTAAAACACAAGGAAGCTATCTTCTTTGATAGTTACAGAACCTTTTTCTAGGTGTTTTTCATAAACCTTAGATTTCATAGATCAAGATATATCTAGATTATTCTATGTGATCTTGTGAGGAAGAATCAATTAGGTTAAGGAGCGTGTAAATCCTAATTGTTGAAGAGTATCTTCTAAAGAGAATCAAAATTATGATAGAGGATTTTCAAGAGAATCTTCTAAAGAGAATTGGTGTTCTGCTTGAAGGTTTATAAGAGAATTCCTAAAAAAAATTAGTGTTCTGCTAGGTGTTCTATAAGTGCGCGAATACAACTGAAGCAGGTATTACATCTAACCTGAAATCTGGTAGTAGTTTATTAGAATAACAGTTTAAATCAATGCATGGACTAGGTCCCGTGGTTTTTATATAAGATTGTAGTTTACCTCGTTAACAAAAATATATAGTGTCTATGTTATTTCTTTTCCGCATTATATTGTATTATCTTTATAATTAAAATATCACATGTTGTATGTATCTAAATATAGATATTATTAACTCAACTGTAAAGAACCTACAAGACTCGTTCTTGTTGAATTTTATATCTTCAAATATAGATTATAAGACTTTTACTTGTTGGAATTTGGTTTGTGAACAGTTCGGGTACTAGGTTCACCTTGTTAAAAAGAATATTAAATACAGTTTAGAAACCGTACGCATAAATTTTACAAGGATTTTCTATATGGGTTTTTGAACGAAAAAGTTAGTGGTGTAATAGTTACCCTCTCCTTTTCAATTGGTATCACAGCAGGCAAAAATTGTAAAGACCTAAGAAGTCTGTGTTTGTAGTGATTAGAACATATATTTCACTTTACGTACCTATAGGATTTGATGGCACTAACTACTTATGGTGGAAAATTACTATGCGTTCATTCTTACAAGACTGTGACTTTCAGACATGGATACTTGTTGTAAAGGGGTATATTCGTGAACGCGAGATGCTAAAGACATAGCTATATATAGCGAAACAAAAATCCGTGCAAAGCATAATTATGACGGATTGAATGCTATTATACATACCATAAACCAAGATCTCCAACATCATGTGACTACATGTAAAACCTCGAAAGAAGCGTGGGATATCTTGCTGACCATATTCGAAGGGGATTCCAAAGACAAAAAAGCAAGGATCCAAAACCTAGCATCTTACTGAGAAAACCTTCGTATGTCTTATAATGAAACCTTTGATGAATTCAACCATAAACTCTATCAGATAGCTAACTCACATTCGTTAGGAAGAACTATTCCAGAGAAAGATATTGTGTGCAAAATTATTAGGTCTCTACCATCAAGATAAGAGTTTAAAAAACATACCATCATAGAATGGGACGATCTTTAAATACTAACAAAGATTGATCTAGTTGGTAAATTAAAGACCTTTGATGATGAACTCCGATATGAAAAAGAGATAAGTATTTTGCTAAAGGCTGTAAACAACACTAGCCCCTCAGAGGGTAAAAATACTGTGCTAGAGACTAAGGATGATACTCCACGACAATTTAAAAAAATCTTGAGAAACAAGAAAAAGGGATTTTCTAAAGATACAACATCTCCTGATATAAGTCTTGGACTTGTGTTGTTCAATGCTTCAAATATCGTGGGATCGGGTAATTATCTTTTGTATGCCCTAGAGGGGACTGTAGACAACCAACACACACCACAACTCTCCCAAATCTTAATAATTTGCCAGAAAATTCTCCAAAGTATACGGGCAAGTTTGCATTAACTTCTGGAAGATGTCTTTCAAACACAAATTTGGATTCCGACGAAGAAGTGTTCCATGAAGATCCAGTTGCTAATAAACTTCTTAAGGAATGCCATCGGAAACTTTCTGAAGCTGAAAGGTCTTTATTCAGTAAGAAAGTTTATAATGACATATTTCATAGTGAGAATAAAGACTTGAAAGAACAACTTGATTCTATTGGTGCAAGGGATCATCTCAAACAAATACGAGGTCTTAAAGAAGAAATCTCTGAAGGACATGAAAGAGATGAGGTACTTCAATCAAAACTCGATAATTTGGAAAACATTGAGATGAACTTGCTATTTAATTCAAAACAAGAAAATCTCAAGGTTCAATTTGAATCATCCAAGAATGATCTAGTTAATGCGCTCGAAAAGATCAAAATGTTGGAAGAAGAGAATATGAGAATAGTAGCTTAGATAAATTAACCTCGATATTTGGAGCATGTAAAAATCATCGTGATACGCGATGATTGGGCTATGAAGGAATAGATGCTCTTAGTATTTATAAAGAGGTGAAATTTATCAACGCTAAAGATTCTTATCAACCAAAAGATTTCACTGACGAAAAGAGTGAAGTATCTCTACCTTTTTCTAATGACGGAAAGAAGAAATTCCATCAAACAATGCAAGCACATACACGTCCAGATAACAATAAGCATCACTTTTCTCATTCTACTAAGAATTGTTTTTATTGTGGAAAACCAGGTCTCAAAAGAGGATGCAAGTTCCTTAAAAGAGATAAAGCCATAACCCGCTTCTATTCAGAAGCCAAGATCTGATGCTCCCAAATGGAGAAAAACTAAGTTGCATAATATCAATTCTTCCAAAATTCTACTAAAGAAGTTTCGTAACAACATTAGGGAGAAAATAAATTTGTTGCTCCAAATAAAGCCACACAAAAATGGGTGCAAAAGAATACTATAATAACAACAAGTGTTATTAAGAAGGATATCCCAGAAAAGGAGGCAATAAGAGGCAATGTCTTAATGAGGTATGTAAAAGTCGTTGAAAGTTTCACGGAAGTTGTAAATTCCTAGAGATCATAAATAAATTTATTTCAACTACTTGTGGTGAACTAAATAATGTTCACTCCAGTATAACTTGATTGTGATGGAATTTCGCACCCTCACCAAGAAATGCCCTAGTATGAAACATGCTGAGTAAAGCACACGAATTAGGCACACATATTCTCAATATAAAAATAGAGTTTTTTTCGAGCGCTGTGGTTAACCGGAGCTTCAGGTTAATTCTGGCCCCACCATTTTTCTTTTTAAGGTAATTTAAAATGTTTCGACCAATAAAATTTGAGAAGAATATTTCTTGCCCCACAATATATTAGGCCAATTAAATTTAAAAACTTTTTCTTACCTAAAACAATTAAATTTTATAAAATCTTACATCATTACCAAAAATATATCAAAAAATCGTAAAAAAATATATTTACTTCTAACATTAAAATTCCCAAATAAATTGAAATAAAACCACATTGAGATATATATCGGTCATCATGATGTCATCACAAAATTAAATTGATTACTAATCACAAAATTAAATCACTGAAAAAAATAATTAAATAAATAGTGTCCAATGTCCGATTATACTTCTTACAATTCAAGCAAGTCCATGTTCTAAAAAAAGTAATTAAACTAATCTTTAAATTACAATTCCAATCCAATGATGATAAGAATCCTACTTAAAATTTACATTTTGAATTCTAATAAAATTAACAAATCTTTGATCAAATCTAAATTTACAATCAAAATTTAAATTAGAATAGTGAAATTACGGATGCTTACCCGTAAATTGAAGCGTGTTTCCTCTTCCACTGGAAAAATGAATATTAATCCTGTCAAATAGTTAAAAATACAAAATCGTTAATAGAGAATTATGGGATTGTTATTAAGCAAAATTTTGAGAACTGGAGAACAAAAAAAGTAGAACAAAAAACGTTAGTTGAAAAACCCAATAAACAATAGTTAATGAGTTTCAACATTATTTTTCTTCATATTTTTTATTCCGTAAAAGAAAATATATAATTTCTATTCATAGAAATTTAAGAGATTCTCGATATTTTTTGAGTAAAAATATTGCAACAAACAGATATGATATATACGATATATCTAAAATTACAAAATTTATGTCAATTTTATGATATATACGATATTATGTCAAAAATGAAGTCATTTTTTTATGGAACTATTAGGCTTGATGAATCTCTATATAAAGCACTCAACCAAAATCAAATTCTATCGTTACGGTGTCGGTGCCGCTACTCGCTTTTAATATTTTTTTCGTTTTCTTTTTTCCTTTTAGGGTTTTGTCGTCTGATGCGGAATGCAGCTAATATTTTTTGCAATGCGATTTTTAATGATTGACGTGGTTGAGGCTGGGAGAGATTTTGGTAAAGCTCATTGACTCTTTTAAATCTTAATGTACTGTATTTCATAACAGTGATTCTTAACGTAATCAATAATGGTGATTCAGTAAACATTGGCGCATCATAATCCTAAACTATCATTTTGATGGTGTTCTTACTCCGGTGATTCCAGGTAAGTTTTTAGGATGTATTTTTCATTAAAAGAAATCGAGCAGAAGCCATACCATCATTTGCAAATTCGCTACTCTCTTTTATTTTATTTTTATCTTTTTCCTTTTAGAGTTTAGTCGTCTGATGCGGAATGCCGCTAATAATTTTTTGCAATACGATTTCTAGTCATTGACGTGGTTGTGGCTGGGAGAGATTTTGGTAAAACTCATTGTCTCTTTTAAATCTTGATGTATTGTATTTCATAACAGTGATTGTATTTCACAACAATGATTCTTAGAGTATTCAACAATGGTGATTCAGTAAATGTTGGTGCATCATAATCGTAAACTATCATTTTGATGGTGTTATACACCGGTGATTTCAGGTAAGTTTTAGGATGTATTTCTCATTAAAAAAAATTGAGCAAAAGCCATACCATCGTTTACGAGTTGCTTTTTTCTTCTAGGGGTTTTTCTTTTGTTCCCCTTTTCTTACTCTTACTGCCTTGGGTTTCGTTTGCTGATTTGTTTGTTTTGCACGTATCCTTTGTTTTGTAGGTTTGTGTACCATTAACACTTTTAATAATCTTTGCAAATCTCAAATCTTTGTATATGCTCATGTACAGGTAACATGACCTACTGATTAGCATCTCTTATGTGCACAAAAACACACGTCAACTACTTATATCTGGTTTCTGGTTTGCAGTTTCTGATGATACCGTCTATAACAAGCAAGCAAGATGAGCTTGAAGCCATGGAACGTGTAAGTTTTTTTGTTTAATGTCTATTTTTGAAAAGTTGTGGGTCTTGGTTTGTCAACTAATCTAATGTTGGTTTCAGAGTACTGATGTTTTTCTTGTGTTGGTAATGGTAAATCACAAAATTGTACTCGAGTTGTTCTTTGCCTGCAATAGGAATGAGAGTCGGCTGTCAATTGCCTTCTTGACTATTCTTATGACATTGATTTTCTTCGAGGAACATTATCGGACTTGATCTTCCTTGTTTAGGTGACGAAGGAAGAGTTTTACCATTCTTATGAGGCTCATTAATTTTCTTTGAGGAACATTAGTGGACCCGATCTTCACTATTTTGGTGCCAAGGGAAGCTACCTGTTTTGTATACACGATATGCTTAGTACGCAGTTCGTCCAGCAAATTTCTGGTATGCTCACGAGTTTAAACCTTTTATTTTATGTCTATTTTTGCGATTGAAGAGCTAATTTCATGGTTGAAATATAAAGCGCAACCGTAAAATTCCACACAAAAAAAATTCTTTGGACTTTCTTCCATACCAGAAAAAATAATAAAAATTCCACTTTCACCCAAATTAGTAAGTATTTATTTACTTGCATTCACTAGACCATATTGCTTTTACTACTTCTTGACGAACTTAGCTCTCTGCCTCTCTCATATACCTTTGTGTGGAATTTTTATTATTTTTTCTCTTATTAATCATCTTGGTACCAGCATGTCCTAAGAGTTTTATTGAATAAACCCCTTGCTGTTATAGCTATGCTAAAATTAATTATAATTACAGTCATGATTGTAGACTAATCCTATAGATGTATATATATGTTATCATTAATAGATTCCTTCCGCCCTTCTTGGGTATCAAGGGAAGCGTAGTTTTATAGGACGGTCTTGGAATAGTGGATTTTCGGAATTTGTATATGTCTTTGTTATTATCTACAGTATTTTGCAGGCACCTGTATTTTTTTTTATAAGATTGCACTTCTTTGTAGTGCCTTGATTTCACGGGATTAGAAGCGATACGAGGAAAAACATTGGTTTTCTGCATGTGAGTGAGGGGTGCGGGTTGCAATCTATGTTGTAAAAGGCGTGCGCCTTTGGCGCTTAAGCCCCAAAGGCCCACTAGGCGTTGGACCAGCGCCTAGCAAAAAAAAGGCGCCAAGGCGAGACGATACGACCAAAAATTTATTCTTAAATTTTTTTTGGGCGCATTTGGCGCCTTGTAAGCGCTTAAGCCCTAGGCCAGGCCAGGCGATGGGCTTGGCGCCTCGCCTTGCCTAGCGCCTTTTACAACATAGGTTGCAATACTTCATGGACGGATTGTATATGGTTTATCGACTTATTGTTATGATTTTTTGAGATTCAGTCTTAAAGTTTTTTGAGATTCAGTCTTAAAGTAATTGTGTATCTTATGTTGGCTTACGAGAAGATACGTTATTAAGTTCTTTCATTTGTTACATATTTTTAGGGATGTATATATTTCGTTTGAACAATTGCTTGGACGACATCGAGTTTGCTTTATAATCTCCAATCCTCCTCTATAAAAGGATTAGAATCGGTGGCTAAATCAAATATATAACACATGTGAGACAATTTGTCTCTGTTGTTAAACCACAACAGATCTAGAATCTGGAATAAAAAAATATATTGTTTAAACTGTGGTTCTAAAACAAATATATAACACATTCCCAGATGTCGTTTCCAGTCCAAAAAGGCCACGCTAGATTGATAGGTGTAGAATACACCGTATTTACTATATAGAGTTTATGCTTTCTTTGCTATTTTTCGTGTGAATTATGTATCTTATGTTTGAATTTGAGTTATCAGGTGCAATGGAGTCGCACGGAGGGAAAGAAGAAGAAATTGTCCAATTTGAGCAAAAGGGCGAAATTGTCATCTCACGGTGAGCTATATGTGGAGCGAGTGAAACGCGGCGAGCGAGAACTAAATATGAAGCTAACGGCGAAAGCTTGAAGTCAATTCGACTGCGTCTGAGAAAGTTACGAGCAAAATCCATGAATAAGCTTGTCGGATACATGAAACCGACAGGCCATGTTAGAGCTAGTTAGCCCTTAGCGGGAACAGCTGGGTGCCTAGAGTCATGACTGGGTAACCCCTTATCCATCTCATTCGGGTGGGAATAGCCACTTCCTTTCCTACACCCTAGATCGAAACTTTCAACTTCATTACTCTTTCAATCATTATCTCACTTTGAGATGGAATTGAGAGGAAGAGACGTTGCGGCTAGAAATGGAGGATCGATGGGGAAATCGGTTAGAGAAGATCATTTTCGATCGGTGAGAAAAGAAAAGCAGCCATGTCTGTTAGTCCATGAGGAATCGGTGATGGTTTTAGGGCTGAGATTGTAATGGAGGTGATGGCTTTCGTGAAGATGGTGAGGGTTTCGATCTTGTGGGTTTTACTTGAAATTTTTGTGCATAAGCGAGTTGGAAATCGAGAGAAACAGATCGAGAAATTGATCTTTGAGAAAAGTTCTGAGAATGAGAAGAACGAATGGGTTTCTTCAATCAAGAAGTAACTCAAGTTGGTGAGGACGAACTAAGGGTTTGAAGCATCGGGAGAAGGAGTGTGAGCGGTCGGGTTGCTATTTGTTGAGCGAGTTGGTGGTTTTGAGCTTTGAGATTGGTCCGGGGAAATGGAGTTGCGGGCTCATGGCAATGGCAAGGAAATTGCAAGTGCAAGTGGTGAATTCTTTGTGTCGGGATGTGCTTGAGTCTCGTGAGGTGTGAACGAGGCCGTAAGCTTGGGCCGAGATTTCTTGGGATATGGTGGATCTTTGTGTTGAAATGGCGGTGGCTATCTTTGTACATTGCGAGAGAGGGCTAGGTTGGCTGAGGTGGTGAGGCTATGAGTTGGGTGATTTTAAAGTGAGGCGAGAAAATGGAGAATGGGTCTCAGCTCGAGATTCAATGGAGATTTGGAAATGGTGAGTTCGGGAGATGATGTTAACTGGAGGTGATTCTGATGCTTGATATACTGCAAGTTACAGCTAGTTTGGTTTGCTGTTTGATTGGAGCTCATTGCAGATGAAGGTCTGGTGCTATAAAGCTGTTAAATGATGCTGCAATTCTTTATGAAGACAGGAGGTGGCAATTGAGATGTCACTGGAATTGCAGGCAGGGGTTATCTGTCTTGGTGGGATTGAATGCAAAGGCAGAATGGCTCAAAGCAGCACTGATGTGGATTGCTGGGGAATTAGAACGTTGGCAGAGGAGCAAATTTGTTGCTCTGTTGGATTGAAAGGCAAAGTCGAGGCTATTTTCCGTGGAGTGGCAAAAGACAGGTGGTGGAATCTAAGGTTTGAGTGGTCTTGTCTTTGTGATGTATGGATGAAGCTTCTAAAGGCGTGAGGGGCCTGTGAAGTATTGAGTTGAGATGGTTCTCAAAGCTTGTTGTTGAAGGTTAGGGACTCAAGTCACGGTGTGATAGAATTGTCTCGGGAAATAGGGCTCGGGCTAGGGTTTGTTGATTGTTTGAGTTCAAGCCGAGCTAAAATCCTACGACGGAGGGAAGAAATTGGGGGGTTACGGCTATGATTAGAACCCAGGGTTTGTTGCTATGGGTCTTTGTGCATTATGCGAAGCTCTTTTGTGAATGAAGGGTGATGTATGATTTTGCCAAGAGGCTGCAAATGCGGGGAATATGGAAGAGATCTTTGTAGGCTGGCTTGGGATTGTAAATTGAAGCTCAAGTTAGGGGATTTTGAGCTCAGATATGGCAGGTGTTTGATGGTACCGTGGCAATGGTCTTGTTTTATGTGCGAAGCGTATAATAACCGAGACGGGGAGTGTGGCAAGATTTGAAAGTGGTGGTGCAGCTTGAATAGCCATCATGGGCGATGTCTTTGGTGAAGCACAAGATCATGCGGCACAAGTGCAATGGCACAACAAGCGGTTTACGGCGACAACCACTCGGCAAACCAATCACCGAGTCGGTGCGACTCATTGGTGACTCACACAACTCGGTCTGACCTGAGTTGACTCGCCCGATTCACTTTGACCCGTTGACCCGACCGATTTGATTCAGTTGACCGGTGACCGGGCGGACTTTGCCGGTTACCGGAGCCGATTTCCGGCCACAATACCAGAATTCCGGCGACGATTTTTGGGTCGTATTTTCTACATGGGTCTCTCTTCCTCGTGGGCTTGGTGGATTTGCATCTAATGGACTTTGAAGACAAAACCTAGTTTTGGAAGGAGAAAAAGGCTATAAAAAGAGGAATTCTACAATTTTTGGAATCTTATCACATCTCATATCTTTTCCTTGGAACTTTGGGAGAGCCGTTTCTTTTACGCTTCTAGGGTTTGGTTGTGTTCTTCTTCTTCTTTGTTTTATTATTGAATATTGATAATGATGAACTCCATAGCTATGAGTAGCTAAATTCTCTTTTATTGGTTAAGGATGTAGTCCGATTTCTAAAACTTGTGTGTGCTTTATGTATTAGTTTTCTCTCTTGTTTATCGTTCAATTCTCTGCGGTTTTTATGATCACATGATTGAAGTATTGTGATAGGATTATGGTGTTTGATTAGTTAAGTGGCCAATTAATTGAACTTGCATCTTAGTCCATAGCTATTTTAGGGTTTTTCATCAAGCGATAACCTTGAATACAAGTAGCATGATATGTTTACGGTTTGTAGTGATACACTCTCGTAATCATATGTAGAGTTTGACCATTGTCCGAATTGTTTTGCGCAACGCATGACAATTGCATTGATTAGCCTATTTCTGAAACTTAATGCATCTAGGAATTGAACTTGATTAGCGCAAGGCGTTAGGTTATTCTTTAGGTAGAATTCACATACGCAGCCCTAATGTGTGTGTTGATGAACATGAGAAATTAATAGATTATCTTGCTTTCTTGATTCTCTAGGCTTTTGATAACACAAGAGATTAAATCGTAATTCTAATCATATATGCATGCACATGTCTAAGATTGAAGATGAATTCCTTGACCAATATCTCTCTCCATTGATTACTTTCTACAATTTACTTTGCTTTTAATTTGTTTTTATTGCTTAAATAGAAATAAGAAATCCCCCAATTGGTTACTTTAAGAAATTGATTACGAAATAACTACAATTGCCTCTCTAGTGGATACGAACTCTCTCTTACCATATACTTCATTCATATATTAGTGAGTAGGAAAGTGAATTATTTTTGTGTCGGCTGACAACCGATCAAATTTTGGCGCCGTTGCCGGGGAGGCACACGGCTAGTTATTAAGTTTTTAGTTTTTTTTTTTTACAATTTCTGCTTTCATCTTTGCTTTTTGTTTGTCGTCTTGTTTCTCACTTGGTTGCTAGAATTGTTTGCAGGTGCTTAATCTCTGGCTTCTAAGGATTGGAATTATCCAAGGTGCGGGATAGCTACTCGACGCGGCACAATACTCCAACCAAGTCACGACACAACGGACGAGCACGAGGAGGAAGTAGGAGAAGAGATTTTCCGACAACAAGAAGAAGGAAAAGAGGTTCCAATCGTAGAGGAAACACACGTGGAAGAACAAGGAGCAATGGGTGATGCAAATCGTTCACTCAAGGACTTAGCTTCTCATAGGCTTGATATACAACAGGGATGTATTCAAACGGACTCTACTTTTGAAATTAAACCGGGGTTGCTTAGAGAATTACCAAAGTTCCATGGCATGGTGAATGAAGATCCAAACAAACATCTTATGGACTTCCACACCATTGTCACGGCCATGCTTCCGAGCGGATGTTGCGGCGGATGGTGCAATGTTGAAAGTTTTCCGTTTCTCTTTAATGGATAGTGCTAAGGATTGGTTGTTCTATTTACCTCCCGGAAGTGTCACAACATGGAATGGGTTGAAGAAACTCTTTTTAGAGAGGTATTTTCCACTGCATCAAAGGCTACTCAAATTCGCAAGGAGATTTGTGGGATGAAGCAAAATGTAGGGAATCCTTATATGAATGTTGGGAACGATATAAGAGATTGGTGGCAAGCTGCCCTCACCACCAATTTAGTGATGCTATGATCATTCAATATTTCTATGAAGGACTCCAATCAAGTGATAGGAATCTCCTCGACGCTGCGGGTGGTGGTGCACTAGTTAACAAGACGGTGGCACAAGCTAGAGAGTTGATTGAAAACATGGCAGCGAACTCACAACAATTTCTGAGTCGTGGTTCGGATGTGCTTCTAAGAAGGGTGAGTGAAGTGAGCGAGGTTGAAGAGCTTCGTCAACAAATGGGTAACATGAACGCAATGCTTCAACAAGTTGCAGCCGCGGTTATACCAAGTTCCTCTCAATCTTATGAGGACGAGCAAGCTAATGCGATCTTTCCAAACCAACAAAGACGGTATGATCCCTACTCCAACACTTACAATCGGGATGGAGAGATCACCCCAATTTTAGCTATGCCAATAAGCAAGGAGCAATTCAACAACCTAGTTTCAACAACCCGAGTGGATTTCAACCTCAACAACAACAATTCCAACCGAGACAACAATTTCAACAACAACAACAACCTCAAATGGGGTCCAATATGGAGGAGTTCTTTGAAATCTTTTATGCAAAGAACGGATAGTTCGGTTAAGGAGTTGCAAACTCAAGTTGGTTCTATGGCTAGGGAGTTGAATCAATTGAAGGCACAAAATGGTGGGAAACTCCTTCTCAACCTATCAACCCAAAAGAGGGTGTTAATGCAATTACATTGAGAAGTGGTACACAACTTGTGCAACCCGGGTTCTTTGATTCGGGCACGGTGGAAACACCAAAGGAACTGTTTTGGAGGAGAAAACCGAGGATTCTCCCCAAACTTCGAGGTACCTATTTCTAACTCTAAAACTCCGGTTTCTACTTATGTTCCTCCTCTACCTTTCCCTCGCAGATTTGCAAGTTCTAAGAAGGCGGAACTAGAAAAGGAGATTTTAGACGTTCTCAAAAAGATCCATGTGAACATACCACTCATAGATGCTATCAAGCAAGTTCCAAAGTATGCAAAGGTGTTGAAGGACTTGTGTACCAATAAGCAAAGGCTCAAAGGTAATGAAGTGCTTAGTGTGGGGAGAATGCTTGGCAATCTTACAACACAAACTCCCACTTAAGTGCAAGGACCCTAGGGTAGCTTGACATTCCGTCACAATTGGTAACAAAACATTTAACAAAGCTATGTTGGACTTAGGTGCTTCCGTTAATGTCATGCCCGCGTCTATGTACAATTCACTTGATCTTGGTCCTCTTAAAAAGGCTGGAATTGTGTTGCAATTAGCCGATCGTTCTAATGTCTACCCAATGGGTATTGTTGAGGATGTTCTTGTGCAGGTTAATCAACTTGTATTTCCAGCGGACTTTTGCGTGTTAGAGATGGATGAAGGTTCACCGGACTCGTCTCTTCCATTGCTACTTGGGCGTCCCTTCATGAAAACGGCGAAAACCATTATTGATGTGGACAAGGGAACGCTAACTATGGAGTTTGATGGAGAAATAATACGTTTCAACATTTTCGAGACGATGAGATATCCTAGCGATGTCCACTCTTGTTTCTCCATTGATATGATGGACACATTGGCGCAACAAATGTTTGAGTTGAATGGTGTTGATGCTTTGGAAACCGTGCTCACTACTCCTATTGACAACGGTTATGCGTATAGTGATGAGATGAAAGACACCATTGGTTCTCTTAACTCATTACCGGAAAATCAGCAACTAAGAATATTTCATATGCTTCTTTACCTTGCAATAATGAGAAACTTGTGCCATCTATTGTTAAACCTCCAAGTTTAGAATTGAAACCTCTTCCAAGTCACTTAAAGTACTTGTACTTGGGTGACAATGAAGATTTACCCGTGATTGTTTCTAACGAGCTTAATGAATTACAGGAGCAAAAACTTCTAAGGGTGCTAAGGAAGTACAAGACGGCCATAGGATGGACAATCGCCGATATCAAGGGTATAAGCCCTGCAGTTTGTATGCATAAGATTCGTGTGGAGGATGATTCAAAGCCTACAAGGGAAGCGCAACGCCGTTTGAATCCTCCCATGATGGACGTGGTGAAAAAGGAGATACTCAAGCTTTTGGACGTGGGTGTTATCTACCCCATATCCGATAGCAAGTGGGTAAGCCCGGTACAAGTGGTACCAAAGAAATCGGGAGTAACGGTGGTGGAGAATGATAAGAATGAACTTGTCCCAACTCGTGTGCAAACCGGTTGGAGGGTTTGTATTGATTATAGAAAATTGAATGCCACCACTAGAAAAGATCACTTTCCTTTACCTTTTATTGATCAAATGCTTGAACGTTTAGTGGACACTCATACTATTGCTTTCTTGATGGCTATTCGGGTTATAATCGGTTGTGATAGCACCGGAAGACCAAGAGAAAACCACTTTCACTTGTCCTTTCGGTACTTTTGCTTATAGAAGGATGCCTTTTGGCTTATGCAATGCTCCGGCTACCTTTCAAAGGTGTATGGTAAGTATCTTTTCAGAATATGTTGAAAACATAATCGAAGTGTTCATGGATGACTTTAGTGTCTTTGGTGATTCATTTGACCTTTGCTTGAACAACTTGGCTCTAATCCTTGAACGATGTGTTGAAACAAATCTTGTGCTAAATTGGGAGAAGTGCCATTTCATGGTAACTCATGGCATAGTTTTAGGCCATATAATATCTTCTAAAGGTTTGGAAGTCGATAAATCTAAGATAGACCTTATTCGTGCTCTAACCCCTCCCACTACGGTGAGGGAGATACGCTCTTTTCTTGGTCATGCGAGGTTTTTATCGTAGGTTCATCAAGGACTTTTCAAGATAGCATCACCACTTTGTACCCTATTGCAAAAGATGTGGTTTTTAACTTTGATGAGAAGTGTGTGGCGGCATTCAATCGTTTGAAAGAACTTTTGATTTCAGCCACTATCATTAAACCACCGGATTGGAGTAAGCCGTTTGAACTCATGTGTGATGCTAGTGATTTTGCGGTTGGTGCGGTGCTTGGGCAGCGTGTGGGGAAGCTTCCTCATGCCATTTATTATGCTTCTAGAACGTTAAATGAGGCCCAACAAAACTACACAACCACTGAAAAGGAGTTATTAGCCATTGTTTTTGCTTTAGAAAAGTTTCGCTCTTATCTAATTGGTACAAAAGTTGTTGTCTTTTCTGATCATGCAGCACTTAGATACTTGCTTACAAAGAAAGAGGCGAAACCGAGGCTCATACGATGGATTTTACTCTTGCAAGAGTTTGATCTTGAAATCAAAGACAAGAAAGGAATTGAGAACACCGTTGCGGATCATTTGAGCCGACTTGCTGTGGACAAGGAGACTATCCCGTTGCGTGAAAGTTTCCCGGATGAGCAACTATTCTCCATTGCCTTTGGAGAACCATGGTACGCTGATATTGTTAATTACTTAGTGTCTAAACAAATCCCAAAGAACTTGTCTCGTCTTTGAGAGGGACAAACTTAAGAAGATAGCAAACCAATACATATGGGATGATCCATACTTATGGAAGCATTGTAGTGACCAAGTAATACGTAGGTGTGTTCCCGACATTGAATTTAACTCAATCTTGTCTTTTTGCCACTCATATGCTTGTGGAGGACATTTTGGGAGCAAGAGAACCGCTCTCAAGGTATTAGAATGTGGATTCTTTTGGCCAACTTTGTTTAAGGATGCACATGCATTTTGTATCACATGTGATAGGTGTCAAAGAACCGGCAATCTAGGTGCTCGAAATCAAATGCCGCAAACTATTATTCAATTTGTGGAGGTTTTTGATGTATGGGGAATTGATTTTATGGGCCCTTTTGTCAATTCTAATGGGAATTATTATATTTTGCTTGCTGTGGATTATGTCTCGAAATGGGTGGAAGCTAAAGCCGCCCCAACTAATGATTCTAAAGTTGTTTCAGATTTCGTGCAAGCTAATATTTTTGCAAGGTTTGGAATTCCAAGGGCTATAATTAGCGATGGAGGTTCACACTTCAAAAACAGGTTCTTGCAAAGCTTGTTAAGGAAGTACAATGTGTCGCATAGGATTGCAACTCCCTACCATCCGCAAACTAATGGACAAGCCGAAGTTTCCAACCGAGAGGTGAAATCAATTCTTGAAAAGACGGTGAATCCAACAAGGAAAGATTGGAGCATGCGACTCAACGATGCTTTGTGGGCGTATAGAACCGCATATAAAACACCTATTGGGATGTCTCCTTTTAGGCTTGTTTATGGTAAACCTTGTCACTTACCCGTGGAAATTGAGCATAAGGCGTTTTGGGCTATTAAGCAATGCAACATGGAGTTGGATGGGGCTGGAAAGCAAAGGAAGTTGCAACTTCAAGAGCTAGAGGAGATTCGCAATGATGCATTTGAAAGCTCACGGATTTACAAGGAAAAGACGAAAGCTTTTCATGATAATATGATTTCTAAGAAACAATTTTGCATAGAGGGCGAGAAAGTGCTTTTGTTTAATTCTCGTTTGCAATTATTTCCGGGTAAATTAAGGTCACGATGGATCGGACCTTTTATTGTGACTAATGTGTTTTCTCATGGTGCAGTGGAAATTCGTAGTTTAGCTACAGGTAATGAACTTAAAGTGAATGGGCACCGGTTGAAACCATATTATGAGAACTTCTCTTCGGAAATCGTGGAAGGAGTTAACCTTGTGGAAGTACTCCCTCTGGAGGAGTCTTAGCAAACAAGGAGTACGTCGAGCCGTCGACTTTAAAACAAGCGCTAAGTGGGAGGCAACCCACCGGTTTGTATTTTTATCCTTATCTTTTGACTTTTATGCATTTGCTTTTATTTTTATTTTCTTTGTTTTTGTGTATTATTTGCGGAATTTCCCACCTTGGACTTTCTTTGGACGATTCAATTTTACATTGAGGACAATGTAAAGTTTAAGTGTGGGGGAGCATTTATATGTTTTAGTTTGTTTTTAAAAAAAAAAAAAAAAAAAAAAAAAAAAAAAATCAGAAAAATAGAAAAAACAAAGAAAAAATTGTGCTTTTTGAACTCCGAAATCTAGAAACTTGTGCCTTTAGGATGACACCATTAGTGGATGGAACCATTTTGAATGCAGGAGTTGAGGAACCAATTAACAAAAAGGGACGAACATAGCTAGAAATCATAAATACCATGATAGTTGTTACCATATCTCGGAATATCACCATATCACATTCTATTTTTATTTTTCCATATTTATCTATTGTTCTCTAAGTGCTTTGGTGGGTCACTAAAAATCGACGTGTTATTACTGCTAGGATGAAATAGAGTGGTTGAGTTACAAGAAAAAGACAAAAAAAATTGAAAAAAAAAAAAAAAAAAAAAAAAAAAATGAAAAATATATGAAAAAAAAAAAAAAAAAAAAAAAAGGACAGAGAGCCAATTAGACCAAAACGGAATAAAAAGACACTTGGGAATAGCAGTATATGTGTGAAACGTAGTCCACTGTCTCTCCGTCGCCTAAACAAGCGTGGAATGCGGGATCCAAGGCAACTATCATGTACTTGCGACAAGAAGCATGCGCTTGGATCCAAAAGATCTAATCATGCGTCTAAAAAATTGGATCCAGTTTGATCCAATCAAAAAAAAATATATATATTATTGTGTTGAATAAAGTCACTTTTGGTTCCCTTGTATATGCCAATTGATTTGATGTAGCATTCAAGCACTAAGTAGCTCAATCCAATAGGATTAGGTTCATCTTAGTGATGACCTTGAGACAGATATGGGAAACATCGAACACTTGTGAATATCCGCCAACATCTACATCTTTATCCATCTTCTTAATCTTTTCATTGTGATTGTGGTTGTTAGTTTTAAGTATTGTGGCTTGTTCAACTATCTAATTAGAGTTTATTTACTAATAATTGAATTGAATTTGCAAGGTATCTCCTCCTGTAGTCAATTTGGATTCATTCATTGATTTGTCACGAATAGACGGGAGTTTGAAATATAGGTTTTGTAGGTAGATCTCTAGTAAACCTTCACGAGACTATAACTCGTCCACTAGGGACACTTAGTGGTTTAAAGGCTTGTTATTTACGCTAAAAGTGACCGTAGCCTCGGCGACACGGGTTGTTGTATTTTATTGTTTTGTTTGATTTGCTCGAGGACAAGCAAAGTCTAAGTGTGGGGAATCGATAGGTGTAGAATACACCGTATTTACTATATAGAGTTTATGCTTTCTTTGCTATTTTCGTGTGAATTATGTATCTTATGTTTGAATTTGAGTTATCGGGTGCAATGGAGTCGCACGGAGGAAAGAAGAAGAAATTGTCCAATTTGAGCAAAAGGGCGAAATTGTCATCTCACGAGTGAGCTATATGTGGAGCGGCTGAACGCGGCGGCGAGAACGGAAATATGAAGCTAACGGCGAAAGCTTGAAGTCAATTCGGCCGCGTGCGAGAAAGTCTACGAGCAAAATCCATGAATAAGCTTGTCGGATACATGAAACCGACGAGGCCATGTTAGAGCTAGTTAGCCCTTAGCGGGAACAGTTGGGTGCCTAGAGTCATGGTTGGTAACCCCTTATCCATCTCATTCGGGTGGGAATAGCCACTTCCTTTCCTACACCCTAGATCGAAACTTTCAACTTCATTACTCTTTCAATCATTATCTCACTGAGATGGAATTGAGAGGAAGAGACGTTGCGACTAGAAATGGAGGATCGATGGGGAAATCGGTTAGAGAAGATTTGTTTTCGATCGGTGAGAAAAGAAAAGCGACCATGTACGTTAGTCCATGAGGAATCGGTGATGGTTTTAGGGCTGAGATTGTAATGGAGGTGATGGCTTTCGTGAAGATGGTGAGGGTTTCGATCGTGGGTTTTACTTGAAATTTTTGTGCATAAGCGAGTTGGAAATCGAGAGAAGCAGATCGAGAAATTGATCTTGAGAAAAGTTCTGAGAATGAGAAGAACGAATGGGTTTCTTGAATCAAGAAGTAACTCAAGTTGGTGAGGACGAACTAAGGGTTTGAAGCATCGGGAGAAGGAGTGTGAGCGGAGTCGGGTTGCTATTTGTTGAGCGCGAGTTGGTGGTTTTGAGCTTTGAGATTGGTCCAGGGGAAATGGAGTTGCGGGCTCATGGCAATGGCGAGGAAATTGCAAGTGCAGTTGGTGAATTCTTTGTGTCGGGATGTGCTTGAGTCGTGAGGTGTGGGCGAAATTTGTAAGCTTGGGTTTGAGATTCTTGGGATATGGTGGATCTTTGTGTTGAAATGGCGGTGGCTATCTTTGTACATTGCGAGAGAGGGCTAGGTTGGCTTTGAGTGGTGAGGCTATGGTGGGTGATTTTGAAGTGAGAGCGAGAAAATGGAGAATGGGTCGCTCGGATTCAATGGAGATTTGGAAATGGGTGAGTTCGGGGAGATGATGTTAATGGAGGTGATTCGATGCTTGATATCTTGCAAATTCTGACTAGTTTGGTTTCTTTGTTTGATTGGAGCTCATTGCGAGATGAAGGTGCAGTGCTATAAAGGCTGTTAAATGATGTGCAATTCTTTATGAAGACGGGAGGTGGCAATTGAGATGTCACTGGAATTGCGAGCGGGGGTTATCTGTCTTGGTGGGATTGAATGCAAAGCGAGAATGGCTCAAAGCGGCACCGATGTGGATTCTTTGGGAATTAGAATCGATGGCGAGAGGAGCAAATTTGTTGCTCTGTTGGATTGAAAGGCTAGTGTCGGGCTATTTTAAGTGGGCGGCAAAAGACGAGTGGTGGAATCTAAGGTTTGAGTGGTCTTGTCTTTGTGATGTATGGTGAAGCACAGGAATAAAGGCTGTGAGGGGCACAGTGAAGTATTGAGTTGAGATGGTTCTCAAAGCTTGTTGTTGAAGGTTAGGGACTCAAGTCACGGTGTGATAGAATTGTCTCGGGAAATAGGGCTCGAGGCTAGGGTTTGTTGATTGTTTGAGTTCAAGGTGAGCTAAAATCCTACGACGAGAGGGAAGAAATTGCGGGGTTACGCTATGATTAGAAGCTGGGGTTTGTTGCTATGGGTCTTGTGCATTATGCGAAGCTCTTTGTTGTGAATGAAGGGTGATGTATGATTTTGCCAAGAGCTGCAAATGCGGGGAATATGGAAGAATCTTTGTAGGGTGGCTTGGGATTGTAAATTGAAGCTCAAGTTAGGGGATTTTGAGCTCGAGATATGGCGGGTGTTTGATGAGTGCTGTGGCAATGGTGCTTTGTGTTTATGTGCGGAAGCGTATAATAAGCGAGACGAGGGAGTGTGGCAAGATTTGAAAGTGGTGGTGCAGGCTTGAATAGCCATCATGGGTGATGTCTTGGTGAAGCACAAGATCATGCGACACAAGTGCAATGGCACAGCAAGCGGTTACGGCGACAACCACTCGGCAAACCAATCAGGAAGTCGGTGGTGACTCGCCTACGACTCACACAACTCGGTCGACCTGAGTTGACTCGCCCGATTCACTTTGACCGTTGACCCGCCGATTTGATTGATTGACCGGTGGCCAAGGCGGACTTTGTCGATTCTGGGAGCGAGATTTCCGGCCACAATACCGAGAATTCAGCGACGATTTTTGGGTCGTATTTTCTACATGGGTCTCTCTTCCTCGTGGGCTTGGTGGATTTGCATCTAATGGACTTTGAAGACAAAACCTAGTTTTGGAAGGAGAAAAAGGCTATAAAAAGAGGAATTCTACAATTTTTGGAATCTTATCACATCTCATATCTTTTCCTTGGAACTTTGGAGAGCCGTTTCTTTTACGCTTCTAGGGTTTGGTTGTGTTCTTCTTCCTCTTTGTTTTATTATTGAATATTGATAATGATGAACTCCATAGCTATGAGTAGCTAAATTCTCTTTTATTGGTTAAGGATGTAGTCCGATTTCTAAAACTTGTGTTTTGCTTTATGTATTAGTTTTCTCTCTTGTTTATCGTTCAATTCTCTGCGGTTTTTATGATCACATGATTGAAGTATTGTGATAGGATTATGGTGTTTGATTAGTTAAGTGGCCAATTAATTGAACTTGCATCTTAGTCCATAGCTATTTTAGGGTTTTTCATCAAGCGATAACCTTGAATACAAGTAGCATGATATGTTTACGGTTTGTAGTGATACACTCTCGTAATCATATGTAGAGTTTGACCATTGTCCGAATTGTTTTGCGCAACGCATGACAATTGCATTGATTAGCCTATTTACGAAACTTAATGCATCTAGGAATTGAACTTGATTAGCGCAAGGCGTTAGGTTATTCTTTAGGTAGAATTCACATCGCAGCCCTAATGTGTGTGTTGATGAACATGAGAAATTAATAGATTATCTTGCTTTCTTGATTCTCTAGGCTTTTGATAACACAAGAGATTAAATCGTAATTCTAATCATATATGCATGCACATGTCTAAGATTGAAGATGAATTCCTTGACCAATATCTCTCTCCATTGATTACTTTCTACAATTTACTTTGCTTTTAATTTGTTTTTATTGCTTAAATAGAAATAAGAAATCCCCCCAATTGGTTACTTTAAGAAATTGATTACGAAATAACTACAATTGCCTCTCTGTGGATACGAACTCTCTCTTACCATATACTTCATTCATATATTAGTGAGTAGGAAAGTGAATTATTTTTGTGTCGGCTGACAACCGATCATAGATCACTGTGAGAAAAGTTTAATTCCATGGAGCCATGGATCATGCATATGGCTTGATTTCCTATTCCAATTCCTGATCATTTTTTACGACATATTCTAAACAAGGACATATGTATCAGAATAAAAAATCACTATCATCAAAAACTCAAGTAGAATGATCGACCTGTGTTTACGATATTCTCGAAGCACTAACACAAAGGAATGAGAATGGTGAACAGAGGTTAAAGTTATTTGGCTTCAAATTTGGTGCTTTTGGGGTAGAGGTGTAAAATGGCCGGCCCAGTAAATGTGATCCCATTAAATGGCCAGCCCAACTACTATGTACCCTGTTGTGTCGTGCCCGAGGGTGTTCTATGTTGTGATGTTCCAAGTAAATAATTGTGTTGTACCGTGTTGTGTTGTGTCTCACTCATTTATGTAGCATTTTTAAAGTAGACATTTTCTAAATATTTAGATAAGATATTATATGTATTTTTATAGAAATAACTAACATAACGAAGATAAAATGTCAAAAATAGGCTAGAATAAACATTTATTTTTTGTGAAATATACCCAAAAAGTGTTGTGTTGTACAGTATTGTCTACTGTTGTATGTAAATTATGACGTGCTGTGCCACGTGCTTATTCATGCCATGTGATGTGCCATCGTCCTGATTAGTCTAACCCATCATAGCACATGAAACTATCCTGTTGTGCCATGCTGAGCTCAATCATGTGTTGGGCTATGTTGTGCTTAAATTTTAGCGCGCTGGGCTAGGTTGTGCCCGTTCAGGCACGACCAAATTTACACCTCTATATATCTTAGGGTACTTATTTAGAGTTTTCCTTTTAATTCTTAATGCATACCTTAAGTCGATTTTTTTTATTAACTACAATTTATTAAGACTTCTCTTAAATATAGGCCACGCATTATTAACCATAACCCAAAAAATTTAAATTAAAATGAAAAACCAAACACGTCTTAATTTCTACTAATAAATAGATTTCAATTCTCTTTCTTATCAAAATCAAAATAAAACCTAACTTATAATTTTCTCTAAAATGATTTTTTTTCCCTACTTAATCATGATTATATTAGAGTTGATTGGGTGCATATTCTAATTGTTCCATTAAAAAATTTCCACAACAACATCAACTGAATTTAACTAAGGTTTTGATTCTTTCTCTGTGACCTCCTCCTAAAAATCCATAAACATTAACTATATATTAAAAAAATATCTAGGATTATGTTTTTTTTTTTTCCAATCGTGATTGCGCTAAAACAATTTGAGGATATTGATTATTCTTCAAATATTAATTATGTCAAATATCTTATACTCCCTTCGTTTTAGGAAAAGTGATATTTTTACTTTTTCAATTTGGCCTATTTTTAGGCAAAAATGAAAAAGTGAAAGTATCACTTTTCCTAAAACGGAGGTAGTATAAGTTTACTTATAAGAATTAGAAAATTAACATCTTATTTTTTGTTGTTGTTGATTTAAGGATTTGATGATTATCTAATTATTTTGGGCTATATATAAAAATTATGAGTAATTTTTTGGGCTATGTAAATGATTATAAAGGTCCATTTGGTTAGTTAAAACACTTATTTAAACGAGTTATGGTAAGTAAACACATGGGCTCAATTTAAGAGAAGCGTTTATTAATTGTTTTAGTAGATTTTTCGGAACTATAGTTTACTTAAAGTTTTCTTAGATGTTTGTTTTCCTTTTAGCAGATGCTTAGGTTCTAACATGTTCCATTTTTTCAACTTGATATGTTATTGTGAAGCGGTATTTATTATAATATAGATAATTTGTGTTCTTTACATATTGAGTTACCAATAACACTAACTCAAAAGTCCTAAATACAATCACCCTTCACATCAATTGTTATGTAAGCAGGAAGCCAGGAATTCCGTTAGCAAAAAACAGACCCGTGCATCGCACGGGTGAGAAACTAGTTATATTAGATAAGATGTTGAATATTTGGAGAAACCGTAGGATTCATGACTGGATACTTGTAAAAGTTTGTCTACAAACTTGAGCATGCTTTATGGTTTTATTATTATATGCTTGATGATGCCGTGACCCTTTGGTATCAAAAACATTATTGTTTTTTTTATTGATGCTCTTATTTTTTGCCAAGTGATTTGGTGGAAATCCGAGTATCCTCATCATGATTAATTGTTTAAGCACTTACTTGAAGTATACCCGATGTTTCTGAAAAAAATGCTTTTTTTTTTATCTCTTTTTCATTTTGAGCCATTGATCCACAAAGATGTATCCATGCTAAAAGGTTATGTGACCTTCTTGTAAGAATGGTTATGAATGTAAATCTCCCTAGTGTTTGTCATAATTGTCTTCAATAAACCTATAAGAGTCAATATAGTTTTATACGACTCAAGGTGTACCACATCACTTGTGAGTCTAAATTATAATCACTCGATGTGGGTACCAACACTTCTTATGCTCTTTGAAAAGTTGTTTCTGCCTATATGACTTCTAAGCAAGAGACAAGAACAGGATCCATGGAAATTTCTACATAACAAGCTAAGAAGGATATGCGCTAGATAATCTATCTAATCATAATAGGGATATTTTGACTTTGGGTCCCATAAAATGGTATACCTTTGCATTTGGAGCCTAACTTTGTCCAGCTTTGAGTTTGGGTCCCGGTCAAACAGTTGACGTAACGATTGACCGATTGGCCGTCTGTAATTCAATTTTTATTTTTAATTAATATATTAATTAATTAACGCGTTAACGGTAAATCGAAAACGTGGCCACGCGACACTGCACGTGACTTTGAAAAAAATCCCAAGAACACACAAACAAGATCACGTCGGTTAAATGCATTCAAATCTGAGTAGGAATCCTCGAAGAGTTAATGAAAAGCAATGAAATCTCACTAGAGTCATTAAAACTTAACAAAATGTATCAACTTCACTTAATAATCGAAGAAGCTGTTAAAAGAAAACTTAATGGTCTATGATTTCTGCGGTTAAACTTTTGCAAAGTTTACAAAATAAAGATTATTTCAAATTAAGAACACACACGATCCATCGTCATTCATCATTTTCCCACCTTTCTTCGGGTGTGCCTAGCCAATCCATCATTCTATGCATGTTTCCCCTTCCACTCGTTGAAAATACAGCACCACCTCTCATGAAAGCTCTACCTCTCTCGAGCACTAACACCTCCTCTCGAGCACCAACACCTCCTCTCTCCGAACACCACCAACACCTCTTCCAGTTGAATTTAGTACCTACAAGAAGATACAAAAGCTGGAGTAGTTAAAATACATGATCTCAAACATACTGAGTTCACATGTAAGTGTTTGCGATTAAAGAATATTATTCTTACCGAGATTGTGCACTTCTAGTTGGCTCTCTAACTAGTCTAGGCTGCTCGAGGCATCATGATACCAATTCCCACAATCTTACCTCCACGTCTATGCACTTGTTTTCCCCTTGCATATCCCCTTGCACCTCCTCCCATTAAAGGCCTTCCTCTCTGCTGCTTGTAGGCACCTCGGTGGAGGTTGTTCTACAAAAACAACACTTGTAGTGGCGGTAGAGGTAGTGACGAATCAGTGCGATTGCTTCATTTTGATTTTCAATTTTGTAGGCTGCAAGTGTGTAGTTGTTCTTCCACCTCTACTTCCCCTTCCTCCTCTACTACCTCTTTCTCCCCTACTTCCTCTTCCACCTCTAGTTGTTGTAGTTCTGAAACTGAAGCTTGATCATGTGCGGTTGTAGTTGTAGCAACTGCACCACCTCTTCTCCTTTTAGTACCTCTGCCTCTCGTGGCACTTGCAGTGATTGAGGTTGATGCTTCATTTGTGGCACTTGCTTGGTCTTTGGCTGTGGTGGTGGTGGCCTTGTTCTTGGATTTGGTCTCACATGAGGACTGTGAAGGTAAATGGAGCTGCACACACACATGAACACATTAGTTTAAGCCTTTTCCAATTAATGTAAAGTCAAGTATAAAATCTACAAGTTAATGCTTTTTACCTTGATCCACATTCGCGACGATTGCACCGGTGCAAGTTTTTCTGTTGTGACCATATGTATAACACTTCCCACACATGTCTTGTCTAGAATTCACACCACGTATCTCATCATTGTCCCTTCTTCTTTGACTTCTAGGCCTCCCCGTGGGTCTAGTAACTTTAGGAGGCTTCACATCATCCAACAGATTAACGCATACATACACAATGATTTAGAATATTACAAGTCAAAAAGTTATAGTTATAAGCATATTACACCGTGCCCATAAAGCTTTATCCACAGGTGGCTTAAGTGATAGAGCATACAAGTCTCTATAGTTAGCCACCTGCATGTATGGATGGACATACCTACCAAGTAAATGAAACAAGTTTCAGTAATAGAAAAAGATAACAAAACAAAATGTAAGGAAAATAACTACCAAAAGATTTCAAATGAAAAAGAAGACTTACTGATCAAAGTTTCTAGTCCCAAATGCAAGCTTGCACAAATTGCATGTACACATGGAATACCACTAACTTGCCATGCATTGCGGTACACGTATGCTCTTTGAGATAAACATTCCACCCTGATATCTTTCTTTGTGTCTAATATAGTCCACACAGAGTCAGAAGATGGCTGTTTTGTGAACTCATGGGTGAAGTAGAGATGCTTGTTAATAGTTGTCGTCACTCTAGGGACCACACCACCATCATTCATTTTCTTTCCCACTAATTCTCTATCATAGAAGATTCTCATCATGAGAAGATGATACTTCTGCACCAACTTTGGAATGGGCATGAACCTCAATTCCAGAATCCAAGCATTGAAGGCTTGACAGAAGTTTGATGTGATATGATCACACTTTGAAGACTTATCAAAATAAGCCCTTGCCCACTGCTCAACTGGTTTGTCATCAAACCATTCTGCTGCAGATGCCTTAGCTTCTCTCAGTCTTTCCATCCAAATCTTGTGTCCCACCTCACTATATGACCTTGCTGCCCGCCATTCCATGAATTCTATGTTCTTTCCAGGGTGCTTAGCCTTTAAATTCTTATATAAATGTCTAAAACAGAACCTATGAAAGTGATTCACATCTTCAAAATTTCTAGCAACACCTTCTACCAATCCCTTTTGTCTGTCACTTATGAATGTTAGTGCCCTTTCATGTTTCTTTAACTCTGGTGCCAATATACTAAGAAAATCTATCCAAGCTTCTTTGCATTAAGTGACAAATGTAAATAGCAATGGGGAATAAACCATTGTTGGCATCAAGTCCCACAACCGCCAACAAGGTACCACCATATTTTCCCTTTAAATGAGTTCCATCTAAACCTAGAATAGGTCTACTGAATGTCTAAAGCCATCAAGTGATATTCTATATGCAATGCAAAGTGACTTGAACCTCCCATTTTCATCTGTCTTATAGCAAGCAATATTCGTAGGATTATCATCTAAAATCTCTTTACATAGTACAGGAATCTTCTTATATCCATCCTCATAGCTACCCAAAGATTTTTTCTAAGGTTAAATGATACCCATGCCAAGCGAGAATAATAAGAAATGTCAACTTTATGGCTTCTTTTTACCTCGGTTATGAAATCCCTAGGCTTGTAGTTAGGATGAGCTTTAAAGGCTCCAACATAACCTTTGCTACCCATTTTGCATTTGCCGAGAGGATGCTTCAACTCATGAAATGATTCACAAGTATGAATGAAATGACCAGATTTGCATTGCATAGTTTGGCGATCAGGGAGCACAACACAATAAATTTTCCATGGACAATCATCAAAAATGCATTTGTATTGTTGCTTCTTCCTGATGTTCTTCACTTGAGTCATTCCATAATTCATGTCTATGGCCAAGTTCTTCAAATAATCCCTGCATTCTTCGTAATTTGACCATTCTTGGCCAACAAATAACTTCTCAACGGCAACAATATTTTCAGCCATCTTATACTCACCATTTATACTCTCAGTCTCTGCAACAAATTCTTTGAACTCAACTGTTGATGCAAGTGTTGATTGGATTTGACCAGTCACACTAATTTCTTCATCACAATCAATAAATGGTTCTACGATAGGTCTTCATCATCAACATTACGCTTAACCTCATCCAAGTCTATTGATTCATCACATTGGTACCTATCTGCAAACAAAACTTCATCATCTATGGGAACCACATTACCAACACCAACTTCATTACTATGCCCTGGAGGTCATCAACACTTTGGATAGGTGACTTGATCGCCCTTGACTGCTTTGTGAACTAACTTTCTTAGGGTTCAAAAGGGGAGAAAGTCAAGATCTTCTTCGAGTTATAGTCGCGGTGGTCTCTATATTAGGATGCTCACCTGTTACTCTTACCAACCACATAACCACCTTTAGTAGGAAAGTATCTCAATAAATCATCCTCCATAATACTGCATTTCAATACACCCAACAATCACAAATTAGTATAATACAACATTCAAATTACATGATTATTGACCACTAACGATGAAAACAACTCTTGACTACAACTACAAGATATGCATAAAAAGCACCACTACTGTATACACAAAACACACTAATTGAACCCAACAGCAGGACCACTAAAAATTAACACTTCATTCATAAACTTCAAGAGTTGCAAAACACACTAATTGAACCCAAAAGCAGGACCACTAGATTAAAAATTCATTCATAAACTTCAAGATTTGCAACTACAATTAACAACTCATGGAAAGACAAACACGACAAATTCAAAGACAAAAACAAAAACTGGATAAAAACAAAATCAAAAATTACAGCAAAAACAAAACAAAATCAACCCATTAAACTATCAATCACTACTAGACAACATGGGTATTCATCATAAAGAACTTAATTAAGAATATCCCTAATCTTATTAACAAATGAAAAATTCCCTTTCCATACCTTTTGGTTGACCTAAAGTCGACAGCAACAATATATCCACCTCCGATATTAACTCTCAATCTTCATTGTCACAACTACACGTACAGAAATCTCTAGTACGATCGAATTCAATCAACGATGTACCTCAAAGAGCCCTAATTACTTCTCTTCACTTTCACAGATCGACGATAAATAGTGTATGAAATTTTAGGGTTAGAATTATATACCCATATAAGTCTAGAACTTATCCATAACTTGCGATCAATATTTGCCCACGTGTCTAACTTGGTAGAGTTAGTAAATAAATAAAAAGTTTTATTTTCGTTAGTCATTTCACATATTTAACCGACTGTTGGATGGTCAAGACAGTCAAAAATAGTCAATCTTTGACCGGGACCCAAACTCAAAGTTGGACAAAGTTAGGCTCCAAATGCAAAGGTATACCATTTTATGGGACCCAAAATCAAAATATCCCATCATAATATTGATAAGTTACGATTTCTGGGCATAACTATCAAGACATGATAATCATACAGATTACGGATACATCATTCACCATTAGTTAAGAGATAATGGATCAAAGGTGAAGTACTCATGATAGACAAACCAATGCGGCTAATGATCCATATGCCTCGAGTATGATTCTTATTTACCTAACTTGATTTGCGTTGAAGTTCTTAAATATACGAGTTAGAAGGAACAAGCTAAAAAAGCGTGGGTATAATAACCACACCCAATAATTCTTTGGGCAATTTGTATGGACTAAACTCCAATATAATTCCGAGAACACCAACTTAAAAGTGAGACTCAATCAAGAAATATATCAAAGAGATTTATCTCTTTCTCAATACAATCAGCAAATCGAACATATAGAAATCCGTGAGCCTGATTGATATGAGAAATGACTTGTACGGTACCAAAAACCAATGACTAAGTGTCACTCAAGTTATATCCAACAAACAAGGTCGGATTTATCAACTTTGATTGAACTACGCACAACATGTGATATTTCAATTATATAAAAAAATATAATGCTGAAAAATAAATAACACAGACACCAGAAATTTTGTTAACGAGGAAACCGCAAATACAGAAAAACTGCGAGACCTAGTCCAGCTTTGAACACCACATTGTATTAAGCCGCTACAGACACTATCTTACTACAAGTTAACTTCGGACTGGAATGTAGTTGAGCCCTAACCAAGTCTCACATTGATTAAGGTACAATCGCGTTCCTTATGCCTCTTGAACCACGCCGGATTCTGCACACTTGATTCCCTTCGGTGATCTCACCCACAACTAAGAGTTGCTACGACCCAAAGTCGAAGACTTATAAACAAATCTGTCTCCCACAAATATTTCTATCCTTTATTCTTTTTATTCATTCCTTTGATACAAAGATCAAGGTGAACAGGAATTAACTAATACCCCGGACTTATATTTCCGAAAATCAGCCTAAAAATATCAGTCACCTCACAATAACCTAACTGATTAACAGAAGAAGTTATTGTGCAATCACAAGAGTCTGAGACGAAGAAATGTTGTGATTAGTTTTTATATCTTACCTATCGGAGATAAATCTCGAGTAAATCTTAGAGAATATAAAACTCAAAATGATAGAACAAGTAAGATCATAATACTCAACTATAGAGAAAATAGTTGGATCTGGCTTCACAAATCCTAAATTGAATCTTCAAGTCATTAACTTAATAATGGTTTTGGAAAACCTAGGTTAAAGGAGAATCGGCTCTAGTTTGCAACTAGGACACATGAAAGTATGGGGATTAGGTTTTCCAGTTGCTAGAGTTCTCCCTTATATAGCCTTTCAAATCAGGGTTGCGTACAATCAAAGCTAAGATATCTTAGTAACAAAGCATTCAATATTCATCTTTCGATTAACTCCTGATTTAATATTCAAGCTAAGTATGCTTAGAAATTAAGCAATCAATCTCCACTGTTAGATGGTCTTAGCTTGTTACACACAAATGAAATATACTTATATTTAGATATGGGTAATCGTACCTAAACGTGTATATTTGGTTGGCTCAATAACAGCTAACCGAAGTTAGCCATATGACCACTTTTGACTTAACCACATTCATCTAACACTTATAGATCAAATATGATGACCAATCAATCATGATAGATAATCAAATGAATCTAATTATGTTTCAAATAGATTTGTTCAATTGTTCACTATCTCATAGAAATATTCATGAACAAATTCAAACGAAATTGGATTGATTCGTAATCGTAGAAAGTACTTATACAAGAATCAATTCAAGAAGTTAATTTGCATTTCTTAAATCATAAATGTTTTAGTTCATGAGTATGAGAATCATACATAACCGATTTTAGAACTTCACCACTGTGTTCGTAAACTGGGTACGCGAACAGCAGCTCCGGACCTTGGCCTAGACAAGCCGTTCGCAAACCCGGTTCGCAAACAACTATTCCGGACCCAACTCAGGTAAACTCGTTCGCATACTAGGTGCGCAAACAAGACTTCCGGACCTTCTCAAGTCGCATACTAGGTATGCAAACAAGAGTTCCGGACCTGAATCGTCACAATACAGTTCGCATACTGGATATGCATACCGTGTTGTATCCAGACATAGGTAATCGTTCTAAACTCTCATTCCAATCATTGAAACATCCTTATAAGACGAAAATGGTAATCTCACACATACCATTAGCTTCAAGTAATTTTCAAGTGATCGGATGATCAATATGAAACTTCCCGAGCTAACATCAAATGACTGTCTCACACAAATCATGTAAGATGTTCAAGGTAATTTTCACATGATCATCTTTTGACTTAATATTTAGTTTCCAACAAATAAATTGTTTCCAACTAAACTCGTCAAGAATATGATGAACTTAGCTAAAGCAAAAATCTTCCAACACGTATCTCGAGAAATAGATAAGCGAGATAAACTTGGATCGAAATATCAAATGTGTATAATGTAAAAGTATATATAGCTATACGACTTAGTCTCATTAGAATATAGAATAAAATAGTCTTCTGAGTAATAGGTAAGTTTTAGTCTTCACATACCTTTTGTTGATCAAGTTCCTCCAAGCTCCTCAGTGGATATTCTTCTTTAATTTGTGAACGTCGTGAAGTCTAAATCTCAACTACACATTCTATCATAATCCAAGGCATAGCTATAAGTAGACTAGAAATCAAGTATATAGTTTTGATCAATTAAACTTGACAAACAAGCTTGAGATAACGCTTGCGAGTTAGACCGAGCAGTACTCTAACAAAAACAAATTCGACGACTTTTGGCTTTTGGTTGTTACTGCAAAGAAGAAATTTCGAGTCAAGCTTGTCTTGTTAAACATCTCGAAATATGATTCAAGCATTGTTCAAAGTCCTTAACAATATTAGTTCAAAATAATTTATTGTTCAAGAATTAATTTTATCATTTGGAAATGTTTCAAATATCAAAAGAGAGAAATATAGAACTTATGTTACATCCGCTCAGGATAGATTGGCGAACCGTCTCGCAAACCATAGATATCTAAGTATCAGAAATACAAGGAAGGTTGGCGAACCAGTTCGAAGAACTTAAGCTCACGAAGTGTGGTGATCTGAATTTTTATATTGGTAGAAAAAGGCTAACAGTTGGCGAACCCGGTTCACGAACCTTGTCCATATGAGTTCACGAGCGATTAGGGTTGACGAACCCGGTTCACGAGCCGTTGCAGCCTAACTCGTGAACTATGCCCTATGGTTCACGAACCGTATCACCAACGGTCCTAATAAATATGATTTTTGTTAAAGGGAGAGCAAAAACTGCAGTCGACTCGCTAACTCGGACCTAGTCAGTATATTATTTTAAATAAGACCAAACTATCCATACTAAATTCACCCATCACCCATGCGAAACTCACACCCATTTTTAACGCTACTCCACCACCGTTATCTCCTCCACCAACGACGACCCATGTAAAACCCACTCATGTAAAGAGTTGCTCTGGTACTTGAATGATGAAACCATAATTGTTTAGCTTAATTAGTCAATCATACTTTTAAAATCAATCAAATTAAAACAGTAAAAGAACCAACAAACCCTTACAATAGATTTGTATTTAAACCTAATTCAAAACATCAAACGAGAGGATCCATATCATCAAGATCCAAGGTCGTGATGAACATGGTCGTACTTCTTCGTATCATCAAATATCATTTCCTGGTGAGTGTTAGATTTCTTGAATTCTAATTGGTTTCTTAAAAAATTTCAATCCTTATCTAGTGTAATGGATGGACCCCCCCCCCCTCCCCCGACACACACACACAAGTGTGAGGTTTAGAGTTCATGGACTCTCGTAAAATTCATTGCCAGACTAGCTGGCAGGGTTGTACCTAGGGGACGGTGGCACTCGACTTTGCTCGCATGAAAAGAAAACAAATAATGCATTATGGATGATGATACTTTAGGTATTTCACCAGGAGTCGCTATTTCTCTTTAACAGGGGGGATTGGATACCATAAGAGGGGCAAGAATTTTAACAACGTCCTTAAACCTAGTTTAAGTTTGCAAAAAAATCAAGGCAAGGAGGGTTAGGAGTATTTTTAAGTATATTTTACAATTATACCCTGAACTTAGAAACGATTTATCTCTCCAACTATACCACTGATTTTTGTGATTTTTATACCATTGAAAAACATTCTAAGACACCTATGTAATGGATATAAACATGACTATCAAATTATACATATTTTTTATACTAACAATAATCAATTTAAATGATAGGTTTAGAAATATACCCTTGTTTATTGATATAGGTCATCTATTAATGGGATAAAGTTTTAAAATCAATAGGTCATCTGTTTAGGGAAGGAGTGAGTTTAAATTAGCATGCCTCCTCACAAGCCTATCAAAAGCTTTTAAGCATCACAATGTCATAAACATATGTATGCAGAGAATTATTTCATAGTATCCATTTAAAGGCAGAATGCAGTATCATAGAACTTCATCAACAACTCATCCTTAGCAGAAGTATGATCCTAAACTAAGCCAAAAAAAAATCCATATCAGAATTATTTCGCTCATGTGGCTGTTTGAGGAGTCATTTTTGATGTAGCATAAACACAACCAAACATGTTAAATATGGTTGATTATGATAATACTTGCAAAAATATTTGTTCAAAATTATGGTTGTAAAAATACTCTAGAAGCACGAGTAAGAAAAAATTTCCCAAGAAATCACACAGTTTGATTTGGATTCTAAACTCAAGAAACCAAAAACACATGTTTGAAATTATGGTTGTGAAAATACTCAAGAAGCACGAGTAAGAAAAATTTTCCCAAGAAATCGCATAGTTTGATTTGAATTCTAAACTCAAGAAAATACAACTGATCATGCAAACATACTCAGAGTCAACAATAAAGAGAAATGGGGCTTTAGATAAAAACTTAAGGATAAAACAATGAGACTTCATATCAGGGCTTAGTGATTTAAATAGACACTGGGCTTTGATAGGAGATATGAACTTCATGATACATAGTGATGAAAAGAAAGGTGGGAATGATACCAATTCTAGTAGTCTAGTGTATATTTATGGGTGTATCCAAAAGCTAGGACTAGTAGCAGGATTACCTTTCACCTGGACAAATAACAGATTAGGTAATGATAATATTCAAGAAAGAATTGATAGATCCCTAGTAAATCACAAATGGCTTGAATTATTCCCTAGATCATACACAAAACATCTTACCAGGGTTATATCAGACCATGCTCCAATCATGCTTGAAACAATATCAAATCTAGAGAAAGGAAATAGACCATATAGATATATGAGATGCTAGCAGGAACATAAATCTTATAAAAACTTAACTGAAAACTCATTAGATAACATCATAAATTGTAACTCAGGTATAAATGACATCCTTAAAAGATTAGAATCAGACTTTAGAGCTTGGAACAAAAAAGAGTTTGGTAACATTTTCAAGAATATTTTAGATGTATTATATGAAATTGAACTAGAGAATAGGTGACTTGAAAATCAGGCGCATGTCTCAGCAACACAAAACGAGGGTTTCGCTCGTTATAGGACTTAACCAAACATCTCACGACACGAGCGGACGGCAGCCATGCAGTACCTGTATGAAAGTCAGTACCATCCCATTAAGGACGGTCTAGTTCATATGTCAAGGGCTGGTAAGGTTTTGCGCGTTGTATCGAATTAAACCACATGCTCCACCGCTTGTGCAGTGGGCCCCGTCAATTCCTTTGAGTTTCGGTCTTGCGACCGTACTCCCAAAGTGAGTGTTTCACGCGTTAGCCTGGGCCCCCGATTTGCACCAAGGGCGAACACTCATCGTTTACGGCATGGACTACCAGGGTATCTAATCCTGTTTGCTCCCCATGCTTTCATACATCAGCGTCGGTAGAGACCCAGGGAGCTGCCTTCGCTTTTGGCCTTCCTTCGTAGATCTCCGGATTTCACCCCTACACACGAAATTCCACTCTCCTCTATCTTAGCCAAGTTAAGCCCTATAACTATGAGACTAAGAAAAGGTTAGACACTTACATGAGGAACTCGATTCATGGTGTACCATAGAAAAAAATGTATTGGGGACAAAGAAAAATGGATAAAAGAAAATGATCATATTACTAAGTTTTTTCATCAATATGCTTCGGAAAGAAAAAGAATAAACAACATTTTTACCCTTAGAGATGATAGTGGCCTATGGATAGAAGGAAAGGAAAAATTGAATAAGCCGACAACAAAGCACTTAAGAAATATCTATCAGACCCATGACCATGATATAAATCCCATTTTCAGTAGAATAGTGCAACCCAAAATGGACCAAAATGAGAATGGTAGTCTATGTAAATTCCCTGAAGAGGAAGAAATTAAGGATGCTCTCTTTAGTATGAATTCTTTGGGAGCACCAAAAACGGATGGCTTCCCCCCTGGTTTCTACCAAAACCATTGGAATGAACTTAAAAACAATATCATAATTTGGGTTCAACAAGTCTTTAAGGAAAAAAGGTTCAAGCAGGAAATTAACCACACATTTATGTCCTTAATTCCTAAGAATAAAACCCCAAAAACACCTAATGATTTTCGATCGATTAGTCTAAGCAATGCTTTATATAAGGCTGTGTTTGATAGGAGTTAATTCCATGGAATTAGCCATCTTTTCATGGAAATAACGTGTTTTCCGTCGTTTGGTCAAAAATATGTTTCCATGGAATTACAATAAAAGTGTGGTCTAAAGTATGTTTTTAACTCAATTCCGTGAAATTCCATGGAAAGTCTTTCCTTGCCTCCCCCAGGAAACTGATTCCATGGAAACACTTTCCATGGAATTGTTTCATTTCTCTGTTATCAAACACAGCCTAAGATTGTTGGTAATAATAGCCAACAGAATTAAGCCTCACTTAGAGAAACTTATTGCTCAAAATCAATCAACTTTCATACCTAAAAGACAAATTACAGACAATATCATTGTGGCTCATGAAATTTTACATACCATGAAAACTAGCAAAAGAAAAAAATGGGTATATGACTATTAAATTAGACCTTTTAATACCTTTGATAGACTTGAATGGAAATTTATTATTAAGATTTTAAGTTGTCTTGGTTTTTCTAATGATTTTTGTGATCTGATTTATGCTTGTATTTCCTCTATGTCTTATATTGTATTAGTAAATGGTATTCCAGGTGATGTCTTAGGGGGATTCGACAGGGAGATCCTTTATCTCCATCCATTTTTATCATTTGCATGCAAGCCTTGTCTAGACTTCTATAGCATGCATAGAGTTTACGCAAAATTAGTGGTATAAAAGTAACAAATAAATGCCCTTCAGTTTCTCACATGTTCTTTGCCGATGACTCATTTATTTTCTCTACTGCTAGTATTACTCAGGCGCATAATCTTTTAGATATTCTGAAAATCTTTAGTGATTCATCTGGTCAGATAATAAACCATCAAAAATCTTGTATTTACTTTAGTAAAAAGGTTCAAAACAAACACCGTAAGTTGTTAGCTAGAATTCTTAAGGTAAGTAGAATTACTAAAACAGATACCTATCTTGGTACTCCCTTGTTTTTCAATGGGACTAAATTTTTTAACTACCAATATATGTTAGATAGAGTTTATAATAGAATCCAATTTTGGAAAGCTAAATTTGTTTGTCAAGCGGGTAGAACTACGCTTATTAAGTCAGTCACTAGTGTTATGCCCATGTTTCAGATGATGTGTTTCTCTCTTCCTAAGAAAACCCTAGATAGAGTTGATACCCTACAAAGAGATTTCTGGTGGGAAAAAACTAAAAACAATTGGGGTATATATATCAAAGCATGGGATTCTATGTGTACTAGTAAAGCCAGTGGAGGTTTAGGAATGAACCCACATAAGTTTAATCTGGCTCTTCTTACTAGGCTAGCCTGGAGACTAATAAACAATTATGATAAACTTTGGTGCATAATTCTCAAATGCAAATATTTCCCAAAAACAAGACCCTCTAAGATATAAGAAAAGGCAGTCAGATCCTGGGTTTGGACTAGTATCTGTAAAGGCTTAGATATTATAAAAGAAACCCATAGTTGGGAAATAGGAAATGGAGAGAAGATAGATATATGGTTTGATAAATGGCTTCCTGATGGTGAAATACCAAATCTTAGAAATAATCTGAATCCTAGTAATCTTAGTAAGGTCTCTGATTTGATTAATTCCCATGGAAACGGGAATGAAAACATTCTAAATAATCTTTTTGCTGATGACTCGATCCAGAAAATTAAAATGATTGATCCGATTAATGTTGAAAATAAAGACTATGTGAAATGAATTGGTACCCTAGATGGATAAGTTACAGTTAAGTATGCTTATAACTATCTTTATAATAGAAATCACTTAGAGGTTAAAGTCAACTGGATCCATATATGGAAACTTAAGGTGATTCCTAGAGTCCAAATGTTTATGTGGAAATGTCTTAGTGGTTACCTGCCAGTAAAAGATAGGATAGGAAGACACATTCCTATAGATATTCAATGTGCTAGTGTAATAAGGTAGTTAGTGAGACCACTGATCATCTGTTCCTTGAGTGTACCTTCTCCGAGGCTATTTGGAGGGGAATGTCCTTTACTCATATTTTCTATAAAGGTATTAACCTAGATTATAAATATTGGTATGTTATGTGGCTCAAGGACATTGATAGTAGGGACTTATATGCTTATATTCTCTGGTTTATATGGAAGTACATATGTAGAGTAGTCTTTGATGGCATTAAACTAACCCTGTTGATCTCATCAAAAGTATAAAAAATGACCTAAACTTCTTCTTTAGCCCTAATACTAGTTGTAGGAGTTTTCAATTGACTAGTAACAAGAATGATAAAAGCAGCCCGAAGACTAGTAATAAGAAAACTTGTGAATGTCCTCATCCAAGTTGTAAGTTGGGTTGTACTGAGAATGACTCCAACTATATTATGTTTGATGTTGCTTTTGATAAGTTGCCAAAGAACTTGGCCTTTGCCGTGGTTTTGCTTGATAAATCTGGTGCTATTTATGATTTTGCAGCAGGCACAGGAAGATGCTCAAGCTCAGATAAAGCAGAAGCTAGAGCTTGCAGGGAAGCAATTAGATGGGCAAAAGAAGCTGGTTTAGATAAGATAATCTTCTTAAATGACAATGTCAACGTTATTCATGGCATGAAGAGAAGACATTTTGCTGCAAATTGAAGATGTAAAGCATGTATTCTTAAAGCTATTGACATCAACAATTCTTTTGCTTCTTTTTCCTTCTATTATATCAAAAGGGTTGTAATTTTATTGCGGATAAAATACCAAAAATCTAAATGGGTGTGCAAATCAGGTTATAGATTCTAGGTATTGGGACTAGGATATGAAAGTTGCTTACATTAAGAATGTTTGTAATCTAAACAGTGTATTAGTTCTTGCTTAGATTTAATGTATTTGCCTTTTATAAAATAATTTAAAAAAAAAACAGAGAGAAATATTTGCCGTTTTTTGCATTACAAAATCGATACATATTATATTACAAGAAGGTTGGTTATAACTTCGGGAAAATTTTCAAAAAACCTACCAAAGCTCTTAAAGGTACAATAGGCCAATAGCAATTGTATAATGCAACAAACATAAGTATGGCAAAGAAAAAGATGGTATAACAAGCTATACTAAAGTTTGTTTCTTCAAACTATTCCAATGAGAATTCGTCGAGCCATATCAGCACTTCATTCCTCTTCATGTGCAAAACATCCCCAAAAAATGAACAAACAATGATATCAGAGAACTAATAGAGAAATAACAAAGGGAAGTAATGCAAAGATGAAAAGGGTCTGATTCAAGTACCAGAATGAAGCTCCATGTTCTGCCTGGATCGTTATACCGAGCAAGCATACAACCTTCTTTCGGTTTAAGACCATCTCTTAGAACTGCACGACGTAAGCCTTTTTCTTTTTCAGCAACTACTTCATCAGTAGGTTTGCCACTAAATTTTGTCACGACGGCGTACCCTCCTTCTACCTTTCTCAAGCTAAGTGCTTCTAATTCTGGTTCTGGTAGACTGCGTTATGGCAGAAAAGAAGTTAATTAGATTTCATTCAATTTGGATGGCAAAACAATTTAGCAAAAATGGCCTCATTCGACATTTCAGGTAGGTGAACTAGAACAGTACATCTAGGTGACTCAAATCACAAAATTAAGTTCATAGCCTCACCTGCTCAAATCTTTCTCCGATGGCAAAACAATTTGGATGGATATATTTGATTGTTCGTTATCGAAAGCTTGAGTGAAGACTGGAGTTGTCATTTTTATTTTCTCCTTGGTAGAATTCTTCCCAAATATGTATCTACAAACACAAAAAGCAGCTTTCTGTCAAATTCATTTCTGAGTTGGAATCAAGAACAATGAAAACTCATATTTTTTATTCCAACACTCACCCAGCGACATCATTGAAGCCAGTCGAACCTGCTAATTTCTCACCTTTCTTTTCTACAATAACAAAGGGAAAATACTTCCGAACCTGCCACATGAATTCCAATTAAAAAAAAGTCTAGAATGAAGCCACAGTGCACTAGACTTTTTGCGTACGAATGAAAATGTACCTCATAAGTTGCAGTTCTTCTCAATATTTGATACTTTGGCGTCTCTAAGTCCGGAGTCTTGTACGGTCGCAGCTAATAGAGAGTTCAACATCATATTTTCAGTGTCAACTACAAATATATACTAAATTCGAAATCTGTGCAGTATTTTAATAGAATTCAGTACTCGTTACCCGATAGTTCCAAGGCTAATGTACCTGTTTTATAACATCCAGCAAGCCTTCAACAGAAAAGTAGTCATTGTTCTTGATGGAATCCCAAAAATCCTATGAGGAAAATTCATAAAGATAACTACTCTATAAAATTGTTCCAAACTTGAGTGTAGGTAGAAAATTGTCGGAGGAAAATGCAAAGTTTTACCAAATGACTGCAGAATTTTTGATTCTTGGGGTTAATCCCCATGACTGATGTTCCTGTGAAGACTAGCTCAGGCTTCCAAGGTAATATCACGAATGGCATTATCATTGTCCACCTTGTTGTTATCTCATTAGGTCCTGTCTACATTCCGAAAAATGAAAACGCATTTGACATCAAGATAACAAACCAAGAAAAAATCAAATTCATAAAACAGTTCGTACAGTACATATTCGGGCATTCAGTATCAATTCTTCTAAACACCTAAACCAAAACTGGGTGTTTGGATAGTGCTAGCATCAAGCACTTCTGCAAACAGCATAGGCAGTTTGGCACACACTTTTCTGCAGCCTTACACATAAACACCTATGATTCGTCAGACACCAATAACCACCTTTTCAGGCCTAGATGTCAATTTACCTGCAAACGCCTTACCGTTGTGTAATCGTATGACCCATCCAGACAACACATATCAGTCTGACCTCCTAGCTAGTTTTCGTGTTGTGATGATCTTACGGCAATTTTAGTAGACAAACTCGCGAAATCTTGTTTCATTTCTAAAACATCTAATGCAACTAATGTAACAGGAATTTGGCCCAGTGGGGGCAATTGCCCCCCATAGCCTATTAATGCAAACTTTCACAAAACCCTCTCCCCCTCTCCTAAAATTTGCTATTCATTCATTGTTTTTCCCTGCACTCTCGGAAATTTAATGTTTTTTTGCCCCATCCTGCCTTCATTTCTTCAGAGTTTCAATGAAATTAACCAAAGCATGGGTATTAGAATTAAGCAACAGAAAGAAGAAAAAAATGCACACACCTGTTTTGCCCAATGCAATTGAAAGTCTGGTGTAAAGAGCTTCTTCAAGAGTGCAATATTAAAGAGATACCCACTGATACTGTCATGTTTTGTAATTGGGTCTCTAAATTTCACACTTTCATCATACATGGTAGGATCAATCCCTTGTTCATCAAAAAGATGAGGTAAATCCTCATATAAGAAATCCACAAGCTTATTTATATCACCACCCACTGGTTCTGTTCTTGATGAATCAACTAAGCTGCATTTTAGTGTTAGTTTTCCAGTACTTCTAGGCAGCTTAACTGGCCGGAAAGAGATTCCGGTTAGTTTTGATTGTTTGGAAGTGATGGATAGACTAGAATTTGGCAAGAAAATCTGGTTGGGGATTCGAGTAGCCATTGTTCTGAAGATCTAGAAATTTGATGGGGGTTCTGTGTGCTGTGGGGGAGTGAGATGAGAGCGGGACATAAACCTTAGCTTCAAGTTTTTTTTGGGTGGCAACGGTTGGTTTTGGTATGTGAAGCTCTGTGCTCCACGTTTCAGTTCCGGAAACACTTCCTGCAAACTTTTTTTTTGTAGGCCCCGCCCAGGAAAATTCCGGCCTCTTAAAAGCACCTAATGTCAGTTAGTAAGCAATTCTAGTACTGCACATAACACAACTACTTTGAAGCAATTCAACAAACAGTTAGTAAGCAATTCTAGTACTGCACAATATGGACTGAATCTTCCTCCTCTTTTTTTTTCCTCCATTCTTCTTCTTCATCTTACTCTGCTAACGGAAACACAGATTTGTATATGGTGGACTAAATTGCTGGCATTGGTGGATTAAACTGATGAGTTGGTGAACTAATTACTGCTAAAAAAAATTTGGATAAAGGGTAAATCACTACCAACTAGATATAGTAAGTATACACCAAGGAAGGGTTCTTGCAGGAACCCGCTGCCACACTCTCCAGAATCAACAGAGTAGATGATAGTGCGTCTCCTATATTAAGATTAAAATATAGGTTTCTATTACTATAGTCATGAGGTTTTTCTGGACACCAATTCCCCAATACCTTGGTGGTTGTCATCGTAGACATCTACCCGAGAGGTCTGGGATCAAGTCTTGGTATAAGTATAATAAGAAATAATGATAATTAGTATTCATAATGATAATTAGTATTCATAATGATTAGTATCCTCTCAACGGTATTCTAAAATACCTATTTTTTGTTTTTATTATCATTTTCTTTCTATTTTTGATAATCATTAATTAATGTGGCTTTAATATTTTTTTTTTACCAACTAATATCTAAGGCTAACCCCTATGGCTTTCTAATCAAGATAGATTAGCAATCCACGTCAGCTATGGCAACCTCCTAAGTCCTATGGGATGTCTAATCAAGCAACTAGATTAATAGTCCACGTCATATGGGACCATTGTCTAGCGTTGTTTGGTTCAACGCTTTAAATTTTAGCCGTCAAATCAATTTTTGTAATTTTTGTGATCAAATTAATTTCGGACAATTAATTTTTGTAATTTTTGTGATCCATGAGATTTTTGTGAGCGCTGAACCATTCAGCGCTAAGGTCACTTTTTGAGCGTTGTTTGGTTCAGCGCTTCAATCTCGCTGCTAGTTGAACTGCGAGCAAATGCTAGGAGAGAGAACTAGCAAGTGTAAGTGTTAACTTTTAAACCACTTTTTTTTTTTTGATTTGCAACACTTTTTGGCCAATCTAGCAGCTCAGTCTAGCCTATAGGGGTTAGCCTAAGTCAGGTTAAGTCCATGGATCTTTCCTTCCAAACCTGACCGGATTAAAGTATTTATTTCCTGCAAGTGCGGATATAACAAGGGTTGGTAAAAAAAAATGTCCGCTGAATGAAGTTAAGGATTCAAGTAGTACCTAGTTTAGCCATAAGATCAGCACAACTGTTGCCCTTGCCTTTTCATATGCGGATAAATTGCAAGAAGTTTGAATTTACTGAACACATAAATTTTTTACAAAAGAGAGAGAAAAGTTGCATATGTACATTGTAGCAGAAATTGAAATGGTACTTTTCTAGTTGCACAGTAAGCCAACAATCCAAAAACAAATCTATGGACTTTAGCTCCACGCTTTTTGCTTGCCAATATTGATAGCAAATGTGTTATTGATCCAATCCAAAGTCCTCAGCGGAACATAGAATGGATGCACAAAAGATAAATGCATAAAAAAAATTAAGAAGTTTGATAATCACAACTTCTTCCCATCAAAAAAAAAAAAAAAAAACAACTTCTTTCAACAATAATAAATTCTTGGGACGGCAAGATATTGCGCATACACTAAAAATCTGTTTGCTCGGATATGTCCCAGTGAAGGATATCATGAAGTCTAGTCATTTGATGCCAATAAGACCACTCAACTGCAATATAAAGAGAAAGCAAAACTGTACCTCTGAAATGAATCCATCATATGATACCCACAAAGCCAGCACCAGCAGCCTCGTAATGGTGGCAGAATTTGAAAAACAGTTGCAATTGATTAAAGAAGACGCGCTATCTACCGGAAACCAGGTTCTGACAGATCTAAAAATTCAAGCCCACCTCCACTAAAAATTCTCAACTCCCCTCTGGTTTTACTTTATACATGTCTGCTTCAAGATGAGGTCCGTGGACAGCGAATAAAACCATTACCTGTTATACTGCAGCACAAACCAGAAAAACCTTATTCCTCAATCATTAATCCAGCAACATGCATGCTGAGAGGATAACATTGTGTAAAGATGGGCAAGATTTTACCAGAGCTTCTAAACCTTTAACAGTACAGTAGAAGCGGAGAGTTAGACCTTCTCAGCAGCTTCTCTTGTATGTGTTATCCCTCCTAAAAAGTGGCTGATTCCAGAATTAGATGTAATACTGTCTGATGAAGTCAAATACATGAATACCAGCAGCTGCAAAGGAGATAACAAAAGTATCAAAACACATGTCTTTGAACTCATAATCTCAAAAGTTATCTGACTACACTCAAGAAAATACTAGTTGCCCAGCTAGGTTCCTAGAAACCCGCTAATTCGAATTGCAGAGCAAGTATCATTAAACAATGCACATTCATTCAAATATTAGAAGAAGAAAAAAAAGATTGTACAATGGTCGTGCTGGCTTAAAATATGTATAATTCAAGAACATAATGCAAAAAAGAAGAGGCGATTTTAATAGTGACAGGCCACAAAGCAAGTTGACTAAATTAGTTTTTTTTTTTTTTTTTTGAATGGAAATCCTTCCAATTACCACATTAAAACCCAAATATAAATTAGATTCTAAAACTAAAAGAAAGCGTGCAATAAATATAAAACCTAAGCAGAAACAAATAACTGTACCAATGCGAGGCATACAAGTGATTGCAAAGCTGTGACTCGAACTTGATCTCCCAAACACAAGCCAATTTGGTTATTCTTACCTTCATAAGCAAAACTGTAAATAAAGTTTGCTCGAAATGTGTTTAAGACCGATCTATATCCATGCACACACAATTATATTCTTTTGGAGGACTTCTCTCCTAATGCTTCGAGCGAAACAAGACTATTTAAGTGGGGATATGCATCTACCCATAACTTCGGCTGATCATTCCAAAGTTCTTTCAAGGTTGTAGTTTTTGAATCATAACAGAAGAGAACTCCGTTAAGCAATAGTAGAACCTGGTTGCTCTTTGTAATTGCGAGTGGACGATACCACCTACAGTACTTCACTTTAGTGTCATCCCATGGTATACTAAATTCTTTATTCCAATTCCAGTAGTTGCCGAATTCATCTTCTCCCATGTCATAACTATTACACTTTTTCTTTTTCTGCAGTGACCATATGTTGATGAACTGAAAGACCGATAAGTACCCTCCCAAAACGTTTAGAGTCGCTACGCCGAGCATCTTGAGTGAGATAACTGATGGTAGTGGAATTAATATGAACTTCTCATCTGCCAAATCAAAAGCCACAATTTTACGTTCCTTGTTGTCAATCCAATGAAGGGCTCCGTTTGCACAGACACTTGTTTGTGATACAAAGAATTCAACTTTTGCTGAGAGTGTATACTTGGACTTTGAGGCTCAGTCCCAAAGCTGGATAACTACTCCTAGCATACATTCTAACAACTTTGTATTCATCGGTCCGATAACTGTAACCAAATCCACTAAAAAAAGAACCCCGGAGAATCCCATGATCATAGTCTTCATCACTCAATATGTATTTAGGAAGATAGACAAATTCTCCTGTGTTGGGATTACAGATGTAAATAGGATCGAAAATTAAGTCATGTTCGAGCGAGATACATACCAAACCATTGCATGAAGCAACCAGTTCAGACCAGGAGTCTGGCGGAGCAAAGGGATGATTATCGAACTTGGCAAGTGTCTTGTAAGAGTAGTGTCCATGCATATCAATATCATTATACTGTGTTCCATCGCATAGTTGATTAAATCGACACAATTTATGTGTCCCAACCAGAAGTAGGAGACTTAATTTTGCATTGCTCAGTAAAACTTCCCAAGGTTTACAAACTAATTTGCAGGTGACGATGGATTGGTAAAGTAAGCGTAATAATATGTTTAAGATGATATCTTCATGTAGTTTCTCCATCTTAATGAATTCAATTGACAACCTAATAACAAATTTAACTTGAGCCTTCCTGATTTGTGTGTGAAACTCACCAAAATCAAATCTAAGTTTTCCAAAAAGGAACTAAGCAAATTCAAAATATGCAATAATTAAATTCAAAACCTGAAAATCCAAGAAGTAGATGCGGTTCAAAACAAGCTCTTACTTGTTTAGATCACCCACTACACCATGTCTTTTGCTGCAACCGGCGGCGACTGAAGATCTGGTCTGAGATCACCCGCCTAATAAGCAAAGCTGTGTGTATTTATAAGCAAGACATGAAATAGAGGAGTCCTATAAGATTAAGAGCAACTGCAGTGTGCGACTAAACCCATTTATTTGGTCTCTGAACCAGGCGTAGCGGGACGTACCATCGACCAAATACCAGACTAAATGAACAAGGGCGATTATATTTGGTGGGGACCAAAGACTAAACCAAATATAGTCGAAATGTTCATATAATGTTCGCTTCTGAAACCAAAAGCGAACTTAAAGTTTACGCCCCACCAGCGGGGGTAAAATGTTAAACCTTTTTTTTTTTTTTTTTTTTTTTTTTTTTTTTTTGAGGCGAACATATAAAGTTCGCACAGTGTGGCGAACATTATATGTGATCCCCACACCCAAGCGGACATTATATGTTCGCCCCATTTTATTTTATTTTTTTTTTTTTTTTAGTCGGGCGGGGATAAAATGTTAGCCCCACACCGAAATGAACTTATATGTTTCGCCCACCAAATTTATCGGCCATTTGCGTCACCTTTAATTACCAAACTAAAATTTGGTCTTTTTTTTTTGGTCTTTGATCTTTGGTAATAGTCGCGCCACTGGAGTTGCTCTAAGGAGTAGAATCCTGGCTGGTGTTGATTTTTAGAAATCTGAATCCAGTAAGGCCGGAAAGAGATTCCGGTTAGTTAGGAAGTGACGGACAAATGAGAATTTGGCCTGAAAAATTGGTTTGGAAGATGAGCAGTCCTATTTTATCTCTAGGAACATTTGATGGTTTGTGTCTATGGGAAAGTGAGAGCGGGAGATAACTGTTGGTTTTGACAAGTGAGGAGGATCGAGGAATCATCGAGGATCCTGTAGTGTGAGAAATAAAATTTTGTTACATTACCGTGTTGGAATTGCATTAAAGTCGGGAATTTGTTCAAAATACCCCAACCCAATTAAGAGTAATCTATAAAAGATATTGTCGGTGTCACTGCAATACATTAGTAAAGTTATTACTAGCACCATCTTTAGATTTTCACCCACTTTCAATAAATCAATTAAATAGTTTATTTATTTATCCTTTACTAGTTAACATGTTGACATTTTATATCATTTTTTAAGTTCGTCGAACTCATTTAAGGATTGTTTTATCGTTGTTTTCAGGTTCATCACATCATCTCAAAAGGATTTATTGTTCCCAATTTTATTATGGACATATAGGTTCATGTATATATTGCTTTTTTGAAAATAGTGTATGTCCAAAGTTTTTTTTTTTTTTTTTGTTTTTCTCAGGGCCGGGTTGTCCAGGCCTCTTAGAGCATCTCACTAATCCTTGTGAAGGTTATGACTTTGATGGTCTATGAAATGGTAATTTCACTCATTTAGGTGCAGATACAAAGATGGTAGTTAGGTCAACAATGGTCATTGACAATCAAGAAATATTCAAGTATCTAACTCGTAATATTTAAATTATATGCTATCAAATTTGAGGCTAATAAGTCATAGTTAAAAGCACAACCCCATCAGTTGGATTCAAGTGTGTACTGTGGAGAAAGTTGGGGGTCTTGGTATTATAGATCTAGAACAAACTAATATTGCAGCTAATCTAAGACAAATCCGGAATATCAACTTGGGAAGGGGATCTATTTGGACTCAATAGGTTCACTTGAACCTTATTAAACAAAGGGATTTTTGGGACTTAGTGACTCCTTAGGATTGCTCATGGAGTTTGAGAAGAATTTTGGAGCTTAGAGAAGTTGCTAAACAATTTACGTGCACTTGTTTGGGAAATGGTGCACAAACTAATTTTCTGTTTGGTTTTTGGCACCCCAAAGGAAGACCGTGGGAATGGTTAGCTGATGAGTGCATGTGTTCAATTTTTCCTAACAGGGAGAGTAGAGTTGTTGATTTTATGATAGAGGGAAAATCTATGCTTCCTAATTATTCTTATGGGCCCAATGTGAGTGTGTGGATCTTTTACAGATGGTTGAGTATGATGTTAGAGATGAATAGAAAACCGTTTGGAAGGGAAGTAAAACATGGGAATTTTCCATGAAGGACCCTTTCAAAGCTTTATCTGGAGAGGTTGTTGAGGTTGGGTGGACAAGACTGGTTTGGTTCAAACATAATATACCAAGACATTCTTTTATCAGTTGGTTGGCTTTCCATAGAAGATTGAAGACTAAAGAAAAACTGCTGAGATGGGGGATTGTTGAGAGTGTTGTATGTGTGTTATGTGAAAATGGAACCGAAGGTGTTCTTTCTTGAATTGTACTTATTCCAGGGATATTTGGCAGGGGATCTTGATAAAGATGGGAGTGTGCAGAGTGTTATCAAACTCTTGGGATACTGAGCTCTTAAAGTGCTAGAATAACTTCTTAGGTGATGGGGATGTTACTATAGTTAAAATGCTTTGTCTGAACAGTTTTATTTATCATGTGTGGATGGAGAGGAATAATAGAATCTTCTCCTCCAAGAAGATGGCTTTTGCAAGTGTGAGTCATTTAATCTCTATGGATGTTAGACTCAAGTGCTTAGCTTCAAAGCTATCTGACAAGGATAAGCCTTTTATAAAGAGATTTATGGAGATCTGGGGTATTGAATGCTTATATAAGATTGAGAGGGTGGTGCACTGCAGTTGGCTTTATCTTGCTGCAGATGAGGTCATGGTTAATATAGATGGGTTTAGAAAGGATAATTCAGGAGGCAGTGGAGCTATTATAAGGAATCACTTGGGGTAACCCTTGCTGTTGATTATGGAGGATATGTTCCTTCTACTATTATGTCTCATGAATTGCAGGGGGTGGAGGTTGGCATGAAATTTGCAATTATCAAAAATTGCAGAAGAATTCATATTTGCACTGACTCTATGGGGGTTTACAAACTGCTCTCTGGTGATTCAGTTGCTGCTTGGAGTGTGCTGCATGTCTGGCCAAAAAAAGAAAATATTGGGTTTCATCGGCTACGCGGATGGATAAAGTGATTCATCAAGGTTAGATAAAAACTAAAACACACATACTTACACACAGACTTGTAGTAAATTAGACATTTATGTCATTCTAATCGACTGTTACACAAAAATAGAACATAATTTAGTTTACATTTTTTTATCAATATTATAAGAGACGAACAAACATATTAAAAAAAATATGATCAAGAATAAACAATCGTAAAGGGATGAGTGCCAAACCTCCGGATTTTAAAAGACAATCTTAACAAAATTATTATCGAGGTAGACCATAGCAATACATTCTCATTTCATGCAACAAATGTGGTGATAGTCCATGTCATATGTTGTTTTACATTGTAATAACTTGTTTATCCATGAGATAAGCACAATTATAGCCCTTTTCCAGAGCTTTTGGCACAAGCTTTAAGTGCCCATTTACATTGGGTTATTGATTTCCCTTTTCTTGTGCAAAGAGATCTTCATGCAAAAGTTTCCATTTAGGCCAACCTCTTTCAAGACGTCCGTGTTTTTTTTTTTCTTGGATTTCTTGAATTTGATATTAGGACTTTTAACAAGATTTTCTATAAAAAAAGTTTTTCAACCTGGAAACACTTAGAGGTTCGTTGTTCTTCCAGAAGAGATCTTCCATTCTTGTGTAATTAGTGGCTTTATAATTCTGGAGCTTATTGATTCCTTCCCAGAGCCACAAGTCAGGGTTTTTTGCTTTATTAAATGTCTCATAAGGGGATAAGCTTGTGGTAATAGGATTTGCTGGAATATTCACAAATGTGTTGGGTCTTACTTTTCTTGGAATTTTGCACATTTCCGGCGTAAAGACATTTATATTAGTATACATAACTAACTGGTTAATATTGACATATATTAACTAAGGAATTATACAACATATATAATCAAGTTCCTGACACAATCTTTGTGTTCTATACTTAGAAAATTGATTTGTATTTGGATACTTTGTATGTAATTTGAATGGCGATAGTAATGCGTTTGAAATGGATATAGTCAAAAGCACGTAGAGGTAGTAGCCTACTATAATCACTTCGGCCTGGAATATATTTGAGACAGATAAACCCTCTGAGCTACTTTCCTACACTTATGCCTATATGTCTCTTGGTTCTCGCAAGTACCTACATATTTGATTCCCTGACTGATGTCCTTTACATGCCTAGGAGTTGCTTCAAGGTCCCTCGTAAAGACTGGCGTTATCCTACCTCAAACGTGACACCTATTGATTTCCTTTTAGATGATAAATTAAGGTGAAAAAATCGACCCTTAGACTTAGACGAATCCAAATCAAAATATTAGGTTATCTATTTTTTTAATCACGTAGAGCATCCCAATCAATATTACTCACAATAATATCAATCTTAAAACAAATCCAGATGATTTATGTGGTATCTTCAAATCCGGGTTTCAATAGATCGTCTTATAGCCAAAGAGAATAATATTTCACCCTAAGTAATCTCTCTATATTTGCCAACTTGTCTAAAGAGAATAATTTCTCTTTCTCAACACATCATCACAAAGGCTGACTCAGCTTCACACAAATGGGGGGATAACAATTAGGGTTTGGGTCTGGCGGTCTACGGCACGTGTGAGAAATACCCGGCTTATTTCTCACAGTATAAGAGAGTAAAGGAGATGGAATAATGAGATAAACTCAACCTATAGTTTATCGATATTCCTGAAGAGACGGGAGAATTGCTCAGCACGGCACGGAAAGTAATCCTTATCTTCACCGACCTGATATTAGATAATTCAGCTATAAATAGGTCATCTATTTCTCCAAGCTACGATCATCTTTCTTATAACCTCTCAGAGTAATTCTTCTTCAAACCCTAGAATTCTATGATCTCTCTCTTCATCTTCTCCCCTCCTTAAGACCAGCCCTAAATCTCTTCCCTGTGATTGAAGCAGCCTTTGAACGACCACTGTGCGTGGTTTAGGCGAAGATTGTTCATGCTCAACCTCCCGAAACTCACTTTCAGAAACCCTAGAATCCCACTTCTAACCTCTCTCAAATTTTAGGTAACTACAATTACCAAACATAATTTGATCGTTTTTTTTAATCAGCTTTAACTTTAATTTATATTTTACCAAACGTTGGATGAATTTTTTTACACATCATAGCACAACAACGCACAATAGAGAAGCGCTTTTATAAAACTCACGTCAATACCAAACTAAGCCTTAGTAAATTCGTCAGAAGCAAGAGCATCAACATAGTATTTATCATAAAGAGGGAAAAGACTAATATTTATTTGTTTTAGCTACATCAAATTCTTATCACGAACTGTATCTAATGATGTCGTTACTCCGCTTTGTTCGCCCATTTCTTCCTTCCTTCTACAAATATAAATCCAAATACAATATGTAATTTTAGCTCGGCGTTTGTCTTTTTATGAGCTCATTCTTAGTATGAATTCTATGTTAACTTTTATGACAGATTTTAGTTCACTTATTTCTTTACATTTGTAGCTGATTTCAATAGTTTTGAGTTTTATCCAAGAGTAACTGAGCTAGATCGACTTTGAGAGGTACTAACAATTAATGCTAACCATTACTTATGTACTCCTATGAAAACATAATAATTTTGTTTCAATTTATCGATGTGTTCAGTAGCTATAAGGTTGAACTTTGGCGAATTATCATCGCTTGATTGGACATAATGCTATGTAGAAGCACATACTACTCTCTCAACAGTGTTACCCATATAACGGGGAAAAATCTTTCTTGATGGTTGCTTGGTGAGGGAAGAAAATTATAGTTTCGTTGTCGATCTTTTGAGTCATAATCAATGATAAGAGTATTTGTTGAAATTTTATTTTAAAGGGAAAAAACTTTAGGATTTGATGACAAAACATGTGCGTGATATTGTTGGTATTGCAATACCTGATGGTGGGTTCGCAAAGGCTGAAGTAAAAGAACCATCTTCAAGTTATGAGTGAGTTTATGTTCTTGAGAGTTGCTAGAAGATATTGAATGCTAGCTCATGCAAAACATGTTTGGAAGAAGCATCATCCGTAGTGGTTGGATATTTTTCGTCGTGAGAGGAACGAACAATTAAGACAGGATGCTTTAGTAGGTATTCATACATATAATTCCTTAACAAGGAACAAAAACTGAAAGCTTGAAAGGTATTACAGAAGAAGTTAATGTATCTACATTGTATTAATTTATGGGATATGATGTCATAAAACCCAACCGTACTCTTGAAATAACTTTGGACATATACTGATGACTTTGCAGTAAGCCCAGGAGTGTTGATGATCTTAATTTTGAGTTATTTGGTTGGATATTGTGAGGGTAGGGGTAGTCGCTGGATTCCTACATCTTAAAGAGATAATCAATAAACGATATATTATTGGGGTCTAGGAACGGAATGACACTCACATCGTGCGTGTGTCTTTGCTAGTGCACGGGTAAATCAACCGATATAAATATGCATGATTACGTACTTCTCATTCTTATCGTGACCTCAAAAAACATTCCAACTCTTAGAGGATCATCAACATTTTCCATTGTATATGATTCTGAAGAGAGGGGTCTTGTAATTGTTATTTCTTCCTAGTATACAAAATATGGTGTCGACTTATGATGAGTGCGACACCTTACTGGCATTTTACTCATCTTTTGCGCTTATATATCCCGGTACATCCATTTGATAGAAACATTTATGTGTTTATTTTGTCTCGATTTTCTATATTGTTGGTACCCATTTTTGTACTTATTTTGGTATTTTATGTATTTGTAGGTATTTTCGGAGAAATGATTTCAATTGATATTTTACTTTGAATTTCGGATATGTTGTTGTTGATTGATTCATGTATTCACTTCTAAAACTTAAAGACGATCAGCTAAAGTTATCACTATGAAATATATAATATAATATATTTGCAGTTAATTTGTTTGTTAAATGCCTAAAAGAAATTCATGTTTTTTGTCCATATGTTGTTAAGCCATGGTTTTTATTGTATTGTTTGTAAAAATGATTTATAAATTTAGAATGAGTTCATGTTTTATTTATTTTGTCTCGATTGGAACATCGTTCCATGATATTTTACTTTGAATTTCGTTGTTGTTGGATTAATGTTATGATCCCTATGAAAGAATAAATAATATATTTGCGCGGTTTGTAATGATCTGTTTTTTGTCCATATGTTGTTAAGCCATGGTTTTTATTGTATTGTTTGTAAAAATGATTTATAAATTTAGATGGAACATCGTTCCATGCTAACGGCGGGTTATGATCCCCGAGAATAAAACGGGTAATGATCCCCGAGAGTTAAATTGGTAATGATCCTCATGTAGGAACTTATGTTCATGACCATCAATGATGGTTGTCCGTGTCGGATAACCAATAGGTGGGTGTATGAACCAAGGATATTCATAGCATGAACTCATGTGTGAAACCTAATTGGATGAATTATTGAAAATATTATTGGTATCATGAACTCATGAATAAACAAATGAAATTGGATGATTTGTTGAAAATTATAAATATTATGAAGTTTTGTTTAGAAATATTACTTAGATGATTTGTTATAAACAATATTGGCATTTTCAATTTATGATTGAACAAATATATTAGATGATATGAAGAAAATAGTACTTGTGTAGTAATCGTATTGGTTAAATGTATATATCATTGATTTCTCGAAATTATGTCGTATACTCATGTTGTATATTATTTGCTTAAGTTTGAAATTACATGCAACACTAAACCACTATGTTTTGAAAGTAAATGTCTAACATAACATATACCATTCGGAATTGGCAAACGAGGTGCCAAAAATCAAATAAAGTTTAAGATGAAAGAAAATAAATTGAATTAGATAGTAACACCCACTCAGGGATACACGCGTATGGTTAAAATTAATAGTGTTGTAAAATAGGGAACCATGAAGTTACGTGTAAGTCATCTTGTTATCAGCTTTACCTATAGAAGAAAGTTGATCATTGATACATAGAGCATATTTAGAAGTAGTAATATGTATTGGGATCAATCCTTGTAACTCTTACTGTTTTTGCGTCTGATACCCTTCACTAATACAAACAGGCAGAGAAGTCACGATGCTTATTTCCTATGTCATCTCCATGAGTAACAACTGATAGGATTGAGATTTCCACACCCTTGTAGAAACTTAGCAACATTGCACCTCCAATTGCCATAACCATGCCCATCATCGTTAATTTTCCTTGAACTGTATGAACAAAGAATATCTCAAGCCTCCAGTAAACAGTAATAACTAAAGTCACTGCAGGAATAAGACACGTGATCCCTATCGTATATGTTCCCGTTATCAATTTCATACTTTCTACTTACATGTAATGGGATAAGAAATATCCGAAAAGCATCAATCACAACCGACGAAATAGTACCCCGTCATCAGCCTTTAAAACTAAGACCTTACTTCAAATTGAAAAAAAAAAGGAAATGAAACAAAGGTACAATAATCTTACCCAAATAACGCTCACAAAAATAACTGTGACAAGATGGTCCAAATCATTTTTTAGAGCCTTACCAAACTTTAAGGGAATCTAGGCAAGATACTAAAAATAGGAGCTCAAAAAAATAAAAAATAAAAAAATTTATTCCGTCATAGGTAACATTGATGATATAAATTAGAATGTACAAATAAAAATATTTGTGGAAAATTTTGTTTTTTTCATCAATTTTTTCATTTTTTAAGGAATTTTATTTTTGAGACAAGCTAGCATTTCGAGTTTGGTAACAAATTTGTCGTTATGTTCTAATATATATATTATTTGAAGCAATTCTATAATATCTAATAAAGATTTATTTTATAATATATGTGGCACATTTTGAATGTGATGCATGTGGTATCACATATGACACAAAATAAATATTTCTTTTTGTTAAATTTCTTAAGTTATATATTTGTGCAAGCTTAATTAGACTTGTTCAATTTTTAATTTTAAGATGTATTTGAACAAAACTATTAAAAATTGGTTGGCTAATAATAATTACTGAATGCAAAGTAATAGGCTAGGTTCGTAGAGCAATGCTCGGTTGAACCCACAAGTTTTGCTATCTCAAGATTGTTGTCAATGTTAGATGATCAAAACTATATCTTGATTTCTAGTCTACTAATTAGTCAAGTCTCGGAATAGGTTGGAATTTGATAGTTGAGTATCAAACATCACCCTTGAAGACTGAAGATCGACGAATATATTTGAAGAACTTCATTAATCAGGTATATGAAGACTAAATCATTTTATTTTACTCACTATCTTACCATTATATCTTTTGAAACTATGTCGTATGATTTCTAGTAGATTTACAAAGAAGAAATTTCAAGTCAAGCTTGTTTTGTTAAAAATCTAGAAATATGATTCAAGCATAGATGTTCAAAGGTCCTTAACAATATTAGTTCAAAACAATTTATTGTTCAAGAATTAATTTGTGGATCAACTGAAAATTTTACATACAAATGATTTATCATTTGGGAATGTTTCAAACATCAAAAGAGAGAGATTCATAACTTTTGATATTTCTGCTTAGGGTAGGTTGGTGAACCACTTTGCAAACCTTAGATATATGAGTTTCAGAAATACATGGAAGGTTGGCGAATGATGACTGTCGTAGGTGCAACAAATTAAATCACTTATTTCCACATAATTAACCGGTAATATAATGGAAGCAAGGATCGTTCCCACGAAGAGCAGTGAGTTTTAGTTATCGAATATGTCACAAAATGGGGGTTTTATTTTAGATTTTAAACAAAATAAATAATCAAAGCAAATAAAGTTGAGTTGTAAGCAATATAGAGAAAGAGATGATCGAGGAATCCTTCTTTGTTACCAAACCGTCAATGAGTTATTATACTTTCCTACTCGTTGTTAGTCATAGATTATCATCAACCGTGGAATAACATCTAGCTCAGTGTTACCCCCATAAATTCCTTTTATCACTGAGTACATAAGCTCTTCAATACAAGATTCTACACGTCTAAACCACCTATTAGTAGCTCACTCAAGGTGTAATTTGGTCAAATGCTTTATCTTTTGTGAATTTATAGGTTGATCTTAGTAGTTGGACTATTAGCTCAAGGTTCACTTTCTAGTGTTGTTTATACACACAATCGCTCCATAGAATTCCTCTGCAAGGTCTCGTATTCTCTACTTGTGTAAAAGTTATTCGACGATTAATTATCTCCTAAATCAGTACTATCATTAGATTAAATCAAAAAATCAATTTAGTTGGCCACCTAAACAATCTATCAATGAATCATAAACATTTGTTACAGTATAAACAAACGATAATCATATGAAGCATTTCAAAGTAGATTAATATAATAACTCAAATCTTGTTTACAAATTAGAATTCATCCTCAATCAAGTATGGATATAGCTACTCATGGATGTAGAATCCATGGTATACATATAAGAAAAGTAAAGAGATAATGTTACGAAAGAGGAACCGCTCCGAAACCCAAGCTTTCGCTCCGTGTGTTGTTTGTCCTCTCAAAGACTTACAATTTCATGCTCTTTCAAAACATGGCCTAATACCTATTTATATAGGTTTATATTGCTTGGCAATCAAGTATCTAAGTCGGTTAAGGAACCCGATCCTAAGCTATGAAAGAAAGACCTAAAAGATAGTTCGTGAATTTTGGCCTTCATGGTCCACGTACCAGGTACGTGTACCCTCCTTTATAAAAGTGTCCAGGAACTTTTTAGTATGTGTACTAGGTATGCCTACCCCTTTATTTATGTAATTCAGAGTTACGATGGTACATGTACCCAGTACGCGTACCTCTCCAATCTTCAGTATTTGATAAACTTGTTTTGTCCGTAACTTCTTCGTCCGAACTCAGAATGACCTCATTCTATTTGCATTCTATTTGTAATTGAATTATATTAAAGATGGTGATAATAAATCCTAAATTTGAATAAGTTAAGATTGGTATTTGGCCCGTCTCTTGATTATGAGCATCTTTGCTCCTTTTCGTCGCACTTCTTCCACTTTTCTTAGACTTGGGGCACTTGGATACTTGGAATACTTATCTTCTTAGCTATTTTTAGCACTTTGTAGCTCCTTTTTGGATGATTCTCCTAATAGAGACAAATAAGAGAAAACAAGAGTAATAACAAGAATACATGCAAGAATAATAGCTAAAAGAAGTATGGAATGGACACTAAAATCATATGAATGATGCACTTATCAGCGAACCAGTTCAAAAACCGCAAGTTCAGTTGGGAACAGTTCATCAAGGTGAACTGAATTTTGATCTTGGTGGGTTCGGTCTCAAGAAACATATGGAGGTTCAAGAGCCTTGCGAGGTTCAAGAGACATAAGGAGCGTGCATGTAACTGAATCGCTTGGAGCGTGGGTTCGGTCTCAACTGCATTCCAGTACGAAATGTAATAGTAGGCTACCGTATGTAGCGGCTTAATACAGTTTGGTGTTCAAATTTGGACGAGGTCCCGGGGTTTATCTACTATTGTGGTTTCCTCGTTAACAAAACTTCTGGTGTCTTGTGTTTTTCCCTTTGTGCATTATATTATTTATTTTTATAATAGGATTTTACACAAGTTGTACGTATTCAATCTTAGTAGATACGTCCATATAATTTTACCGATTATAGAGCTTATATCTTGTAGAATTCGTATTAATAAGTTTTATTACTTGGAAAAATTTCGATTTGATTATTTGGATACGACTAGATTGATCTTGGATATTGATTTTTGAGATCGTCCAAGTACTCTCCTTAACAATCAGGTTCATAGACTTCTTGGCTATATACATAGTAATTGAGAAGAGATGGAGATATAAACTCTATATACTTTTCAAGATCATTAAGTTGGTCTACTTGCAATTGTATTAGGCTTTGTCCATACAAGTTGCCAAACAATTAGTACCCTTTCCTTTTCATAGGTGATATTAAAAAAAAAAAAAACTTATTTAGGGGCCATTGTCATCCGGGAGCCTTAGGTGGCTGCCTAGGTACCTATGCCCTTGGTACGGTCCTTCATTATTGGTTTTACGCCTGTGCAATGAAGTACCAAGACAAATAAAGACAAATGAGAGCTAGAGAAACATGCATGTTGTTAACCCAATAGATTTTCTCAGATCTGTTCAGTTTTTTCATTTCAGTTCAGGTAGTTCTTTTTTTTCTTCTATACTTCTGATGATCGAAGTTACTAGTTTTGGATATACTAAAATTGCGGTTCTAACATCTAATAGGATAGATATGTGTTTTTCTTATGAGGTCGAAAACTCAAAAAGAATCCATGAATGTATCTTCCTAATGATATTTATGAAGAAGGTTTGGATCCATGAAAATTTTCGTTAATTAGAAGGTTGGATTTACAGAAGATTAAATTTGTTGATGATGTTATGATTTTGAGGAAACAATGGAAATTGGTTGGTCTGTGAACTTATCTTATCTTATCTTATATATATTATATACTAATATAAAGAAAAGAGGTAATTGTTTGGTGAAGCCTTTTCACATGACAATAATACCCCCATTAACTAAGCTTTTTGTTAATATTTGTATATCTACAGGAATGCCATTGTTTTAAAAATAGATCAAAAAAATTAAAACTTAGATATCTTTAAAAATACACATCGGATTTTTGCAAAATTAAAACTTATCTATGTAATGATTACAAACAAGGATATTAAATTTTTATTTTAAGAATTTTTTTCCCATTATTATCAAATTTGGTGTTGTTAAAAGAATCCAATTCAAGCATGTGCATCGCACATGTGGCCTTACTAGTATTATATTAAGAAAAGATTTATTTACCATCAAATTAGATAATAAAATTCGTAGAAGATACATTAGATCTGGTTCATGAGAGGTTATCAGTCAGATTCAGAGAGTGAGAAATTGAGTTTCAAATTTTCGTCATGAGAATCAGAGAAGGTCTAAAGATTTTGTGTGTGTGAGATTTCCAAGTCTTGGTCTAGAATTTTGGAAAAAGAAAATTCTTTTTACTATATGTAAAAAAATTGGAAACCTAGTTAAAATTGATAAGGCTACTCTGAAATATGAATTTGGTACGTTATTACGCTAATGTACTGGTTGAGATGGATTTTGCTCAGCCAATTCCTAGAAAAATACGGATCAAACCAAGTTTGGCGGATTTTTTCAAACTATTTTAATTCCTAATTGTCTTAAAATTTTGCAATAATCATAGAAAAATTGGGCATATGGTAACATACTGTAAAGATAAGTATTAACAACAATGAAACTAATAAGGGTAATTTTTCTTATAATCAACAGAGTGCTGCAGACAAGCAGACTTTGGTTTCTAAAAAGGTTCACGTAAGTGAAAATAATGATATATTTGAGGTACATGCTAATAACTCATTTTCAGGTTCAATCGCAAGTAATATTAGTTAATGAAGTTGTTAAGACTCTTACTGCGAAATTTAGTCCTCTTGAATATGAGGAAAGTGAAGTAAGTTCAGATTGTAGTGATGAAGAAGAGGAAACCGTATTAGAATCTGGTAAGCTAGTACATATTGCTGAAGAAAATTCTTTACAACAATGTTTTTTTTTTTTTTTTTGATACGCGAAAGCCGGATCCAGGCCCCTACCCAAACCCAGCCAGTTGGACTGGCCCCACTGCCAGACCCAACACCGTTAAACCCACTATATAACTAATCTATTACAAACCTTTACGGAGGTGGAGATTGAACCCCTGACTTCCTCCTTACTGGAGTTGATGGGATAATCAAGTTTATTAATGGAAGTAAAGGAAAGGTATTTAATGAAATAGTTCAGGTTAGATTCATTTGGTTAAATGGGAAGCCCTTTGCAGAAGGAAAAAGTTTGGTGGCCTTGGAATCAAAAGTTTGAAAAAATGTACATTGTTTTGCTCTCAAAATGGATTTGGAGGTTTGCTGTTGAGAATGATGCTTTCTGAAGGAAAATTTTCAATGAAAATTATGGAACTGAAGGTGCTGTTTGGATTTCAAAATCTCCAAAAACTTCTTATGGCAGATCTGTGTGGAAGTCTATAATGAAATACAAAGATTTTGTGTTGCAGAATGTTAAATTCAAAGTTAATAATGGTGTTTCTGTCAGATTTTGGGATGACAACTGGATTTATGATCAGCCAATCAAAACTTTTTATCCTAATTTATATGCTCTTTCCAGAGCTAAGCATTTGTCTGTGGCAGAAATTTGTACTTTTGATAGCATTGATAATTCTTGGAATCTTCAAGTTCCAACAAGAATGAATGCAGCTGCAAGAACTGAGCATCATATCCTTATTGCTGATCTCCACTCTTTCAGACTGAATACTGCACAAGAAGATGAACTGCAATGGCCCTTAACCAAGAGTAAGTGTTTTTCTGTCAAGTCAGCTTATGATAAAATTTCCATGGACACAAGCATTGCTCAACAAATTTCTATGTTCACTTTCATCTGGAATCTTAAGTGTCCTCCAAAAGTAGGATTTTTCTTATGTCTGATTGCTCATGATAGGCTACCCTCTAGAGATATGTTGAGAAGAAGAGGTGTTGAAGTCCCTGAATCTTGTTTATTCTGCAATAGTACTAATGAATCAAGTTCTCATATGCTACTTCATTGCTCTTTTGCTACTGAAGTATGGAATAGTTTCTTAAAAAAGTTACAATGGTTTTACAGTGTGCACATGAATGTCATTCCTTCTTTACAAGCCTGGTTTCTTTCTCAGCATTCTAAAGCTAACTTGGCAGTTTGGAACCTGGTACCTGTTGCTATCATTTGGAGCCTGTGGAAAGAGAGAAATGCAAGGGTGTTTTCTGACAAGAGATCAAATGTTAATGGAGTGGTGAATAAGGCAATTTACTCTTTGTTTACTTGGGCTTTAGCAATTAAAGAGTTTGAATCTGTCAACTCTTCTACTGTGATGACTGATTGGTGCACAATTTACTTTAGTCCTTCTTAGGATGGTAGCTTGTTACCATTCTCTTTTTATCTCTTTCACTTTTGTATTCTTGTTTAGGGTGGTATAAACTTTATACCCTTTATTTTTTCATCAATATTATCTTCTTTACCGATCAAAAAAAAGAAAGAAATAGTTCAGGTTAGTTCATGGGAAAAAATTGTTGAGAAATAAATAGTAACTTCTTAAGAAAGTGAAACTTCTTATTCTCCTAAAAGTGCAACTGCTCCCAAAGTAAGTAAATCATTTCCTTCTGGTAATAAATACAATTTTATATAAAATCATGGGAAAGGAGGTACCAAAAACCTCTAACCCAAACAATGAAGATTTTGTTTTGCAACATTAAGGGCCTTCGAATGAGAAGGTCCCATGATAAGCTATGGTCTTTAGTTAATAATTTTAACCCAACTCTTGTTTAGATAGTTGAACCTCAAATTGTGTGTAGTTCAAATTTTTGTAACAAATTGAATTTACCTGATGTGGAAAAAAAAAATGGTAATTCATAATTTTGTTTCGTAAAAAAGGGTAATATTTGGCTATTCTGGAGTTCATCTATTGCTGATCCTTCTGTTATTTCTATGTTTAGTCAGATGATAACGGGTTTATGTAGGCGGTGCTCTTATTTCTGGAGTTCATGATCATGTGAATATTATTTAGAGAATAGTTTTGTGGTATGAGATGGAAAGTATTAGTGCATCAGCCTTGGATTGTTCTTAGGGACTTTAATGTTGTTATTTCCGAGGATGAGAAGATGGGTGGCAGACAACCTAAACGGAGACCAATGTTGGATTTTTCCAATTGTTTGGATAAATGTGATTTAATTCAAGCTCCTAATATATGGTTTACAATATTCCTAGTCAAACTGTCAACATGGTAGAAACAAAACTATTTGTGATCTTGGGAGAGTGGTTACTTGCAATAGCTTTAGAATTATACTGATTGGGGTTATAAAGTGGGTTTGAGAGTTGTTTCCGATCATTATCCTTTTTGTAGGATGTGTTAATATTGAAACTCAAAGATTTCAAAAGATGTGGCTTTCACATCTGGTTTTATGAAAGTTTTTAAAGATAATTATAAGGAGATTATATATGGTGATCCTGCTTATATTTGGGTTCAAAAGTTAAAGTGATTGAAACAAGTTTTACAATGGTAGAACTGGAATGTTTTTGGGGATGTCAAATCGAAGATTAGAGAGGCTGAAGAAAGAGTGAATGAGGCTATATTTCATTATGATAATACTCTTACAGATGTTAATCTTTTAGCAAAGTTTGTGGAAGCTCAAAATGAATTGTTAAGACAAAAGTCTAGAGTTAAGTGGTTCAAAGAAGGTACTTCTAATACCAATTTTTTCCATACTAATTTGAAAATCAGGCAAGCAAGAAATTTGATTTCTGAGTTGGAAGATGATGTGGGAAATTTTATTACGTATAAAGATTGTTGATGTGTTAGTGAATCTTTTTGAAATAAGTTTAAATACGAAGAGGTTAATATTGTAGAGTCTTTTGTTGGATGTCATTCCTGAAAGAATTGACTCTTTAAGATCATGTTAATCTCAGAATGACTGTTTAAGATCAAGTTGAGTTAGACATGGATCCTGAAAGTGCACCAGGTCCAGATAGTTTTTGTGGGACTTTTTATAAAGCTTGCTAGGATATTATTAAGCATGATTTGGTGGCTGTTGTACAATTCTGTTGGAGGAGAAAATTCATCCCTAAATGATTAAATTCTAACTTCTTAGTTCTTTTACCTAAAGTGCAAGGAGAAAAGAAGTCTAATCAATTCCGGCCAATTGGTTTAAGTAATGTGTGTTTCAAAATCTTTACTAAGATCATCACAACTATGATGAATAATTTAATGACAAAACTTATTTCTCCTCAACAAGTTGGTTTTATCAAATGTAAAAATATTCATGAGCAAGTTCTCTTGGCCTCTGAAATGGTGAATGAGATGAGAATAAAAATAAGGGATGGTAATATGGGCCTTAAGTTAGACATCTCCCAAGCTTATGATATTGTCAGTTGGGACTTCTTATTTTATGTAAGGATGAAATATGGTTTCTCTTCAGAGTGGCGTGAATGGTGAGTGGTATTGTTTGAATCAGCAAAGATCTTTATGATGGTTAATGGTGGACCTTGTGTTTTTTTTTCTTTTGTTTTTTTTTCTTTTTCTGTAGGAAGAGGACTTAAGCAGGTTGATCCATTATCCTCCATCTTATTTGTCCTAAATCCTAATGTAAGAAGCTTTAAATAGAGGTTTGACTAATCTGACTGAAAAGAAAAATATGCAACCAATGGTTATAAGGAATGGAATCTATCATTCCCTTTTACTTTTTTGCTGATGATGTCTTTATCTTCTGTAGTACTTTAGATAGCTTAGTTCAATTACTCAATGATTACCAACTGAGCTTTGGACAATGCAGTAACAGAACTAGGTTTAAATGCTTTGTTGATGGTGTTACTGATTAAAGAAAATTATAAATTGTTAATCATCTTCAAATGGAGCTCTCAAGTTTCCCTGATTAAGTATCTTGGAGTTATATTAATGCCTGTGAGAGTTAAAGGTTCTACTGTTTGGTCAATGGTTTCTATACTTTAAAGTAATTTAGTTGCTGGAAAGCTAAGTTTTGTCATTTCAAGATAGATTGATTTTGGTTAAAAATGTGCTTTATAGCATTCCTATATACAACATGTCAACTTACAAATAACATGCTTCTGTGATTGAAGTTTGTGAAAAAATCATAAGAAATTTTCGGTAGTCATGGTGAAACTAGAAAACTTGTTACTTTGGATTGGAATAAGGTTTTTACTCCTCTCAAAGAAGGTGGTCTGGCGACTAGAATTTATTAATAAAGCTCGTCGTGAAGATGTTACGGAAAATTCAGCATTCTAGAGAAGATTGGGGACAATATTTTCTGCAAAGTATAAGACAAAAATGGACAATGGACCAATAAATGGAAATACTCTTCTATGTGGCCAGGCCTGAAATGGGCTTGGTTGGCTCTAAAAGATGATGTGAGATTGGCGCATATGAGATGGATCTGAGCTTTCTGTTTGGTTTGATACTTGGCTTGGTAAAACTCCATTGAGTCTATTGGTTTTACAGGCTATGTCAAAAATGAATACTCCAACTGAGTTGAGCTCTTTTTTGCAGAACAAAAGTTTACCCGTATTCTATGTTGTAAAAGGCAATGGGCGAGGCGAGGCGCCAAGCCCAGCGCCTAAGGCGCCCCAGGCGAGCGCCCGAGATTTAGAAAACAACAGATTTAAGCTTTATTTTGGCGCCTTGGTCGCCTCGAGCGCTTAGGCGAGCGCCCGGGGCGCCTTTTACAACATAGCCCGTATTTACTGGTGATGATAAATTGATTTGGATTTGTGATATGAAAGGAATACTTACCACTTCTGCTGTTGTGGAGAGAATCAGAACAAGGGAACCAACTTTGAACTGGCCTTTATATTTACGGAAAACTTTTTTACATCCTAGTATTTCTAATAATGTGTGGAAAGTGTTACAGGGTGTGCATTTTGATGATGACCTTTTCTGCTGTGATGGTGCTTCTTTGGAGAATCCAGGTAATGCAATGCAGGATTTGATATTATAGTTAGAGATCATTTATGTCAGGTTGTAGGCACAATGGCCGGAGGGATTGATGTTGCAACTAACTACATTGCAGAAACCATGGGTGTTGTCTGTGTCATTAAATAGGCTGGTGCTTTTGGGTGTAGTCATATCATTATCAGTTCTGACTCAAAGACAGTTGTTGTTAGTGATTTTAAAGCCAATAATGTCCCTTGGTTCATTTATACTAGATGGATAAAGGCTTGCATGGAAGTGGTTGATACTCAGTATTATCATAATTATAGGGAACTGAACTACTCAGCTGACAACTTAGCAAAAAAATGGATCAACTTTAGGTGCTGGCGAAAAGATTACTCATACTGGGAGACCTGAATTTTTAAAAAGAATAAAAATACCTAATGCAATCTACTAAAGGTACAATAGGCCAGTAGCAACCGTATAATGCAACAAACATATGTATGGCAAAAGAAAAAGATGGTATAACAACCTATACTAAAGTTTGTTTTTTCAAACTATTCCAACGTGAATTCGTCGAGCCATATCAGCACTTCGTTCCTCTGAAGGTAGAAACATTCCCAAAAGACAACAAACAATGATATCAGAGAATTAATAGAGAAATAACAAAGGGAAGTAATGCAAAGATGAAAAGGGTTTGATTCAAGTACCAGAATGAAGCTCCATGTTCTGCCTGGATCGTTATACCGAGCAAGCATACAACCTTATTTCGGTTTAAGACCATCTCTTAGACTCAAGTGCTTAGCTTCAAAGCTATATGACAAGGATAATCCTTTTATAAAGAGATTTATGGAGGTCTGGGGTATTGAATGCTTATATAAGATTGAGAGGGTGGTGCACTGCAGTTGGCTTTATCCTACTGAAGATGAGGTCATGGTTAATATAGATGGGTTTATAAAGGATAATTCAGGAGGCAGTGGAGCTATTATAAGGAATCACTTGGGGTAACCCTTGTTGCTGATTATGGAGGATCTATTACTTCTACTATTATGTCTCATGAATTGCAGGGGGTGGAGGTTGGCATGAAATTTACAATTATCAAAAATTGCAGAAGAATTCATATTTGCACTGACTCTATGGGGGTTTACAAACTGCTCTCTGGTGATTCAGTTGCTGCTTGGAGTGTGCTGCATGTCTGGCCAAAAAAATAAAATATTGGGTTTCATCGGCTACGCGGTCGGATAAAGTGATTCATCAAGGTTAGATAAACACTAAAACACACATACTTACACACAGACTTGTAGTAAATTAGACATTTATGTCATTCTAATCGACTGTTACACAAAAATAGAACATAATTTAGTTTACATTTTTTTTATCAATATTATAAGAGACGAACAAACATATTTAAAAAAGATAATCAAGAATAAACAATCGGAGAAGGATGAGTGCCAAACCTCCGGAGTTTAAAAGACAATCTTAACAAAATTATTATCGAGGTAGACCAGAGCAATACATTTTCATTTCATGCAACAAATGTGGTGATAGTTGATAAGCATGTAAATGCTACATTTTATACCCATATTTATATTAGCTAGGATATAATATTTTAGTTACTAATACTATTTTAGTTCTTTTGTAGAAAGTACAAGTGAATTCGATCATCCAACGAATAAACAGCAAAATGTGAGACTTATTGGTGTTTGTGACGAAAATGGCAAAATGTGGTTGGCATGGTATCTCCATGTATCAAAGAACCACAATGATCAAATATGCTTTGGCCTGGTATTTCTATATATCAGCAGCACTTATTATCTTGGCCTGGTATTTTTATATATCAATGACACTTATTATCTTGGCATGGTATCTCCATATATCAAGAACAATGAAATGGGCTGGCCTGGGTATTTTCTATATATCTATCTCCATGTATATCGGATAAAACAAATGTTAGCGTAAATTTATGTATAGCATGAACAAAATTGAGTTTCCAAAGGTAGCCGCATTAATTCTTGAAGCACCCGCTATTCCAAATTCAATATCCAAGATTGTTTCCTTAGTGGCACACCTCCATCGGGGTTACGCTTTTTGAGTATTTAGGTACTTTGGAGTCATTTGGACCAAAAGAAGAGAAAGACGTCGAAAATGGGGCGTATTGGCTTACGGGTATCTCCATGTATCTTCTCGGAGGTGTAGCAAACACCGAACATATTGTATGATTCGGGAAAGATGGGTTCATTGGAATCAGGAGATGTGGAAGCTACCACAATGATAAAACACAGAACGGAGTGTTGGCGTAAATTTATGTATAGCATGAACAAAATTGAGTTTCCAAAGGTAGCCGCATTAATTCTTGAAAATGCAAGATAGGAATGGAAGTCATGTTTTGTGTTGCCGCACAATTACACTTCCAAATTCAATATCCAAGATTGTTTCCTTATATGATGAGCTAGTGAAAATTGGCACAAGACTCCATGGTGGGTAATGAATCATAATATTTCACCGAAGAAAAATATTGGTGGCCGGACATATGGGGATAATTAATTGGTGTTAATTTATTAATGAAATGAAAATGAATATTGTGATTGTCAAGACCCAAAATTCCAGGGCTTGGTGGAAACTTGGAGACGGGTTTTGAGAAGAATTAACCTAATTTTGGGAAAGTATCGGGGAGAAAAGCATATTTTAGAAACATGATAGGTTTTCCTTCTTCTTGCTATGAACTCCTATGCCATGAGTAACTAAGTTTTTATTATTGGTTGAAGATGTAGTTGGATTTTGCAACCAAGTTATGATTTTTATGAATTAGTTTTCTCTCAATATTATCGTATGATTTCTACGGTTACAATAATTGCATTTTATGATTAGGGTTTGTAGTGATACATCCTCGCAAGATGGTTTATGGAGTATTCTTGCAATAAGGTATTCTATGGCTTTTGATGATAGCGATGGCATTTGTTTTTTTGTTTATTTTTATTTTACAATATATTCCATGAAATATTATGGGATCCACCCTTGCTATATTTATATTTTGAGTAGTAAGAAAGTGTAATTATATTTGTGTCGCAACTCTCAATGACATGGAAAAGGAAATAAAATAATTAATTGTAATGAGAGAATATTGTGATTGTCATTATTTTAAAAGATTTTGCTGGTACCATTATTAGAAATATTATGAGTGAATTAAAGTATTAATATTATTTTACGTGGTGAATTATATTAAACGTGGACACGAGATTGTGAATATGCATTTTGGTTGGTGGTTAAAGATACATGCAAGGGAGATTAATTGTGATTGGAGAAAGAATTATACTTCTTACTTTAATTATTCACATGCAAAAAATTGATAAGGAAAGAATATGTTATTCTCATGTACACTTTAATATGTGTGAAGTGGAGGAACCATAGAGGGGAGGCAGTGACGAACCAAGGAAGGGGCGGCTACGGCCGTTTAGGGAGAAGAGGGTTTTGCTGTTTTGATTTCCTTTTCTCATGATTTGCTAGATTGTTTGTTAGGGTTTAGGTAGAAATCAATTAATCATGAAGACTCTACATTGATATATGCTTAATAATGATTTGATTGATTAATAGTTTTTATTCACATAGCTTGGTATTTAATTGCTCATGTCATTTTCTTGATTATTTATGCTTTTGAATTGATATTTTCGTGCTTCGGTTAAATCCCTAGACGTGGTATGCAAGGATAGATAGGTAATGCTTTAAAATCACTATCCATGAAGCGAAGGAAACTATAGCGGAGAAACAGTAATTTAAAAATGCATGGAATATATTCTTAAAGATTAGTAGAGTTTGAGTAATTAATTGTTGGAAACCGAAAATCCTAATAACCCATTCTCATTTGTTTATCATTAGAATTATTATTATTTCATTTTGTTCCAAATTTCTGAAGAAATTGCTAAAACATCATCTTGTCGATTGGTTACTTTTGATATTAGTTAGTAGTAGTATTTCGCACTCCTCGTGGGAACGACCTGTACTTGCCATCGTTCTACTAGTTAGACACTGTGCACTTGCAGTATTTATTGTGGGTATTTTAGCCTACCAATAGTCCATGTCATATGTTGTTTTACATTGTAATAACTTGTTTATCCATGAGATAAGCACAATTATAGCCCTTTTCTAGAGCTTTTGGCACAAGCTTTAAGTGCCCATTTACATTGGGTTATTGATTTCCCTTTTCTTGTGCAAAGAGATCTTCATGCAAAAGTTTCCATTTAGGCCAACATCTTTCAAGACGTCCGTGTTTTTTTTTCTTGGATTTCTTGAATTTGATATTAGGACTTTTAACAATAATTTCTATAAAAAAGTTTTTCAACCTGGAAACACTTAGAGGTTCGTTGTTCTTCCAGAAGAGATCTTCCATTTTTGTGTAATTAGTGGCTTTATAATTCTGGAGCTTATTGATTCATTTCCAGAGCCACGAGTCAGGGTTTTTTGCTTTATTAAATGTCTCGTAAGGGGATAAGCTTGTGGTAATAGGATTTGCTGGAATATTCACAAATGTGTTGGGTCTTACTTTTCTTGGAATTCTGCACATTTCCTGCGTAAAGACATTTATATTAGTCTACACAACTAACTGATTAATATTGACATATATTAGCTAAGGAATTATACAACATATATAATCAAGTTCCGACACAATCTTTGTGTTCTATACATAGAAAATTGATTTGTATTTGGATACTTTGTATGTAATTTGAATGGCGGTAGTAATGCGTTTGAAATGGATAGAGTCAAAAGCACATAGAGGTAGTAGCCTACTATAATCACTTCGGTCTGGAATATATTTGAGACAGATAAACCCTCTGAGCTACTTTGCTACAATTATGCCTATATTTCTCTTGGCTCTCGCAAGTACCTATATATTTGAGTCCCTGACCGATGTCCTTTACATGCCTAGGAGTTGCTCCACGGTCCCTCGTAAAGACTGGCGTTATCCTACCTCAAACATGACACCTATTGATTTCCTTTTAGATGATAAATTAAGGTGAAAAAAATCGACCCTTAGACTTAGACGAATCCAAATCAAAAGATTAGGTTATCTATTTTTAATCACGTAGAGCATCCCAATCAATATTACTCACAATAATATCAATCTTAAAACAAATCCAGATGATTTATGTGGTATCTTCAAATCCGGGTTTCAATAGATCGTCTTATAGCCAAAGAGAATATTATTGCACCCTAAGTAATGATTAAAGTAACGATATCTTATGGACTTATACAAAGCCCAAGTTGATTCAGATGTAAGCAATGATATGGCAACCTAAGTAATTCTCATACTGCTTAGTATAGGTTCTTTCCTTAGATACAGCGAAACTATTTTTTAGTTATAACTTGACTTGCATTGAGTTTCTTTCTATAGTTTGAAGCATTAAAGTAATTTAGAGGTAAAAAAATTACGATAAGTAAATTACTTCCAAATTCAAACTCCCAAATATAGACAAAGTGCACACTTTATGGAAACTTCCTAAATCAAGATCGAAAACTTGATGTAAATTCAGTGTCAGTTCTGATAGTGATTTCCGTTAGGTCTGGTCAATGTGTAAAAGCATTGAACTAGGTCTTACGGTTTTTCGATTAGCTAGACGACATATTGGTCGTGTCACTCAATAAAATTATTTCGAGTTCTTTCACTTCACAATTATAAATAAGAGTATAATATGAATAACAAATTCAATCCACGTGGAGATATGGGTTGTTATTCGTAATTGAAAACTTATGTACACATGGGGGATATTGTGATTTAAATATAAATTAATTAAACTAATTGTACTAGTAAAGATTAATTAAAGAGAACCAATAAGTTGAGAATACTGATTAAGGGTTCGTCATCAATCATATGACATGTATTTTTAATTAATAAATAGAGTTGATACTTAGCCATTTCATTCTCAACAGTCCTAGAGTACCCCATCGAGAGCATACTTCGTTAAATTCCTTATGTCATCAATGCTATAACGATGAATACGCGAATATTACTCAAACAAAAACCTAATACAACGTGCTATTAAGTTTAATTTTTTAAGAGCATTAAGTTTTATGAATTAGATTAATCAATGCTATAGAAATACTACGTGTTATGTATTTAACATAGGTCAAGCTTTTACATGCAATCACACAAAGGTTTTGAATCCAAGGTAATCACAATATGCTACTTATGACAAGGTTTATCATCAATTACGTATCTGAAAAACCTAGCAGAGCTATAGATATGCATGCATGATTATTTAGTGGCGCTCATAAATAAACATTCATGAAATCGTACATGGCGATAATAAACGGTAAAACAAGAACGAAAATGTTTAATTAAGATAAGAAAACTAATTATTAATTTAGTGACATTTTTATGATATCCGACTACATCCTTAACCAATATGATAAGTGTAGCTACTCATGGATTTCTCAAAAACCCATAAAAAATAATAAGAAGTACAAGTAAAGCAAACCCTAGAAATTTTAATGATCAAACCCAACTCCAAGCCATAGCTCTTGTCTCATCTTCTTCAAAAATATGATAAAAGATCTCCCAAATAGAAGTGAAAACATGTCTTAAATAGATACCCAAAATCAGGAGTGTGCATACTTGATATCCGGTCATATTAGGTTTCCAAGACTCGTCCATACTCTAAAATAACACAAAAAAGTCATAATATTATAGCCCTCTTAACTTTCTCAGCCACCGTAGTGGTTAAGATTTTTTGAATTCTCGCTCAAGTACCCCTTCGAGAAAAAAAAAATAAAGTTTCTGCATTTTTATTTATAGGTTACACTGGTTACCGAGAAATCATAGTTTTCTCAGTCATGTATCCCATTGATAAATTCCGGAAGTTTTGAATTTTGGTTTTCCCTTTCACTACCTTGGTCGAGAAATATGGATTTTCTCGACCACCAGATCTATCGAGAGTTTTTGAACTTGTTTTTTTTTCCACCTTGTTGTAACTCATGCGCACAACTTGATCTTGGGTCCTTAAGTACTTGTAACCCTTTGCTTCACTGGCACTTTTAAAATTCTGTTCACGTATTTTCAATGATGTAACCCAAGGAAAGACATATAATAGAAAACTAACAAAATACAAAGCAATTCACACGAAATTTAGAAAATAAGTGTAAGAAAACAATGATTAAAATATGTAAATCATGCATTTATCACACATTTCAAGTCAAGTTTGTGCACATGTTTATGTATGCGGCTGTTCATTTCTCGTTCTGATAATAAGGCTTCCAATATGTTAGAAATTTATATTTTTCTGAAAGTACATTTTGTTGCTTTTAGAATTGAATTACCTTTTTTTTAATGCTTTGTCTTCTTTTTTTCCTTGGAGGTCAGTCTAATGTCCCCCTTCCTTCTATTTTTCAGTTCCTTTGGTTAATGAAATATCTTATAAGGCTTCACTTGGAAAAAAAATCCCTAAAGGTAAGTAATGAGATTTCCATTTCTGTTTTAAAATAATAAACTAAAACTAAGCAAGTTAAATAAGAATCCAAGATTTAAAAGATATTAGGATAAACGAAATCACTAGTTAAATACACAAGGCTAAATAATTGTTAATACTGTCCTTTTCGATGACGTGCTTCAAAAAACATGGTATTATAATTTGAGTTGCAGGAAAATATAACTTTATAACTAAGTTTTTCTTATTTTGCTACTGATAACCATAATTAGTGAACTTTTTAAGTATGCGTGGTGCATAGATTAACACTTCTACCTAAAATTACTAGGGATCTATCATGATAGTTCATAAATTGAATTTTCCGTTACTTGATTTCCAGAAATCGAAAACACACTAACAGTGGGACAAATATAAAACAATAAATCTAGACCTTGGATCTCAAAATGGACACATGAAAACAATTGACACATTTTTCCAATCCAACCTTCTACACATCCCAATGCTAGAGTCATTCCCTCACCGCCATTGAGATTGTGCCACATCGAATCCCCTAATTGTCCGCTCTATTAACCTGCCTCTAGCAAGGTCGTCTTGCCCGGAAATTTCCTCGGAATATTTTGCCACAAGTCTAGCAGCACTCTCTCACTTCAGCTGATCCCAAGAGTAATCTGGTGGTCATACAAAGTCAAAAAAACACTTTTGACTCATCACTCTTGTCTTATTCTCTCCATGTGATCACTTACATAACCCATCAGTCATAGGCTAAAATCTTTGTTTTCTCATCCCAAAATATCTCCTCCGCTCAGAAACTACTGAAGAAGAAGAAGAGTAAAGTAAAGCATTTCTTCAGGTAATTCTCAAACTTTAGCTTCTTAATCTATACATGTTACTTTCATTTGTTCAATCTTGTTAGAGTACTACTGCATTTGATGATTTCACTTTTTTTTTTTTTTTAATGATATCACTTGACCTAAACATGAAATCAGTGAGTGTAGTTGTTCGATTGAAACATAAATGAAGTAAAAATGAGTATAAATTGAGTATCAGGTTTTGATTCTTCATGATTTACCTTATTTGTGTAGTTTTCTTGTGAAATCTTTCTAGAAATTTTAACTTTTTCTGACCTTAGAGAGATTCGAAACCCTGACCTATGAATGGGAACCGTGTTGAGATTTTGTTTTTGGTTTTTGTGATGGAAGTGATGTACTGAGATTTTTGTTTATTTTTCTTTGTGTGAAGAACTTTTGAGATGGAAGCATCTGTCTCTAGGGCATTAATGGAGTCTGATTCTGGGGAAACAAAAGTTTTGGAAGCGTTGATTGATGCATTTAGTTCAGAATTTTCTCTCAGGGAGATAGCTTCTGCGTATTGCAAGGCTGGCCGTGATCCAGATAAGGCTGCTGAAGTTCTTTATGATGGTCAAAAGTTGAAGAACTGCTCTAATGCTGCATCTGCCGTTATTACCACTCAACGTGAAGCAAATTGTACATCATCGTCAGCTTCATCGGAACCCTTGTGGGAGACTGTTGCTGGCAAGCGAAATTCTGCAAATTATAGGAATTCTAAGGCATCAAAAACGAAAGAGCTGTCCGTCTCAATTGGCAGTGTTTCTGGTGTTATTGGTAAGGGGAATGCGATGCCTAACACGCCTGCATGGGGTCCTGTTAGCAGGCCTTCATTTTCAGAAACCTTGGGTGGGAGTGTTGCTACAAATTGGGGTGAGGATAAGGGTATGAATGACCGGGCCTTGTCAGTTGGTTGTGTTTCTGGTAAGTGTTTGATATGCAGCAGACCTGCATGTGGTCCCCTGGGCGCAACTAAACCATTGAAATCGGATATGAAAGACTTTCGGTTTGACAAACTCTCAGATGATGATGTTGTATCAGATTCAACAGCAAATGAAGACCAAATGCATACAGGTATTGCGGAGTTCCTCTTTAATACATTTTGAGATAATCTGGTAAAGTTAGCTTTGCTTTAACATGGTTAGTTGGTTCATGCTGCTTCTTAACTTTCTAATTTAGAGGTTACTTAAGCCATGTCTGTTTCTGGTCATTGGAAGTTGAGTTCTTGCAAGTATAAGAGGTGCATTTTGTAATTGAACATATAGCAGGAACAATTATAACATAGAAAGAAGACATTTTAGTTGGACATTGCTTTCCTACCAGGCGTGGAAATGCCATGTTTCTGATCCATTTTTTGCCACTGATTCCCTCTTCAAAAAGAACCCTCAGTTTTACAATATTTCTCCCTTTTCTTTTGTTTGAAGAATTTTTTTTTTTTTAGTTTTGTAAATTTTAATTGACTTTACTTTCGTTGGGGGTGTTTTCAACAAACACTATTTGCATTACATTTGTAATGGGGTTCTTACAAGTTGTTTTTTTTTTGGGCTGATTTTTGAGTGTTGGTTTGATGGATTCAGGACAAGGGAGGATTTTTGTGGGTGGACTCTCAATGGAAACCAATGAAGCTACTTTGAAAGAACATTTTAAGAAGTTTGGTGAAGTTGTTGAGACTGTGATTATAAAAGACGATACACGTTGTTCAAAAGGTTTTGGGTATGTTCTCTTCTCAGATCCATCTGTAGCTGATAAAGTTCTTTTGAAAAGACATGTTATTCTTGGAAGATTGGCTGGAGTGGAAAAAGCAGTGCCCAGACCCAGAGTTGGACATAATAACCCTTACAACCAAAAGGGTTTTAGTAAGAAGAGTAGTGATAATAATGGTCAGTTTAGGACAAAGAAGATTTTCGTAGGTGGTTTACCTCATAGCTTGACTGAGGAAGAATTTAAAGCTTATTTTGAGAAGTTTGGTAGAACTACTGATGTTTTTATTCCGTATACTCCTTCAAAAGATAGACATAAAGGTTTTGGTTTTGTCACTTTTGATTCTGAGGAAGCTGTAGAGAATGTAATGCAGAAGAGGTTTCATGAGTTGTATGGCAAAGCAGTTGAGGTTAAGAGAACTGTATTTAAAGATGGGAGTAATAATGGTCAGAATGGTGGTTATCATCTGAGAAAGAATGGTGGAAGAGGAGGATCTCTCTCTGGTGGTGTACAAGATGCTGGAATTAACCAACCGTCAAGCCCAGGATATGGGGGAAGTTACTCTGGATATTTTTCTCAACTTTCAGATGATGACTCTGCTGGAGGAACCCCAGTTGTGTCACCCAGGAGTCCACTATGAAATAGCAAAGGAGGACCTAATGCATACAGGTACTGGGGAGTTCATTTTTTAATATGATTCGAGATAATCTGGTAAACTGAGCTTTGGTTTATCATGGTTAGTTCGTTTATGCTGCTTCTTAAGTTTCTAATTTAGAGTTTACTTAGGCCACGACTTCCCCTGGTCATTGGAAGTTGATTTCTTGCAGGAACAATAGAAAGATAGAAAGAGGACATTTTAGTTGGAAGTTGATTTACTGCCAGGCGTGGAAATGCCATGTTTCTAAACTAATTTTTCCTGCTTTATTGTTAATTACAAAATGCACCTCCTAGTTGTGGCAGTTTGTCTTTCAGTTGGTCAATGTAGCCAAGATGATGCTTGTTTCTTCTACTTCATCCAATATACCTAGTCTTAGATCATGTGAACTTCTAGGAAGTGAAACGAGACGTGTAAGTTGCATAATAGAACGGTAAAACAAATACTGGTCATATTACTAATTTACTGCATTGAGAAGTCTTCTTTTTCATTGTTAGGTTAGCTTTCTTATTGGTGCCATAGCTGGTTTATGATAAACATTTGGTTTCTATTAATCTGTTCATTTCCTGCTTAGTGATTAGTCATTGCTACGCTGGGAGTTTGCTGTCAAAAAGCTTTTTTTCACATGTAATAGTTAAAATGGTCTTCTCTTTTAGACTGGTTATCAACTAAGGAGTCCCACTTTTGGTTAATGTCATTGAAATCTATGGGGATGATAAAAACAAATTTCGTAGTCTTCCTTACTGGTTTGTCTAGGATTTGCTGCTCGCAACATAACACATTCACAGATGCATTACTATTCTGACCTGTCCAAGGAATTAAGTTTTTACTCTGAATCTTATACACACACACACATATATATCAGGATATAGATTATGTATGTAATTAGCTTTTCTTACTGTCCATGTTTGTTCATTTTGTTTTATACTGCGACATCTTATCTTTTTTTTTCTTGCATTCTTTGTGCGCCAGATGCATCTTATAACTTCAGGCATCATAACTCTGCATTTTTGCATATCTTAAAGTTTGTCTGATACCCACTAAATTGAATTTGCAGGTGCTTGTGGTGCAGTAGCTGTTCTCCTTTTAACAAGATCTTCTTAACATCGCTTGACAACTTTTTTTTGATGGGTGACCAGAGCCGTTTTCTTAACATCGCTTGACAACTTCTTTTTGATGGGTGATAACATCGTTTGACAACTTTTTTTTGATGGGTGATGACCAGCGCCATCTTATGGATTAGGCGAGCTCAAACTGTTGGGGCCCAAAAATTTAAATTTTTCATGTTTTTCTTTGCCACATACAGATGGTGCTCTTACATAGTAGTCTGCCGCTATTTTTGTTGATGGTCATCCTTTTTAGCTGTTACTAACAGCTGTTTGTTTCGTAACTACGGCGGGCATACTACTTTCAATTCCATCTAGCAATTACTTATACTTTAGTACACTTTTAGATAAGAATATTAGACTTCACCACTTGCAAATCTTTTCAAACTTATCCTTCTTTCCAGAAAATTTGTTCAAAATCTGACGAAAACCACTAGCAGCTTTTAATAAAAGTATTTTGTGACGGGTATCAAAGAGAAGCAATCATGAGAAAATAGAAAAATATAGTGTTTTTGTTTATCTGATTTGATTTTCATGGTTAGAAAAAAAACTCAATGTTATTACATGATTTTGGGAAATTAAAAAAAAAAAATCAATACATTAATATTTGGATGAATTATTCATTTTAATTGAGATTTAGTGCTTGATTTTGCTGAAGTAGAGACCAACCATCAGGAAAATTTCAGGGTTTTGTGTAAAGGAAATGAAATAAGGAAATTGTATATTTATAAAAGAATAAACAAAACTCTTTGTACGATATATTGGTAGCATTAAGGAAAAAGCGGAAAAGAAGTGTTTTTTAATTTTCATTACCGGGATAGTGATTACCCAATATATATGTATAGATAGAGAAAACGCCTAAAATAAACATCGCTTGTTGTGGGTCCCACCACTACATAGTTATACATAGTGAACACCCACTAGGTAGTGCAAAAAAAATGTTGGTACACATAACTATCCGTAGATTCCGTACCGATGTTCATCGTTTTCGGCTTGGACCTGTATTCATGTCATAATTGATATGATTAAAAACCAAATTCCATCAAGTAGTAGAAATCGGTCATTGGTCATATTCAGTCGGGGAGCTTGGAGCGCCGAGCAATGAGTTCGGACTTGGAAATCGCCAAAATTTGGTCTAACACTCTGAGCTTTTTTATTAAGAACTTATATATTGCTATTCACGAGTTATGACTTGTATCTAATTAAAATCAAAATTTTATCTATCATGTAATTAAGTGTGTAACGTTGTTATATTAAAGAACACGCAATTGGGGGATATAAAAAGTAATTGGGGGATATGGATTACTTCTCCCAACCCATGGTGTGTGTTAAGGGGTGATTTTTGGGTATGAAAATACTAAAATACCCTTTAGTTAATTAAAAAACATTATGAAAAGACCAGAATACCCTTTCTACTAAAACAATAAAATCAAAAAACCAAAACATATATCCCCATTTCTAATTCATCCGCAAGATCAATTAGGGCTTTAGTTTACGGAAAAAAATCGGTGTTCTTCATCGTTCTTCATCGTTCTTCGTCGATTAATCGTCGATTCAAAAATTTCTTCGTCGATTAACCAACCCGAATCATTAACAATGCCTCCACGAAAGAAACCAAATGCCCAATCGAACTCAACATCATCGATTGCTCAACAAAAAAAGTGGAAAGACTTGCTAAGATTGCTCAAGAGCAAGAACACGAAGAAGCAACGTTATCGACGATCAACTACACAAATATATGGCTTACGTGAGAAGGTAAGTCATTTAAAACTACTTTTTAGGTGTTTAAATCGATCTATGGCAATGGGTTCGAGGTTAGAATCGCGAACCCTAACTCAAACATTGAGTATCGAGAGAGTACTGAGCATTGAAATTTATATGAATACGGTCTTAGGTTTATGAGTTCCGGCATTGAATCTAGGATGAATACGGTCTTAGGTTTACAACCCTTTAATAACCGAGGCTGAATTTTCACTCTAGGCATTCAATCTAGGATGAATACGGTCTTAGGTTTTGTAGTCAAACCTTTGTTTAATGATAATTCGTGTGTCTTAGGTAGTGGACTAAAAACATACGAAAGAGTTTATGAATTTGCCACCGATCTAGGCATTGTTTTTGGATTCATTCCATCTTGGGTGTCCACTCTGACATTCGTTTCTAATATTTCGAGCATGCTTAGTAGTACTCTTAAAACATACGGGAGAGTGTATGAATTTGTCACTAGTATCTTAGGCATAGATTTTGGTTTCTTTACATGCCTAGGTTATTTGTACTGGCTTTGTTTTTAAATAATTATAGAATGCCGGTAGTGGACTTAAAACATACAAGAACATTGTCAACAATGCCGGCGTAGAGTTTAGGTTTCATTTGTATGCCGGTGGTTGGTGCCCAGCACAATCGACGATCAATGTGTCTGCTTTAAACATTGTACCGGCGTGGTCTAGTTTAAAGTATTCAATGCCGGTACTAAAAAAGCGAAGGTGAGTTGTCTTATATTCATTGCTTTCCGTGTGCTTACGATATAGGTCAAAAGCAAAGGAAGCCAACAAAAGAAAAAATAAAGATGTTGTCACTAAGAGAAGAAGGAGGGGACGGTCTTGATACTCCTCGATCTCTGCCTCCTCGAGGGAAAGATGAAGGTCGTAAGATACGTTTGGGGGCTGGTACAAGAGGGATAATTTGGGAGAGTGGTAGTGACCGTAGTCGACTTGCAAATCGTGAGCGGGATGATCAAGATGAACCGGATGAAGAGGAAAGTCAATTAGCAAGCCAAAGCGAAGTTGGTGGCCCAAGTCAACAACCAACACAAGACAATGGAAAGAAGGGGAAGGGCAACGTCAAAGTGAAAGTTAAGGGTTCTCACCTTCCTCACATTGATGACATGATTCGACCTTGATCGTGGTAGAATTTGGGGCGAAGCTCCGGGCCGAAAATACTATTTGGATACAAGGACTCGTGGTCTCGTACTATATATCAAACCTATGTAAGCATTTTCTATCTTGTACATCTGTATTGTTGTGTATTTATGTAAAATCTCTTAATTGTATTGTCTCTCTTAATTGTAGGATCATAAGAAGGCTGTGCGTGTTTGCCGAAACCAAGCGCGGATGGTTGGGACTTGTCGAGAGGAATGTGAAGAGGTCCAAACAATAGTAAAGGATTCTGGTCTATATGCTTTGGTTGAAAATTATGTGAAGCCGATTACATTCTTGTCAATTGCTTCGTCGAAAGGTATCATGGTGAAACCGATACCATGCACTTCCCTTTTGGGGAGATGACCTTCATCCACGAAGATGCTCGAACATTCTAGGCTTGAATGTTATCGGCAAATCAATTGCGAAAAGAGTTGAGTCTCTAGACCTAGAATGGTCGAAGTTGCAGTCGACTAACAAGCTATTTGGTTGGGACTACAAAACTTCGTGGAGAGCTTTTATGAATCCACGTCTGGTAAGACAAAGACAATCAAGTTGACGCTGCTTAAGAAGAATTTTGAAAAGACAAAGAAAAGAAGTTTGGAGGATGGATGGGACCTAAACAAATTCGTTATCTTCTCATTTGCTTACATTTGTACATCTTGGGCACTAGGGTATTCCACGACACCAATGGCAACGAGGTTAGTGCGAACTACCTTCGATACTTGGATCCGTTGGAAGATGTCTATGGATATTCTTGGGGCACCGCGGTAATGGCACATTTGATGATGGAGATGAGAAGGGCCTCTAAGGCTAAAACCAACCAATTTGTCGGGAATTTCACTCTCTACAAGTAAATTTGTTCTTAAACTTATGTTATTGTGTATATTGTTCATATGTACTCTTATCGTGAACTTAGAAACAAAACTTATTGCTTCACATTGGAATAGGGGTGGGCTTATGAACACTTCCCAACCTTGTTCAAGGCTACCCCTCCTTGAAGATCATAGATCTTCCAGAACCCGATACGCCTCTAGCTAAGAGATACGAGTTCAACAGTACTCCAAAGCCCGGTAACATGGGTCGGCTGATCGATATGAGATTGGCTTTGGACGCAATGAGTACCAAAGATGTTGTGTTCGACCCTTACAAGGAGGCTAGAGGAAACCGTGGCAGTTTTGAGGTTTAGTAACGTTGCATTTTACCATGGGATGTTGTTCCACCCAAAGGATACGTTATGGCTAATCCTACGCGTGTGATGCGTCAACTTGGATATAAGCAATTAGCACTTTTCCAGACGGCCTCTTTTCAATGTTTTGATCTCGACCTTTCTCGGTGTTATTCAACTCCAAATCGGTTGCATGTAGAGTATGATCGAAACCGGACCCAACAGATTGGAGGGATAGGGAACCACGTCGTTTGGTAGATATTTGTCGGTGGGAAAAGTTGGAGATTGCTGAAAACGGTGATGAAGTTGATGCCGATTACATGGAAGAGTACACGGAATGGTCACATCCTTATGTCGTCCGCCTTTAGGATGACGTCCAAGTTCCTCCCGAGAAAAACCCTCCGGTTCCAACTCCCGCACAGGCACCACCTACGATGACCCAACTTAATAACACCGTTGGATTGCTTGTAAGTATTGTTAATTGCTTCGTCGTTTAATATACACATAATCATATTTGTATACTAATTATGTGTTTGTTATATTAAACTAGCGGCGTTAACTTGGCAAGTTAAAGAAGATGTTGGGTTGCAAGTACCGGGAAGGAGAGGTCTTTGTCCCTTGAAGAAATGAAGGAATTCGAGGAAAAGCTTGATAGAATTGAAGAAACCGACCCTAGTGCAAAAGCTTTGTTCGGGAAACTAAGTACAAACCGTCCCAAAAGAAGCAAATTAAAGACCCAGTGATTTAACTCTTTAGTTGTGTTTCTTTTTTTGGATGGTGGTTTAGAACTTGTTTTTCGTTGTTTTCGTTTGTACCTCGTGTTAAACTCTTTAGTTGTTTGGTTTGCTTTTGGTTTAGGATACCTGGATTAAGAACAATTGATAGCAAAATCCAGTTGGTTGGTTTATGTTGAGCATGTTTTGATTTCTAGTGATTCGTTTATGTTGAATATGTTTATCCTTGCAAGATTTATTTGTGACTTTTTCCGGCATAGATAAATTAGACTTACAAAGCCGGATTTTGGGACCGGCATTGTTTAATATTTATACATCAATGCCGGTTCGAATAACCGGCGCTGAGATTCTTTATAAAACCACACCGGGACAAGAAGATTAAAAATTCCATGTCCTGTATAGATATTCGAAGATACCGCACGGAGTATTTTTAACATCTATCTTAGGTTTTACGATAATTTGAAAATTTTCATAGTTCTTATAAAAACCGGCACTTTAAAAATTGAATACTTCCATCCGGTACTATGCTAGTTTTGAATAAAAATCCGTTTGAATGCTCTTCTATTTTATTCCTAATTAATCTATTACATTGGATTTGAAACTTTTAATTAAAACATGCTAAACAACATCGCATGGATTACATTTGGTTAAGGATAATCTATTTCCATCCCTTTTCAACAATTACGGAACCTTTGAGCCTTTCTCGAACCTCTTCGAAGACATCGTCCGGGAGGGGGTGTCAAGGATCAACTTCATTGGTTCTTCTTCTCTTTCAACATATTCCTTTCCCTTCATATAACACCCATCACACCCATCGATTGGCTTGCAATGGCCCTTGTGGTTTTCTCTTGACTCTTCTAGTTGAACAACTTTGTCAAACCATTGAAACTCATCGCACTTTGGGTGATTCAAACACCTTAGAAACATTCTTCCATTTTCAGCATCATCGGTTTTGCAATCCAAAACCGGCGTGTCCCATCACAACTTCTACACTTTGAATAAATAAAAGGACAGTCCATGGCTAGATGAGAAGGTGACTTGCAAATTTGACACTTGCAATGATGACTCTGTAAGACAAGATTATATTAGTCGTGGGTCATAGTAGTGAAGATCATATTGTTAGTAAATGTACTTACTTTGCAAATAGAGGAAGATGATGAATCCCCCATCCTTTGTGAAGCTTTTTAACCGTGCTTGCTTTCTTGAGAGAATGATTTTTGTTATTTGGTTGCTTTGGTTTGTGTATAATTTTCCAAAGGAATGGGGTATTATATAGATATGAATCTCCAACGGTCTTATTTTTCAAAAAACTAGCCGTTTTTTTTGAATTCATCAACTACCGGCATAGACGTTATTATAGATTGAATGCCGGTTTAATTTCTGCAGCGTTTCAAAGTGTTTTGAAACCATGCCGGTATTGGTTGCATATTTGTCTAAATCTCTGTTAAAAAATTTCCTACTACCGGCATTGTAAGATTATCATACACCATGCCGGAAGTATTTGCCGGCATTCTATTTCACAGTTACGACCATGCCGGTTGTGGGGATTTTCCAAAAAACTAGTCGTTGGGTACTTTTTTGCTATAAATAAAGACCTATCTCTACCAAACTTATTCACCCATCACTTTCAAACTTCCTAAATCAGTAACCCATCACTTTGGAACACTAAAAATGGCTCCAACTCCATTCAATAATCTGGAAGATGTTGCTATTGTCAGAGCACACACCACTCTCACAAAGCATTCCGTCGAGGAAGCGCAATGGGTGGCCGATGCGAAGACCCAACCGGAGGGCCTTACCTTGGGGATGATCAAAACACCAATGCTTGGTGGAAACGTGTGTTTAGGGTTTTCAAAGCACTAAACGGAAATCGTTCAAGGAGGACACTCATGCAGATAAGGGAAAGGTACGCTTATTTATACAATGAATGCGTACTGCTGAGAAACGAATTGAAAGCTCGTAAGGAAGCTATGCCAAACGAAGACCGCATGAGTAGAGTAAGTTTGTGAATCAATAGGCCGTTCATCAAAAATTATTTATTTGGTTATGCCAAACGCTGACTTATTAAAATAATTGTTTTTCCAGTGTTCTTTGGGTCGGACTCAATACGAATTTAGGTACGGTCATGAGTTTTACGCACGAGGACTGCTACACTCTCTTGGAGGAAGTTGAATGGCAATTCACCCAATATAATTAAACTCGTAGACTATAACTCGTAAGGTTTTGTGGGTATACCTCTATGTAAGCCCTCACGAGACTATAACTCGTCCACTTGGGCCACCAAGTGGTTTAAAACTTGATGCACGTGCTAAGTGCATTCGTTGTTCCGTCGACAAGGATACCGTTCGAAATAAATTATAGTTCCCATTTAGTATGTAAACATATTTCAATTGCCTAATGATTCCGGCTTAGTATGTAGTATATTAATCTATGCCGGTACCTAGTCTTAGGCATTTACGATAAGTTTATACCAATGCTTAGGAATGTTCAAAAATCAGTGCACAACGGCTATTTTTTTGAACCATAAAACGGCATTGATTGTAGAGTGCCGACATTGATTGTTGGTTGCATATTTGTCTCAATTTATGTTAAAAAATTTCCTAGTACCGGCATTGTAAGCTTATCATAAACCTTGCCGGCGGTGTTTTTGCCGGCATACTAGTTCACGATTCACGACAATGCCGGTTCGGGCGATTTTCAAAAAACTAGTCGTTGAAGTTTTTCTCTATATAAAGAGAGCTAATTCTTGGACCCAAATAGCAAAACACTCGCGTTCTTATATACCTCCTTGAGCCTATTAACTTTGAAACCCTAAACCCCAAAATAATTATCAATAAATAGCTTAGTATAGTACCTAATCCACCATACAACCAATGGCATCGTTTGACTCGGAGGAAGATTTAGCAATCACCCAAGCATGGTACGTTGAAACTCGTCCATCAACTATAGATATAAGCACGCGGGATTCCATGTGGTTGAAGATTTTTAACAAATTTATTCACGATTACGGTAACCCGAAAGGAAGAACTGCTCAACAAATCGAGCAACGACATGACATCATCCTAGATGCTATGGTTGAGTATCTAAAAATGAAACACCCGGATCGAGCACGCCAGCCGCAATAGATTGTCCCCTCAACAACTCGTAAGTATCTTTATGATTAGTTGGACACAATCTACTCTTTCTCAAATTTTATGTAACAAACAAAGTTTGTGTGTTGTTTTGGTAGAATGAAGCCGTGAAAACGCGATACTTACAAGAAAAGGGAGAACCATTCATGTTTGAAGCCAACGTGAACCATATTGTAACCAAAGTCACTTGAGTACCACCGGTTGGGTGAATCGGAAAGCGGATTCTTCTTAAGAAGATTGATAGTTTAGTGTAATTTGCTTAGGTTTTAGGGTATCCGATTAGGTATTTCGTAAGGTGTTGTGGGTATACCTCTATGTAAGCCCTCACGAGACTATAACTCGTCCACTTGGTCCACCAAGTGGTTTAAAGGCTTGATGCACGTGCTAAGTGCATTCGTTGTTCGTCGACAAGGATTACGTTCGAAATAAATTATAGTTCGGCTTAGTATGTAAACATATTTCAATTGCCTAATGATTCCGGCTTAGTATGTAGTATATTAATCTATGCGGTACCCAGTCTTAGGCATTTAGGTTAAGGTTATACCAATGCCGGATTGTTCAAAAATCAATTGCCCAACGACTATTTTTTGAAACATAAACCGGCTTTAGAGTGCGGCGTTGATTGTAGGTCACTTTGCAATGCCGGCACTAAATAGCCGTTGTGCAATCATCTATATAATGCAATGGATTCACCTATTGCACTTGATACCTCAATGGAAAATCCATCATCAACTATCGATTCCATCATTGCCATGGAAAAAGAAAAACTCAAGAAGAACAAACTATCCACTCCATTGGGAAATCAATTATCAACCACCAACTCGGTTTCCTTATACTAGAAAAACTTAAAGGAAGGAGAAACCACCAAGTCAATTGCCGCAATGGAAGAAGAGATACTTAAGAGAAAAAGAAGAAGAAGAGGAAGCAAATCTTGAACATTATCGCAAAGAAGCTAAAGAAATCCTTAAACGCCAAAAAACAATCTAAGATAGAAGCGGATGTCGAGGAAGAAACCGAGTGGATTAAAAATTACTACATAGTATCCGATTTCGAGAAGATCACCGCCCTTCGAATCTTTTTTGGGGTTTTGTTAGGGTGGTCCTTACAAGAATAACTACTTGGAAGGTAAGAAAGGCCGAATGGATTACGGTGATCTCTATGTACAAAATCGAACAATTGCACTCATAAAGTTATGTCGCAAATACAACGAGTTTCTTGCAAGATACGGAGGAATAGGTTTCAAGCTCGGGACGCATATACCAAATGGAGAAAAGAGCCTTTTAGGCATTTGAAGGCTTATGCTTATTGAATCTCGTTCGAAGAAATGATGTTAGTTGCAATTGGTTTGAGTTAATGTTTTTAAGTTTATTTCCTAAAGTTTATGTGGTCTATGTTATTTATTTCATCAATTTTCTTTCCTTATCCGGCATCGAAAAATAAACCAAATACTATACCGTTACACGTGCCTCCGTTGAATTCTGCTCACCAAATACTTATTGTCGAAATCCGGCATTGAATTGTTCCATTTTTCAATGCTTAGGCATTACTGACTCTGACTACAAACACAAGTTATGTGGCGAGTTACAAAACTCATTCATTCCACTTATTTGACGATTTACAAACTATTTTATCCCACTTATTTGACCGTTACAAACTATTTTATCCCACTTAGTTGACGGTTACAAACTCCTTTTTTTCTATTTAAGTGGCGGTTATAGATAGGACCACAAGAATGCCTTCCGTGTTAGCCGCCATCAACAATCGGATGTATGGCCTTTGAAGCATGAGTGTGACGCTGTTAAAGCTGTAGTCAAAGCATCTGGGTTGTATCCTGCGATAAAAAATTATGTGGCCACTGATACCGTCACGGCAAACTGCTTTTTGGAGAGGTTTTATGGTGAGACTGATACCATGCATTTTCCTTTGGCGAGATGACCATCATCCCTGAAGATGTCCAAAGGATAATAGGTCTCGAGGTTCTCGGGAAACCCGTTAAGGTAGGAGATGACTCTAAGGACTTGGAATGGGACAAGATCTATGAACTGACTAAAAAGTTGTTTGGATGGGACAAGGAAACCACTTTGGCAAATATGTACAAGACTAGTCGTTCCCAGACAAATACTATCACATTCGTCAAACTCGTTGAATTGTTTGGGAACACGAAGAACAAGGAATTGAATCCCGAACAAGTCCAAAGAACGCCGCGCTTATATGTTGTTCATCTTGGGCACAGCTATATTCCCTGACGCCAATGGTAATAGGGTGCATATGAACAACCTACAATACTTGGATCCTTTGGAAAAGGTTCATGAGTATTCATGGGGCACTGCTTTCTTGGCACATTTTTTGGTAAATCGTCGAGCATCTAAAGCGAACGCCCGTCAATTTAATGGGAATTTCATTTGTACTCGGTATAGTCAACTACTTTTTTTTTTTGATTGTTGTGATTAAATTTGTTAGTTTCCAATTATTAATTTTCTTATACATATCATTGGAACGATCTTTCATTGGCGTAGGTGTGGGCTTATGAACACTTCAAAAAATTGTTCAAACAGTACAAAGGATTGAAGATTTTCACTGAATATCAAGAGAATAGGCCTCTAGGTCAGAAATACTTCTTCGACAATACCCCAAGGCCCAATAACAAAAAACGGTTATTAGCAATGAGATTGGCTTTGGACTCGGTGGAGGTCCAAGATGTAGTGTTTGATCCATATAGGAATGCCAGAGGAGTTCACTTTCAACGGCGTGACAATGTTTCATTTTACAACGGACCGTTATTTCATCCAAAAGGATTTGTTATGCACAACCCTCGCCGTGTAATGCGCCAACTTGGGTACAAGCGAAAGATCTCACGGATACATCTTATCGAAATTCTCTCATGACTTTCCTCAATGCCAATCAAGTGAGAACCATACTCTCGTGGTTTACGACCCAAAACCTATTCTTGCACATTGGAGTGAAAGGGAAGAAAAAGGACTTGTGTTGGATAGGGCTGATTGGGAATTGGCTGAGAACGGTTATGAGAGTGAACCAACCTTCCTAAGAGGCCATCGGAAGTTAACGCATCCTTATGTTGTACGCCCGGATATAGTAGTTGTTCCTCCACCACCAGCACATGCCTCCACAACTCCGGAACTGTACCGCACTTGTACATTCGTTCACGTTGTTGGTACGTACATCTTGTTCATTGCCATTCTTTTAATCTATGTCTATGAACTTATACAATCGAACATACTAAGTACATGTTTAAAATTTCATTAACAGCGTCAGTGATTGGAAATTTGACAAAGTTCTTTAAGAAAAAGAACAAGAAAGGAGAGGTGCTTGACCCGAAAAGAAATGGAGAACGTCGAGCAAAAGATGGACAAAATTGAAGATCCGAAGGCAAAAGACTTGTGGGGCGAAAGGAAGAAGAGGGTACAAAAGAAGCCAAGAACCGAGTGATCGTGTGTTTATTCTATAGTATTAGTTTGGTTTGAACAATCTAGTGTTGGTTTATGTTTGTTTGTGAGTCTTGAACAATGTGTTTGCTTGATTTGTTTTCGGTTTGGAACCACAAAACTTAGGAGTTTGTTCTTTGATACATTCTAGTATTTTTATTATATTTTTTATGTTGTTAAATTTGTGTCAAATCACCTAAATTTCGAGTTTTTTTATCATAACCGCATGCTCGAGAACAAGTAAACACAATGCTAGGTTCTCTAAATGACGAGTTAGGCATTTATTTGTGTTTGGATACTATGCCGGTGTCTCAATCTCCATGATAAATACGATTTTGACAGAAAACCGGCACAGTAATGAGGTTAATGTCAATGCCGGAAATGTCACTGATTTCTCTGGAAGTTTTTTCATCATATCCGGCATTGTTTCAAACAAGATTCTACGCCGGTACACATGTTCCTGAGTAGCCAATATAAAACACAACTATCCTAAGACTGGCATCAAAATATGATTTAATGTTTACAATTCACACTTCAAAAAAAAAAAAAAAAAATTTTGCGTACTAGTGAACAACATACATCAAAATTATTCATCGTCGCTTCCACACGTATGAAGTTGCATCTTATCCTCTTGGAGAGGTTTTTTTGATAAGGCCAACGCATCCCAAAATTGGTGATTCTCCTCATACAATGCCATCCATCCCTTCCAGATATTGGGATCTAGAGCCTTGTTTTTAATCATCCCACAAACATGTGGCAATGGACAATTTTCTTTGAGTTTTAGAATAACGAAATGATTACCGTTCACGAACGCCAAAACAACTCTTCTCTTCTTAAGGGATCCTTCGCATTTTTGCCACTTTGGGGTAAATGTACATTCTACGGTGGGGGTAAAATAATGAACAACACATCTAAATGTATCCGCCACGAGATGCCCACAAAGCGGCATTCTCATCCAATATTCGAAGGAAGAAAAGTTCATCTTGTTGTTCGGGCCCCAATACTTGAGCATGCATATCATCAAACCCCTCGCCTTCACCAAGCAATTGCTCATAAAAGCTCCTCTTGTTCACAAGTTGTTCGGCCATCCTCGTTCTAGCATATTTGCATGGTGTCATACCTCTACTAACTAACCGTGTCAAAGATTCCTAATTCTTCGGTCACAACATGATAGCCACAATTTCCATCTCCGTCGACATCATCCGTATATAAAATATACTCGCGAATAACCTCGGGAAGTTGGTCTATGTAAGACTGTATCTTGGTATGATAACTTCTAATTGTCCTACCTATTCTGGGATCCTTATACATCTTCATATTACCCTTTTGTAACAATAATATATCCAAACCATCCTCTGCAATCTCTACACTTGCAATGTCTTCGATATGTGATGGGAGTCCGTACTTCCTTGGCCTACCCCTTCTCCTTCGAACTAAAACTACGTCAACTTTGCTATCACTTTGGTTTGTCACCTCCTTAGCCTCGTCACCTCGTTGTTCTTTGTCACTAGATGATGTTACCTTTGGCGGCCTACCCCTTTTCCTTGGAACCTCCGCTAGATCGACTATGGGTATGGCTTCGGAATGCTCACCTTGTTGTTCTTTGTCACTAGATGATGTTACCTTCGGCGGCCTACCCCTTTTCCTTGGAACCTCCGCTAGATCGACTATGGGTATGGCTTCGGAATGCTCACCTCGTTGTTCTTTGTCACTATATGATGTTACCTTTGGCGGCCTACCACTTTTCCTTGGAACCTCCCATAGATCGGCTATGGGTATGGCTTCGGAATGCTCACCTTGTTGTTCTTTGTCACTAGATGATGTTACCTTCGGCGGCCTACCCCTTTTCCTTGGAATCTCCGCTAGATCGACTATGGGTATGGCTTCGGAATGCTCACCTTGTTGTTCTTTGTCACTGGATGATGTTACCTTTGGCGGCCTACCCCTTTTCCTTGGAACCTCCGATGAGTTGGCTTTTGGTGTGGATACGGATTCCTGGGTTAGTTGTTGACTTAGCGGTTCCTTCCGCGGCCTACCTCTTTTGTTTGGAACCTACGATTCCACGAACCTTTGTTCCGAAATCTCACATGCGGTTAGATCTCGTTTCTTACTTGCCGCGAGTTCTTCTTCACGTTGAGTCATTTCTTTCAATTCTACCCTTTGTTTTTTCCTTGTTGTTTTAGTTTGTGGTCTTCCTGTTGGATCTCCCTTTCTTGGCTCTTCGCTTTGTGCGATCCATGGACGAGCAATCAGCCTTAGTTGGCTCAACAAGACTTGTCGGCTTACCGAGGTGCCACGAGAGTAGTTGTGATACGCGTGTAGTTGTGATCCCAAGCTATCTTCTCAAATTCTTGCATAACGGACCTCCCTTCCCATTCCACCCTCCTAATAGTTGCTTGTGCACTATAAATTGTACGTAGAGAAGACACGTTAGTCTCGTCCTTTTCCTTGAAGCCTCTGAGAATTTGTCTCGGTTTGATAAGTGCTTTGGTCAATCTCTTTACATCCTCGAACTCGTCAGGTTTTAGCTTCGCAACTAAGGAGTGACCAACAAAATCTTTCGGATCCCGATGGTTATGACAGCCACACAAAACCTCACAGTCCCAATTGTTCATGTCATTTAAACGGAATACAAGCTTAAAAGGGCAATCATTCTTCCTCGTACGAGTCTTGTATACCCTATTAGTCTTCTTTGGATATACATAATCCTTTCTCTTGTGGCTATTCTTCTCCTTGTATTTCCCACTTCTCTCGCAAGCCATCTCAAAACGCCTATTCGAACCTTCGGTGTTCCTCACCAACACACACATGTTCTTAAGAGCCGTCTCTTTAGCCCAAGCGATTGCTTCCTTTCGATCAGTTATTCCCTACATAAGAACAATTTCGCATTCATTAGAAGGTTCACTACTACCAATCCATTAGTAATGTTCAAGATACTAGGTGAAAAGTATTATTTGGTCACATACCGGAGGGATTTTATAGCATTACGACGTATCCCGATAAAGCGGCTTTGCATTTGTTGGATCAATATATGGCACCACCTAAGGATCGAATGAAAATTAGTTCCAAACAACATTAAAACAATATGCCGGAATCCTGTACCGGCATGCTCGACAATTGTTCCAAGATAGTCTAAGTTTACCAAAACGGAAGACCAAATTTGAAACCTATTCCGGCATATGTGTTTCGTAAGACTACAACGCCGGAAGCAAGGATGCTCTTATTATCGTAACATATTGTTCCAAGCCGGTACACAATTCCAGCATTAAAAAATAATCGATATTGAATGCCGGAATTTAGCTTTGGAAAACATTTACTCATGCATGTTTTTGTAGGTACCGCATTGAAAAGTTGTAACTTAACAACGCCGGTTTCGTTGCCGGCATTATCGATAGTGATGGTACTACGCGGTACTAAATTAGCGTTAATGTTTATTAAGTTTCAATGCGGTTTTTGGTTTGGGATGGAATTGTTTCTGTATGTTTTTCATTCAATCCGGCATAGTAGACGATAAATGAAACCATGCCGGTTGAATATTCCGTAGAATATTCCTTGTTAGGTAAAAAGGTTAACTTTCTGTACCGGCATAGTTTTTGGTAGAATTCTATGCTTAGGTTGATAATTCAAATTGGGGGATATAAAGTGCCGGCATGGTCGTAGTATGAATACCATGCCGGTAACTTGACTACCGGCATGGAATTCATACAACCATTATGCCGGCACCGAGGTTTTTCAGTTGAAAAAATGGCGGGTTTAAAGAAAAAATTGGATTTTTCGACATCTTAGCAGCTTTACCTGTGTATTGGGGGATGCTAGTATGTTGTGCAAGTTTACTTTCTTGTGTTGGTTCTTCATGAAACTCTCCATACTCGTCAAAATCATCATTCAAGGGTGTTGGCTCAACAATGAGTTGCAATTGAGAGTTGTTGTCGTTAGCTGAAGATTCAAGATATGCTCCTTGTTGTAGTTGAGCTAAAGATTCGGCGGCTGACAATCCTCTCTTCACAATCATCCTCCATTTTCCACAAAAAAATTTCTCTCTCAAAATATTTTTCCCTCCTTCTACTCTCACATCACTCACCCAAAAACAAATAAAACACACACTAATCATTTAACAAAATCTTAAGATTTTACTAATTATTATTAACCACTAAACTTTGATTAGTGAGGGGTAGATTAGGATTTAAAAAAATACTTAGATAAGGGTGACCCAGACTGATATCTGGATCCGGTTTTGTCCTTTTCTTGTATCCCCCAATTGCGCGTTCATATTAAACCTATTTATCATGGTTTTAAACGTTTTTACATTTGATAACTCCTATATAAGGGGTGAGGAATTTTTTTTGTTATGATCATGGTGCATGCAAGGTCAGCTCGGAAAAATCGCCAACTCGTTTTACTCAAAAATCGGTCCAAATCGGCGAAATCGTCCGGCTTAATCCCTAAAAATTGGAGATGGATTAGAATCGGAATTTGCATTGGTCATATAGCGAGTACCAATTACTCGGCAAGTAATCCGCCGAGGAGAGCGATTTCGACTACCCTATTTCTATGTAAAAAATACAAATTGATCTTGGTTTAGATTCCGGTTTTCTTTTATTTCTCATTGTTCTTGCACCAACAAAGATATGTATCGACGTTTACTCTCTTATATGAATCCAACTTTGAAATATCAAAGGGAATTTTTTTTTTTGTAGTTTTGTACCCAGATTTTGTAAAGAACTTACACTTGGTACCGGCATTGTTCTAGGTAGGAGTTTGGTACCTGAAATATACATTGACTATCATTGATACATTAAATTTTCAAAAAATAAATAAATAAAAATAATAACAATGGTAATCTATTACTAACGTATTTTTCATCGTCACCCGAACCTTGAGGCAATCTTCAGCGAGCGATATAAATTTGAAAAAGGGAAGGTACCACGTACACCACAAACTTTTTCATTTCAAAATCTAATAGATAGTTCCTTGCATGAACTTTAATTAATTTTAAAAGCAGACTTTCATAAATATTGTTACCAATATTTATGATTTGACTGTCATTCTTATGACTGACTTTTGGTCCTACCTTGGTTTATTTCATGGAGGACTTCAAGACCCATTTATAGATGGGTTTCACTGGAGCTGCCCTGTTCTTCCTATAGTTTCCTCGTAGTATCTTTATAGAATCAATTGAGAGAGGTTCAGAACGTCTTCCTTGTTGGATACCTTCGAAGTCAACCTTTCTCAAATTTGGAACATCAAATCTTGTCTTTTCATTTATAAGGTTATCTCATTTTCTATTGATCAGACGATTATGATAAAATCTTGCAGAATGCTGATAGACAATCTTGAACTAGAATTATGACACTTGTTGTGCCTAAAGTTTGGACAATAACGACATGAGTTATTAATGGGAGCAGTCTTAGTCAATTCGTTAGAAACAGAAGCATGATCATCTTGCATCTTACGAACTCTGCATCCCTTTTGCAAGTGTTCTTTATTTTCACAATAAAAGCAATGCTTAGTAACATAAGAACCGTGATGCGTAAAGTTACATTTTTGTGGATCCAGTTGCATTGGAGCTTGATGGGTTTTATTTTTTCCACCGATTTTTGAAGATGTTGTATCTTTGGCATCAGTAAGAACCTCTGGTTGAGAAGAACTTTTAGCCTTGACAAATTTTGTCTTTTTGCTAGTATTAGAAGCATTTATTCCCTTATAGCCTAATCCTCGTATATCACGATGATTTTTATTTGCTTCTAAAATTGAGCTTAATTTGTTTGAGATATTATTGAACTTTTTTAAGTCCTCTTCCAAGGTATTGATTTTAGCAAGAGTACCATCTTGATCATCCTCAAGGCGTTTTTATCGAGAGAGACACGCACCTTCTTTCTTTTCAAAACTCATTTGTTAATAGTTAATTCTTGTTTCAGATTCATCAAATTATCACATTCAAATTTCTTTGAATTTAGATCTTTTTCACAATCTTTAAGAAGAGATTTGATGAGCCAATAACCAATATCATGTTCTTCGAGAAACCCTTCTCAATTTCTTTTTTTCTCGACAAACATGAGTCAAGAGAGAAATGAGATCAGAAGTCATCGGTTTTGTCTAAGTATTTTATAGATTAGTGATGGTTATTTTCAATGATGATGTAGTGGTAAGAAAGGTTGTCGTTCACTCGGACTTTGTTGGATTGATTTTAAGTTTTAATAAACGAAAATAAGGAAAATATATACAAAAATGGTGACAAGATGAAGAGGCACTGGGACGCAGGATTTCACTACTTTTCATATTCTTGTGGTTCAGTCATTAACTCTAGACAATATAGCTCAAACAAAAGAAGTTGTGACTCTAATTTCTTGCCAAAAATAGATTTCATAAAACATTATCTGTAAGTCGTAAGCATGACGCATCAAAAGTAACTTAAACTAAGCATGCGACATCAGACAAAATAACAAATAATTAATAGAAATCATAAAACAATTAAATCTATGCAAAAAGTCATATAAAGAATTAATTCATTTACCACAATCATGAAAAGTTGCTTCCTCCGTTGTCCCAGTGATGGGTTCTAGCTCCGTATATTGGAAACACACTCAGAATAAATTTTCATTGCTCAAAAGTGTTTACAAGAGGTGAAAATGGAATAAATATTGAAAACCGGGTTTGTAACTATTATATTTGTTACAAACCAAACTGTTACAGAGAACGATATATATGATGTGTCGCTGGCACTGTTCCAAAACGACTGTCTTTTACGGTCAAATGTTCTTCGTGTTCTTGAGGTGCAGCAGCAGAAACGACTCTGCAACCTCTGGATTCTTCTCTGCAGCTTACCAATCACCTCTGTTTTCACCCCCTAACTCTCCATCCTCCCTCTATACATTCCCAGCACCATATATATACTCTCAGGACCAAGAATGATGTCTCATAACTCCACAAAATTTTCCATTACTCGGCAGTGAAGAAAAAAAATTCTTGGAAATATTTTCTTTCCTTTCTTTCTTCTTCACGCGTTGATTTTCAGCCAGCACACTCTTAACAGGATCATACACGTTCCAAACACGACATATATAGAGTAAACTACTCTATAGACATACACCAGCATACACAGAACTCGGGATGAAGTAACCAAAACCCGAGTTACCCTGTTTTCTTCACTGTCGATTATCCAGCCAAATCCAGTTGATTTTGAAGCCCATACCACGCCTGTTGAAGTGTAAAAGGATAATTCCAATTGATTGCAGCGATTTAATCTCCTTATAAATTCTCCAAATCCGAATAGCAAAATTGGTTTTCAAAATTAGTTTCCCGCCAAAACTGTTCTTCACGAGTAAGAAGAAGGGTGTCCCCCTATCCAGCTATGGGGTGCGAATAGCACTGGGTTGCCCCTTAGCAATTAGGTTGCCCCTTATCCAAAGTGGGAGTCCGAATAGCAAATGCCCTCTGGGGGTTCTCTGAGTAGTTTTTCGAGCCGATTTTTCCAAAAATATTTATTTCACAAAAATACCTACACACACATAAAACACCATAATAAGTACAAAATCGAGTGCCAACAATATATAGTATTGAGAAAAAATTAGACACAAAAATGTGTCTATCAAATACCCACAAACTTATTATTTGCTAGTCCTCGAGCAAATTTATTCTAGAAAATGACTACACTTAGCACGTGCAGCAAGACGTTAAACCGCTAGGTGGCCCTAGCGGTGGAGTGATGTCTCCGGAGGGTTTACCATAGGTGTACCCACAAAACCTTTACTCCAGACCCTAGCTATCTACGCAGAACCTTGGAAGGCACTAAAGAATCTCCTTGGTTGGCATACAATCATTGACTATAGGAGGAAGTACCCTGATGCGAAATTCCAATTGATGTACACGAGTTTGCGCTCAAGCATACTAAAATTCATATAAAGTGACAGAGCTCTACTCAGATAGTTTCTGGACATCATAAACTGGAGTCAACCAATCACATGGATAGATTAAGAAGATGGATGTAGAGAAAAACGTAGATGATGTTGACTAAGGTGAACCTATCCTAATAGACTGAGATACTGGTCTGGACTAATATCAATACACCGGCATATACAAGGGAACCAGTGGTCGATAATCCTAACTCTAGGTCAACTCAGCTGGCATATACAAGGGTACCAGTGGTCGACTTTATTGTATTTATTCCGGTTGGTCTGGTGGTATGGTCTCTGACCGGTTGTCAGCCGATCAAAAATAATTTCACTTTCTCATTCTACTAAATATATAAATGAAGTACGTGATAAGAAAGAGTTCGTATCCACATAGAGGAAATTATTGTTATAAAATTTCAGTTTCTAAAGTAACCAAGGGGGGATTTTTGTTTTATCTAAGCAATAAAATAATTTGAATAATCAATAAGGAGGAGATATTAGTCACGGGATAGTATCATTCACAAACATGTATTTTCATCAATGATTAGAATTGATAATTTAATCTCTCATTTACTAAAAGTCCTAGGATACCTTGATCGCAAGAATATCCCGCTAATTCCCTGATTTCATCACAACCACATTAAAAGATGCATATGTGAATTCTTCCTAGAAAGCAACCTAAAGTGTAAAAGCACAATTAAGTTTAATTCCCTCAAAGCACTAAGTTCTATGGAATAAGACTAATCAAGGCAATCAAACGTGTAAAAGCTCTAATTCAATTTAACCAAGGTTATGATTCATATGCAATTATAAAGATGTATCACTACAAGTAATAACCACACTATGCTACTTAGAATCAGGGATAAACAACTATTTCGTATTGAAAACCCTAATCTAGCAATAGAGATGAATATAAATCGGATTGATTCCGGACTCAACCAAACAAACAATCAAATCATATGACAATATTAATAATGAATCATAAACAATAAAGTATTGAGACAAAACTAATTCATATATTCAAATAACATGTTGAGAAATCAACTTTATCCCATAACCAATAATATGCGTTTAGCTACTCATAGCTATGGAGTTCATCATAAAAATATTAATTGAATAGAAGAAGATGAACAAAATCAAACCCTAGTAGCGTAAACAAAAGCCGCTCTCTCCAAGTTCCAAGAATAATACGTCCTTCCAAAAGTTGTAGAAGTCTTCTTTTTATAGCTTTTCCTCTCTTCCAAAATTAGGTCAAGTCCCAAAGGTGCAATAGATAGAAGTCCACCAAGCCCATGTGTGAGGAAAACCCATGTGAAAATATGTCCCAAAAATAGTCAATCGGAAAACTTGGTATTGTGGCTCGGAAATTGGCGGAGAAGTGACCGGAAAATAGCTCAGGTGACCGCAAAGTCCGCTCGGTCATCGGTCAACGAGTCAGCTCGGTCGGGTCAACTGAGTGAACTCGGGTCAACTCGGTAAGTCAACCGAAATCACACCCGAGTCGTGAGTCGATGGGTGAATCAGCTGAGTTAGGTAATCAAGTCTGAGTCAGAGGCTAACTCAGCTGACTTGGTTCTAGCCTTCTAGGCCATTGCACAGGCCTGAGTTGTTGCACAATGACTGTCTCTCACCACCTCGATCCACGGCCATGATGGCCCCGCATTGCCACTCCCAACACCCGCAACTCACGAGTTAAATTACTCCATCACCATCTCTATAGCTCCAACTGCAACATTTGTTCTCTATCTCATTTTTACAGTACTAAAAACACCTACAATTCCAGACTACCACTGTAATATCAGTTTCTGCAGCTTAACTTACCAATCCTGCAATTTTGATTCACACATTCTAACAAGAAATTTCTTTCACTCACTACCTCCATGACCAATTTCATATAAACCACCAGTGCCTACACTCACCACCATTGCTCCAGTTTCATATTGAATTGCAGTCTCGGTATCACCCCTAACAGACTCCACCATATCTTGCTACATTTGCAATACCCATGAACCCATTACAAGCGGCACACAATCTCGGCTCATTCATTCTTCCTCAGTAAGCAAGAACAAACAATCACAAATGCGGACGTTACACCCTTCTACGCTCGGTGCATCACCGCCACTTTACCTTGCACAACCAGACCCATTTGCATCTTCTTAACCTCATATTCCATACCCAGCAATTCAGCTTATTCACAATTCACAAGTGCACCTGCATTATAGAGTTCAATGCACAACAAAAATCCTCATTCAATATTCCTCCACACAAATCATCGGCATACAATATCCTTGCTGCTTCCTCCACAAACTCCGGACAAAACAGTAAGTAACACAAATCCAATCACAGACCCATGCTCTATCTTCCATTATCACTGCTCACAACATCATCTTGTCGCTGCCCATCTTTGCACCCTTCCAGTTCTAGCATCACCAGCAATTGATTACTTCCCAGTCTTCTCTACAAAACCCTTTGTAAACATCCACCAGTACTGTCACAGCCTTTCAGTCTCACCAACACTAAACTACAGCTTCATGAAATTGCAACTTCATTCAGAAACACCATCTCAGCCTTCAAACTCGACCACTATCTCAGTAAACTGCACCACCAACAGATTCCGGCAACACCATCTTCAAAATCAACTGCATTAGCTCAAATCACCAACAACAGCAACAACATTCTTTGTAATACAACTCACTAGCTAAACTCGGCTGTAATCTCAAACCATTCACAGTCCAATGCCACCAGAGTCATCTCAGTTAATATCCAGTTGCCATCAATTCTTTGTTCTTCTGTAATTTCACACAATCCAAGGTCATTAGCTGCTACATGTACCACTATCAAAACCGATAATCCGAAATACCCATCTCAGATTCACAAGCCCTAAATATGCTCTTCAATTATAATCATCCAAACCCTTATCGATTCTACCATCATCTTCTTCCAATTATCTCCCAGCAATCTGTCATCACTGGATACAGAGGGAAACGGTTTCAGACAACCATCTCTGCCTCTCTTTCCTCGCCTCTAACTTCTATTTTGCTGTCAATCATCGAATTAATTCAAACCCACTGCCTTAATTCTTCCATCAATTTGTACCACAACTCAAATCCGCGCAGATATTTAGCTTCTGCAAATATATGAACCCTAACTGCCTTTTGATTCTCAGTTTCATATCATACCCAATCTTCAATCTCAGTTCAGAAACAGCTTAATCTTCTTGATCTCTTCATGAATTCTCTCGATCTGATTCTTCACAGCTGCAAGAAAAACCCATCTTCTTATTGTCGAAATCAAGCTCAGCCTCCATCTGGTTCATTCAATTTCTTATGAACCCTAACTTTTCAATCTGTCTCAACCACAAACAGAAAACTCCCATTTAATCTTCAATTCTTCATCTCTTTCTCGCCATAAATCACTGGCAGAAATCATTCCTCCACCTTATGAGGTTCTTGAATTTGCTCCCCGAACTTCTCAATTCCTCTCTTATTTTCTCTAGTGGAGCCGCCATGGCTTCTCCAGACAATGAAGGTGGGATAATCAAAGAGAGAATGATTTCTCCGATTCTTAGGTCATGTGTAGGAAATGAAGGGGATATATCCACCCATGTAAAATAGATAAGGGATACCCAACTCATACATGGCTTGTCGGTTACAGAGAACCGACAGCTCAATTCCTTTCTCAACTCAACTGTCAATTCCTCAAAACTGCAGTTCATTCTTCACCTCCTCCTCGTGCACTCTAGCCCGCTCCAAGTATAGCTCGCCTGTGAATTAGCCTTACGCTACAAATGGATGGTTTCTCCTTCTTTTGCTCCCAAGGACTCCATTGCACCTAATAACTCAAAACTAAATATAAGAGATGCAATTCCCAAGAATAATAGCAAAGAAAGCATAAATACTAGATATAAAATTAGGTGTTTTACAACACCTATCAAATTCCCACACACTTAGACTTTGCTAGTCCTCGAGTAAATCAAACAAAACAATTCTAAATCATACATACAACACCGTGTCGTCGAGGTTACGGTCACACTTAGCACGTATAACAAGCCTTTAAACCCTTAGGTGTCCCTAGTGGACGAGTTATAGTCTCGTGAGGGTTTACTAGAGATATACCCACAAAACCTACTTTTCCAACTTACTAGTTCTCCGTAATGATAGCATCCAACGCGCTAAGAAGACATAGAAATTCTGCACACTAGTCATAAGAAGTTAGACACATAAATGAACACAATCTCATTCTTAAAAGTTGAGAGAGAAATAACCATCCCTTATCGAAAGAAATTCGGGTTCGGAGTGATCAAAAGTCTCGACTCTGCCTCACAAGAAAGGGTTTTATGAAGTTGCTCTCAATAATAAATAGCTTTTTATGGGTCACACATGTGTCTAGGTAGGAATGAAGAGAGAATCATGAGACACGTTGAATGGTAGGAAGGCAAAACCCTCCGAATTGTTTGAAAACCCACATCTTTTATTCATTTTTGAAAACCCATTTTTCTGATGATCTCTAAGAAAGGAAATCAACCATTTAACGAAGGTAGGAATATGCTTACTTACCTCGTTATCCGTTCGACGTGCAGCTAGCACCACTCTCACAACATCCATAGAAACGTCTTCGGTCTTCAATCGGTGTCTTCATCTTCGTCTTCGGTCTTCAACTCTTGATGATGAAATCTTGAACTTCGTAGAATCTTGACAATATAACTATTTTTCTTCAAATCCTTGTTGTTTGAAACTTCATTATGGATGTTCCTTCTTTCCATTGGCTTTATTTAAAGAACAAAACTAAAAACGAACTATACAAACCCAATTTTTTTTCTTTCTTTCTTTCTGTTTTTTTTTTTTTTTTTACAATTTTTTATATATATATATGAGACAAGAAAAATAAAACAAATACAAAATGAAAACAAAACAATAAAACTAGTAATGAACCTAAAGAAATTTTCTCTTGTCTCTTTTTTTTTTCTTTCTTTTTCTCATTTTTTTTTTCGAGACAAGAGAAAGTAAAATACAAATAAAATAAAAATGTAAGTACAAAGGCCATGGTGTAAGTACTTTACCGCTTGATTCTTCACAACTTGTATGTCTCGATATCATAAACTTCTCGAACTCTCATCTTTATAATCTTCGCTCTTGTACAATAGTCATCAACTTATAAAAATTATGCTCCTTGTCTTATTGCTTTACTTGAATCAAATCACTCATTTACTGTCATTGTTGTTGTAAACCTTGAACGTCTTCAACTTTCCTTCGAATTTGTGATTCTCCTCTTGTTGATGATGATGGTGTTTCTAAGGACCTGTTGGTGTAGAGAGAGATAAAGTGGATGGTGCTAACTGCGAACAAGATTACAAGTGGTATGTAAGTTAGCAATTCGATGTCACCATCATGGTTGATAAAAATAGCACTTAAGAGATCAAAATAGTGCTTCTATTGGTGGGAGGTTGGGTGGGTATCTCACCATTCTACCCGGAATTTACGTACGGTGACACACACTCTAAAAGCACATATTTAGACAGGTACAAAGAATTGAAGGCCGGTGCCTCTCATGATGTAACATGGGTAGTCTCCACTATAGGGGACCACTACTCTAATAAAGAATTCAATCTGCACCTTATTTGCCACTGGCATGGTTAAATCCAACTTTAACTCTCATACAATTAAGAAACCCGATCATGTTCTATGTCATCTCTAAGTTCAGTCACTCTTATGACAATCTCGATGTAATCTTAGCGACATGTATACTATGTGACTCTAAACTAACCACAAGTTGGAGTTTTCTTATTCACTATTTTACAAAAAATTGAAAATTTCATGAAAAATTTACAATGCAAATGCTTAACCACTCCCCCACACTTAAACTTCCTGGCTTGATTGGGGTATACTCAAACTAATTGGGGTATACCCAATAAGACAAAATCTGGTCATTATGAAGTAAAACCAAGCCACCACTTAACCTTTTTTTTTCTAAATGGCTAATATGCCCTTGGTTAATTAACACTAAAATTCTGATTAGGTTAATTAATTGAGTTTAGATTAAAATTTTCAAATTATGAATTCAATAGATTAACCTTTTGATCCGTCTTATGAGTTCGATTTCGATCCAAAATTTTTGGTTTTGAAAATGCATAAAGCCGGCAAGGTCGTGGTTTGAATAAGCTTCCGACCAAACATCCGCCGGAATGGTCAACTTTGAATAAGGTGCCGATCGATCTTCCGCCGGCAATGTCAACTTTGAATAAGATGCCGACCAAATATCCGCCGGAATGGTCCTCAGAAGAAGAACACGCCGACTATCTTGGGCAGCAATCTTGCGGTCGGCATGTATATATTTCCTACCCTTCCGGCTATATCAATCTCGGCATGCAAAAAAAAAATACAACCTTGCCGGCTGACATAATATGGAAGATGTAATTTACTTTATTCATTCAATTTTGGTTACTACATTGATTGAAACATAAAACCTAATCCTTGTCGACGGAAAAAATAATGCACTTAGCATGTGCATCAAGCCTTTGAACCCCTAGGCGACCCTATTGGACGAGTTATAGTCTCGCGAGGGTTTACATAGAGGTCTACCCACAAAACCTATACAAAAACTTCTAAAGCCATCAATCTTCCTCATCCGAAGACGATACACCCTCCATCATCTCAGGGGCATACTCCGGGATTTTGGATTCCATGAATTGATAGCTTGCATCGAGTGCGAATGCTTCCCCCTTTTCCTCCAAGTAGCGCGCTTTGGCGACTTCATGCTACAAAAACAAAACACAAACTTACTTTGTTAGTGCGGTTTAAGTTGGAAGATCAAACAACATGGATCACGTAAAATAAACCAAAAAAATACTTACATATTGTTCAATGGACAAGTTAAAGTGGGGAGCGTTGAAAATTGGTTTTTGGATAGCTAAATAAGCAAGTATCGCATTTTCAATGATTATGTGCCTATCGTGCACTTGTTGAACACTTCTTGAGTTAGGATTCCCATACTCTTGGCTAAAAGTGTTGTGAACCCTAGCCCAAAAGGTTGTGGAATCCACCCTTACGGAGGACTGCCTTCGAACTCTAGTCTCCGCATACCAAGCTTTGGTGATTGACAAATCTTCATTAGAATCAAATGAAGCCATTTCTTGTGTGTAGAGAGCTATTGGGTGAGTTAGATGGAGTGTGTGATGGTATGAGCTTTGGAGAGTATATGCAAATAGTTGTGTGTTGTTTTGTGGAGATAAGTAGTGCATTTATAGGATGGTGCCCAAATTTGGCCGTTATAGTGTCCAAGTACAAGTGAATCAATGCAATTGTACTTGCAAAAATTTGAATTTTGAACCCGCCGGCGGGGTCGTAAATTTGCTACAATGCCGGCATCGCAAAATGGCCGGAAATGTATGGGTTCATTAGCATGCCGGCCAAAATACCGCCGGCATTTTCTTGTTTTGTTTCCCTCCCGACCTTACATGATTTTAGGCATCAGAAGAATGGTTTTTTTTCAATATATGGCCGGCAGGGTCTCTATTTTCGTACCCTTCCGGCCACAAAAACGCCGGCTTAGTAGGAATCATATTACCTTGCCGGCCCTGGTAACTAAACAGTTTTTTGTTGACAGGGCCGGCAGTCTGACATTTCACAACCTTGCCGGCCCTGGTAACTACACAATTTTGTTGACAGGCGGCGATCTGGCATTTCACAACCTTGCTTATACAGGACAGCCGACGTGGTAGCTTAAAAAAAGCATGCCGGCAAGGTAATACGACACTTTATATAGCTAAACAAACCATTCATTCAACAACTAGAAATCCAACATTTTTTGTCCAAAATACGAAACATGTCCCATAAACCGTAAAAAAACATTTGTCCACACCATTAACTTAAACATTTGTCCACCACAACATAAAGAAATGAACTAGGAAAGCATTCATTGGCCACGACCACGACCACGACGACCACGGCCCGTTTGGAACACTACCTTCACCACCACGACCACTGCTGCTACCTTCACCACTAGGACCACTGCTGCTACCTTCACCACCACGAGCACTACGAGTCCTCTTTTTATCAGCCTTTATCTTGGCTTGTGCATCCTTAGTAGATTTTTCTTCCGCCTTTACTTGACTGAAGTTGCTTGAACAATAGCTGGGCATCCTCATTGTCAACATTGCAAGCATAGTCAATGTGCTTGCTTTGCACAGGTTCTCCTCTGTCTTTCGCGCAACACAACACCCTCACAAAGGTCTTCAACTGATCCTTCTATATTCAATTAAACAACAAACAATTAATAGAATGATTCGATAATGCAATCAATCTTAAAATAGTAAGAGCAACTCTAAAATACTTACAAATATCTTAAGCAATGTTGTTTGGGTCTTTCGATTCCATCTTCTTCTTACGAGCCAGTTCTTGATATTCATTGGCCTAATCATAGTAGGACGAGCCCAACCCAAGTACCACGCCATGTATTTCTCGGTAGCTTCATGACCTAAGTGGTCACCTCGTCCAAAAGACTCACATCGATTTGACCGTGACGCCTATCAGCCCAATGTTCTTGAGTTGGTCTTTGGAAGGTAAGAGACGTTCATACCTTTTTGGGAGGTGGTGCAATCACTCATATCCACAGTAAAGGCCGGATTTGCTGCATCGAAATGAGGTTCTTCTTGGACGTAACCCAATTGTCGCATTACCCGATGTGGATCGTACATTGAAAATCCTTCAAACACAGTCATCAAGGGTCCATAGTATAATGCAACAACTTCATTTCTCCTTGGGATTAAACCTTGATTTATATCCTCTCGGTACGGATCAAATATCACCTCTTCCGCAGTCAAATTGTCGATGCCGGCTCGGAGTTTCATAATATTTTGTGGCATTTCCTTATCCTGAGTACCCTTAAAACTGTACCTTTGCGCTCTTGGCAAATGAACCGGAACACTGTTATCCACTTTGACGTAAGATTTGTCTTTGAACAAAGAAGGGAAGCGTTCATATATACAAACCTATGCAAAAAGAAAAAAAAAGTTTAGTAAGAACCTTATCTTACGAGAATTTTGCGAATATAAATGTTTTAGACAATAAAATTACCTGGAAGAGACATGTGTTTCCGTTAACTTGCTTAGTGAGTGCCCTAGAAGATTTTGTCAACTCATTGTTCAAGAAGGCGACCACCGCAGTACCCCAAGAATACCCACGCATCTCATGTAAGGGATCCAATAGTTGCAAGTAACTAGCCTCGACTTGGTTTCCGGAACTGTCGGGGAAGATACATCTGCCCAGGGTGTATATCAAATAAGCGGCCGCGGTAGCATTGACTCGCACCGGGTGCACCATTCCTTCCCTAACAAGGATTTCCTGAGTCTTCCATAATCCTTCCCTCAACTTCTTCACATTAAACTTCTTGGTTAGTCGACCATCCTTCTTGTCAAGAACATCATCCATCTGAACCTGACTCCAACCGAATAATTTCTTGCTCAATTCGTAAATCTTCTCGAAAGAAATGGCATTATCGAATCCCTCGGTGACTGCTTTTCCATCAACCTCGAGGCCTAGAATTTGTTGAGCATCATCGGGAGTTATCGCCAATGGGAATAACATAGTATCAGTCTCTCCGTAGAACCGCTCACGTAATGCGAGAGATGGTAACTTTATCATGATTAATATTCGAACTCTCCACCGCAGGCAACAACCCGGAGTTCCTCACAATCACTTTCACCTCCTCACATTCCAAGTCAAGATTCCAAGTATCCATCACTGAACACGAAGCTTGGCGCCTCATGAGACGGATGGCATGCTTGTGATCCTAAATACCAAAAAAAGAAAATGAAAAGAAATACAAACACTTGATGCAAATTTAATTAAGATAGTTACACACTTGAATAAATAACAAAGACGGATTAAGATTACTTACGATAGTATTATGGACCGTACATGCCCATGAGTGTTTGTATCCAAAAAGAACAGCTCCACCATCTGTGTAGGATCATAATATCGCAACGTACAAGGCTCGCGGGATTAATGAACGACGGCGTCGCGAGGGAGTCGCAGGGAGCTAAAATAATCGACGCAATGAATAACGACAGGCAAAACATAAAGAAGACGTGAGACCTGGCGAGGGTTATGAAGTGTCGCGAGAGTGAATGTTTGTGCATCTGCGACACTTCGCGAGACATTCCCGAAAATAAAGGGGAGCTTAGCTGTCATCCACTATGTATTACCCTATATAAAGGGCTAAATGAGTCTGTAAGGAGAGAGATCTTTTTGGAATGGTGGAGCAAGTCATTAGGAGAGAGAAAGTTTAAGAGTGTTTTAACTTCTAAGTGTAATTCTATTTTCCTGTGTAAACACTTCATGAATTCAATCAATAAATATTCTTGATCTTACATCTTTCAAGGGATTAATTAAGCAAAATTGAGTAAGGGGTGTAGTGTGGGAAATCCCGCTACTACATATGCGCTAGAAACAGGGACGATCATTTGTAAAGGAGAGAAAATTGCAATTAAAGTTGTTTGAATCAGGAAAATGGGATAGGAAAATCTTAAATTGAATGAAAAAGATATGGCATGCAGCACAGACACCAGAGTAATGATTAGTGAATTTCATGAAAATATCAGAGGAAGAATACACAAACGAGATTTTGAAGGAAAGAAGATTACAGATAGAGAAATAACATCACCTTTGAAGGATTGGGAAAAGCAAGAGATAACTTTTACGACTGAGGAAATATCCAAAGAAAACTTGGATCACGCATCTCCACTGGTAATCGCAATAAACGCGTACAAGGAAAGAGAGAAACTAGAGAACACAGTAAAAACATGGGTAGTGAATGGAGTTTTAATTGATACAGGGAGTCTGGTGAACATCATGTTTTATCACGCTTACAAAAAGATGGGATATAAAGACGAAGATATGATTTTCGCGGCGTACAATATTCAAGGTTTTGGTAAATCTATAACAAAAGTTAAAGGGGAGATAAAAATACATATTCCGTTAGGGGAAATTGAAACACAGTGACGCCGAGTGTAGTGGATGTGGAATCGCCGTATAACATATTACTAGGAAGACCATGGGTACATGCAATAAAAGCGTGGCGTCGACGCTTCATCAATGTATCAAATTTCCTACACCAACCGGAGTCGGCGAGATCAAAGGAGATGTTTGCTAAAGGAAGAATATACTATCAAAATGAAGTAAAGTGTTGCGAAGAATGGTAAACAAGCGAAGGAGTATATCAAAGTATCGCAAAAAGCTAGCAAAGGTGGCTAAGAAAGAAGAAGAATTCAGAGTTTATATGATAAGAGCGAAGGAAGGAAAAGGCATACCTAGCGAGATCTCGGGAGAAGAAGATGATCTTGCGAAAGAACCAAAAGGACCAACCCCTATGGGAGAACCGAAGGCGATTACGTCATGGCGAACAAACCAAAGAAGTGAATATTGGAACTAAGGAAAATCCCAAGATGCTAAAGATTGGAACTAGCATGGAAGCGAGATGAAGAGAAAAGAACTATCGATCTGTTGCGAGATTATAAAGACATCTTCGCGTGGGATATGGATGAAATGCAGTATAGATCCGTCGATCGCTGTCACAAGTTAGAAATTGATAAAAATGTGAAGCCATTTAAACAAAGAATTAGAAAGATAGCAACAACATATCACTCTCGAGATAGAAGAAGAATCTGAAGATGTTTTGGACGCAGGAATTATTAGACAAGCAAAATACCCAGAGTGGATAGCGAATATGGTTATAGTTCCAAAGAAGAACAAGGGAATAAGGATTTGCATTGATTTCACTGATCTAAATAAAGCTTGCCCTAAAGACGCTTTTCCATTACCCGGACATCCCACAGACTAGTCGAATCGGCGGTAGGAATGAAAGAGTATCATCGTTGGACGGATACAAAGGTTACAATCAAATTCCTCTCGCCGAAGAAGACCAAGAGCATCTTGCTTTCTTCGCTCCAAGAGGATTATCTTGCTATACTAAAATGCCTTTTGGTTTGCGAAATCTTTGAGCAACGTATCAAAGGATGGTAGAAAAAGTATTCGCAGAATGGATACATAAAACACTAGAGGTATACGTAGATGACATCTTTGGTAAAAGTAAAAGGGCGAAGATCACGTGCGAGACTTGAAAGAAATTTTGAACAAATGAGGCGTTTCAACATCAAAGTCAATCCAGAGAAATGTACCTTCGGGTTGCGTCGGGAAGTTCTTGGGTTACATTATATCAAAGGAAGGAATACATGTTGATCCGGAGAAAGTAAAAGCAGTTCGCGATATGCCGACACTGCGACAATGAAAGGATGTTCAAAAGCTGAATGGGTTATTAGCATCATTAGGAAGATACATCTCGCGGTCATCGATAAGTGTAAACACTTTTTTCAAGTGTTCGAAAAAAGGATCGAAATTTAAGTGGACTGGACGAATGTGAAAAGGCTTTACAAGGGATCAAAGAGCACTTAATGGATATATCCATTATGCGAAAGCGGAACCGGGAGAGGAATTATTAATATACCTCGCGACAACATCGCATGCCTTAAGTGCGGTTTTCTGCTGAAATGGACGCAGGAGTAGAAAAACCAATCTATTATATCAAAAAACTTTTAATGCTGCAGAAAGAAATTATTCAAGATTGAAAAACTAATCATGCGTTAGTCTATGCGTCATTTAAACTTCGCATATATTTTCGAGCACATATTGTTAAAGTGGTAACGAAGGTACCAATCGAGTCGATAATGAAAAATTCAAAAAGGTCGGGAAGAGTCGAAAGATGGAATGCTCAAATAAGCCATTATAAACTCAAATATGAAATATTATCTTCAACCAAGTCACAGGTTGTCGCAGATTTTAAAGCGAGAATTTCCTTTGGAGGAAGATGAAGCGGTGGATGAAATGATGGATGTAGAAGAAGAGCATGGAGATCCAAAAGATTTGTTAAGCGAGCCAGATCGGTGGGAAATATTAGTGGATGGATCATCCAATGGAGAAGGTAAAGGAGTGGGAATTGTTGTGATTTCGCGAGGAAGGCAATAAGTTAGCTTTTGCTTTTAGATTGGAATTTGAGTCTACCAATAATGAAACGGAGTATGAAGCTATAATACATGCTCTACGATTCGCAATAGAAATGAAACTGGAGAATGTGAGGATTACCAGTGACTCGCAATTGGCAATTTGTCAGATAACGAGAAGTATGCTACAAATGATCCATCTCTGACAGAAATACGAAGCTTGTAGAAGTGTTGTCAAAGACAGATCCAAAAATAAAATGGAGGCACATATCAAGGAGAGATAATAGACTCGCAGACGCTTTTGCCTTTATATCAAGTATGATGACAGACCCAAGCTAGGAATATCAAAATACGAGCTCACGGCGCCATCAATTAATAAAGAGGAGGGACAAGAAAGAATATAATGATGGTGGTAGATGAAATGCAAGGTCGCGAGGAAGACTGGAGAGTGGAACTTCACGCGTACTTAATGAAAGGCGAGGTACCAAGAAATAGATTGGAAGCACACAAGTTAAAAAGCCGGGCAACAAATTATGAATTACGAGATGGCGTGCTTTATCGACGTTCTTTTAAGGGACCCTCGCTTCGATGTCTATCAAGGAAAGAAGGAGAAACCATATTGAAGATGCTGCATAGTGGGGATGCCGGAAATCATAGCGGCGGGAGATCTTTGGCATATAAGGCAAAGACGCAAGGATATTATTGGCCATATATGCATGAAGACGCGAGAGCAATATCCAGACGCTGCGAAGATTGTCAAAGACATGGGAAGAAGATACATGCACCGGGAGCACCGTTAAATTCTTCAAGAAGTGTGTGGCCTTTTGGAAAATGGGGTTTAGACATTGTGGGACCATTCTTACCGGGAACAGGACAAAGAAGATACTTAATCGTCGCAACAGACTACTTCACAAAATGGGCAGAGGTGAAAGCGGTCCAGCACATTCGCGATAAGGATATTTTTACTTTCATATTTGAAAATATTATATGCAGATTTGGGATTCTGCACAATTGGTATCCCGATAACGGGAAGCAGTTTGAAGGGCAAAATATAGAGTTGCTACTTAATGCATTTCAGATAAGATGTGGAAAATCAACTCCATTATATCCACAAGCTAATGGTCAAGCGGAGGCAACAAACAAAACAATTTCCGATATATTGAAGAAAAAGTTGGAAGGACACAATAGGGGATGGTGCGAACAAGTACCCAATGCAGTATGGGCCTATAATACAACTAGAAGAGAAGCCACAGGGAATGTCCCCTTTTGCTTAACTTACGGAATGGAAGCAGTACTCCCAACGAGGTCGTGATTCGACAACCAAAAAAGAGGTCTGGGAGAAAAATCTTAGCGCAAGCAACATTTCTAATCAAGTTGGATGAATTGGAAGAAAAAACGAGAAAGGCCTTGCGACACATGGAGAATTATCAGCGAAGACTGCTAGAGAATATAACAAGCGTGTCAAAATACGTGAGTTCCAACCAGGAGACTTGGTGTTGCGAGAAACCCCAATATATCAACGTGAAAGTGGAGGCAAATTGGCGAGAAAATGGGATGGACCGTATATCATCAAAGAAGTAGTTGGTACGGGGGCATATAGATTGATGGATCCCGAAGGAAGAGATGTGGGACAAAAGTTGGATAGACCATGGAATAGGTTATATCTAAAGAAATATTACCCGTAAAAATGAGAGAGGAAAAAGGAATCAAGATGAAGTACTTCTTCGCAAGATATTTGCGACATTCAGTAAAATGCTGAGAAAATACGCGAAGATCTCGCGACAAGAATAACAAAAAAAAGTCATGAATGGCTTAACAAAACAACAAGAGATAACGAATGATTAAATAAATGAATTGGCGAATATATCGCAAGCAAAATAACAAATGATGAAGAATGATTGAATAAAAGAATGAATGAATGGGACGAACCTTTATGGCGTACACCCTAGTTCGCGAATAACATTTCGTAAGAGGCAAATGTAAGACCTAAAGTGCGTCATATAAGGGGGTATCTCTCGACATGGCTCAGGGGGAAGGTTACACCGCTCCTGAATCCTGAGTCATGGAAATTTGGGGCCCATGAAAGCCTATCCTAAGAGGTACCTTGGATTCCCAACTATATATGTAGGTTATACTGGTTGGGCGACCAGGTCTCTTTCAAGGAGTCGAGTGTATGCTCAAGGCGCCGAGGTACGGTTGAGCCGAGTGCCCGGATGGATGAACCTACCCGGCCATTCTTGGCAAGTCTTGGCATATGTTGCACTCGCCCGAAGAAAACTCCACTTAGGGTGCGGTCTCGTAACCATAAACCCTATAGGTATAAGGGATAAGAGGCTGCGAAAACAACTGGTTGTTGTTAAGACCGGATGGGAGGAGCTAGTCTTGTATGGCCGATGTTTCGCCTCCTTGAAGGGGCAACCGGGGAGATGATAAGGGCGACGTTCTCCATTAGGGGGAGTGTCAAAACAGACGCAAATGTCATGAGGCTTTGTTTTCGCAAGGAGACTTAGGCTTGTCATATTTGTGCATTGATCCTGAAGAGGCAATAATACTAACGCGAGGGTAAGACGAGATCAATGGGTCTTTACACGAAAGTGTACGGACATCCTGCGATTTCGTCGCAAGACGGCAATGTCATGGGGCTTCATGTTCGCAAGGATATTTAGGCCTGTCATATTGTCGCAACTAAAACATCCTGCAGAGGCAAAAATACTTGGAAAATGATAAGGCAAGATCAATGGGTCTTTACATGCAAGTGTAAAGACGTCCTGCGATTTTGTCGCGATGAAAGGTGGCAGGGGAAGACCTCTAACTAGGGAGGTCTAACTTGGAAGACCACACAAAATGATAAGGCAAGGTCAATGGGCCTCTGCATGAAAATGTAAAGGCGGCTTGCGACTTTGTCGCAGTGAGAAGAATTAAAATCAAATCCCTGATTGGGATGGATTTACTTAATAAAAGATTCAATGAGCGAACATGCTCGCAAGGTGGTCTTAACTAAAAAAGGAAGAAAGAAATATGGAAATTACTCGATCAAAAGAGTTAAGTCACTCAAACAACAAAGAATTCTAACAAATTACAAAGAGAATTTAACTCTCTGCATTATCAAATACAGAGGATGGTTGAGGTTTTTCTGCGCCTTTATCAGCTTCACATCTGCCAGTTGATGGATTTTCTTCAGAAATGTTTTCATCACCTTTGTTCTCGCCAATTGCTGGACTTTCATCAGAAATTTTTCTATTCGGATCTTCATCGACGACTTCCTTATCAGAGAGATCTTCGCCGCTTTCATAGTCATAATCACTATCAGGAGGATTAGGGACTTCATCATCACTTACTTCCAGGGGATCAACATGTATAGGATCAAGAGACTTGGACAGCAAAATATTATTCACAAGAACTTCCGCTTTAAGAGGGAATTGGCGAAGCAATGCCTTTTGACGATTTTTACTATCAATGTCCTTACAATAAGACATATAATCAAAACTTCGCTCTGCACGGTCGCGAGAACGAGCAAGAGACGCGGAGAGTAGTCCGTTTTCCTTGCGAATTTTAGAATAATCAGACCTGAGGGTGGAGATAGTGGAGCGAAGCTTTCTCTCAGAGTCTACATAACAAATACACAAGATCATAGAAAATTCTTATCGAACATTATTGGCATTTTCAGAGTAATAAAGTATTCATGGAATAAATACATAAATTAAGATAGTCAAATAATTTGACTACCTTCCTTTTGAGAAGTAAGATGTTGAATTAAAGCTGCGAAATTATTCCCCAAGCGGTCCATGACATCATCAAATGAATCTCCCACTAAGCCTTTCAATCGAGATCGCAAATTCTTTTCATTGGAAACAAGCATGGAGTTTTCGGTCGCCAGAGTAGAGTTGGATTTTTCTAATTTGACACATTGTTCTTGGAATTGCTTCGTTTTTACACTCAACGTTATTCTTCCTTGAATAAGTTTATCTCTCTCGGCATAATTTCTTCAAGTTGGTTTTCAAAGTATGTTTAGCTTGTTCGTGTTCTTCACATAACTTTTGACAAGCATTATCTTTGCTGCGAGTAGCTCGCCATCTTATTCAACGAAACGTTTCTCTTGAGAAAGAGTTCGATTCTCATCGATAAAGTTTCCAACTCCAAATTAGTTTTAGTCAAAGCATAAGAGAGGCGAGATAAGTCATTACTTAATGAGTCTTGCTTTGCGATAAATCAAAATTCTCTTTAGACAAGTTATTTATTTGATCACCAGATAGGTATGAAGATTATCTAAGAGATTATCTTTGCTCCATCCAAGCATCTCTTTCAACTCGAACTTCTTCAACGATAGACTCAGTCGATATATCTCCATTATTCGTTTACGGTTTAATAGTTGGAGGCCGAACAAGGGTTTGAGTTGTGTAAAAAAAAAAAAAAAAAAAAAAAAAAAAAAAATGGGGGGATGGCGAGAGCATACCTTTTAATTCTTCATTCTTATTGCGAAGATTATCACGAACTAGCGAGATCTTGAAAATTTTTGATTTTCAAGGTGGAGGTTATTGCAATTCTGACCATAACTTGGAGATCATCCTTGACTTATTAATCTCTTGAATTAAAGGTGCTTGCGAGATCCTCTCGGGACCAAGATGCTTACTTAAAATCTCGCATGAGACATTCGATTTGATAGGATCGGTAGAAGTCTTTTTGGCATCATTCACGAGATCGAAAAGGACCTTAAAGGCCACATCTATCCCCTCCAAATTTTCCCGCAGATTAGAGAATTTGTTCAAACAAAGAAGGCAGTCGTCCTTTGTCAAAGGAACCTCATGAGAAGAGGAGGTTTCGGGGAGAGAAGTGATTGGAGAAATAACGGGGATATTGATAGCGGAGAAAGGTATAAGATCGTTTGTAGTAGGACGAGTTATAAGGAACTTGGTCTATGAGGAGTTGAGGTATAGAAATATTGTCGTTGGTAGTATTACCGGGGGAAGGGGGCACAAAATTATCTTGCGAAGATTTCGCAGCAGGAGATGAAGGTGTGAATGAAGGAAATGGAACGTCGGGAGTAACGAGGTTTGGAGTAGCGAGGCTTTTTGGGAGCATGACCAGTGTAGTTTTATCATCATGCGAATGACAAATTAAATAAGAAAGCAGAGGCAACAATGTATTGATTGATAAAAAATAAATGTTTCTTGAATACCTTGTCACTTGCAGTTGTCTTTTTGAAGCCATAGATTTTGCTCGTGAAGTGAGCTTTGGTTGTCGAGGGATTCTTGTTGCGAAGTAGATTTCGATGGCGAGCCCAAAGAAAGAAGAGGGTCCTTCACGATAAACTTATTTCTGGGTTGGTTCTTGCTAAACAACAATGGCAGAAAGAAAACTACCAAGTTAATCATACCGGTATGATTTCAACAAAGAAAGCTAATCTCAAATTTGATCAACTACAAAATCAGCCGGATGTGGCAAAATTAACAAACACAGACGCCATGAGAGTAACAAGCTGGTAGGGAATAGTTAAGGTGATGAAGAAGACGATAAGAGATAACAATAAGCAAACACTTGCAGAACGATGAAGAAGAAGAACACTTGCAGACGATGAAGAAGATGAAAAGGAAAAGGAAAATTTTCCACAAGGGATGCTCCTATAAATAGATGAGAAAAATGTTATGACCGGATAACATTAAATGCACCGTAAAAGAGGTAAATATAGACACGTGTAAGCGGTCACTGCTAAATCCAAGGAAACCTGACGGGAAGAACTTTAGTAAAATCCAAACATACAATGTATTTCTTGATAGGCGAGGAGAAATTGCGAAATTGATTATTTTCTATAATTCCCGAGACAAGAAATGGCACTTCGCATATGTATTACAAAGAAGCTTCGGAACTTCACAAAAGAATAGAGGCAAGTACGTACTTCTTGAGAAAAGTATTCTTTCGCTCGTTCCTTCACCAATTGAAACCAAGGAATATGACAACAATGAATTTTTCCTTCAAATCGCTCTTCAAGCAATATTCAAGGAAAAAGAGGCAAGATGTAGGATCATAATATCGCAACGTACAAGGCTCGCGGGATTAATGAGCAGCGACGGCGTCGCGAGGGAGTCGCGGGGAGCTAAAATAATCGACGAATGAATAACGACAGGCAAAACATAAAGAAGACGTGAGACCTGGCGAGGGTTATGAAGTGTCGCGAGAGTGAATGTTTGTGCATCTCGCGACACTTCGCGAGACATTCCCGAAAATAAAGGGGAGCTTAGCTGTCATCCACTATGTATTACCCTATATAAAGGGATAAATGAGTCTGTAAGGGGGGATCTTTTTGGAATGGTGGAGCAAGTCATTAGGAGAGAGAAAGTTTAAGAGTGTTTTAACTTCTAAGTGTAATTCTATTTTCCTGTGTAAACACTTCATGAATTCAATCAATAAATATTCTTGATCTTACATCTTTCAAGGGATTAATTAAGCAAAATCGAGTAAGGGGTGTAGTGTGGGAAATCCCGCTACTACAATCTGCTAGGGTCCCTTTTGGAGGCTCACCTTCTTTCAGTGCAACCATCAAGTATTTGGGAAGCATGTGAGAATCAGCCGGTTTAGTGATCACCCTCTTCTTCGTTACGGTTGAAGTTGAAGCCGAAGCTTCGGTGGCTTGAACAATAGCTAGAGTTTGTTCTCCTTATCCATCTCCATCTCCTTCTTTTTCTTGTTCCTATTCCTCTTCAACAATTTCATCTTCGATGATATTCTTACCTTTATCTCCATTACCATCATCATCATCACCATCATCATTACCTCCTCCGACCTCGGGCATGTCTTGATCACCATCATCATCATCATCATTGTTACCTCCTCCAAAGAAATGGATTGGTTTCATCAACATCATCATCATCACCTCTTCTACCGAGATGGAATTGATTGGTCTTCATCTCGGAGTCTCGTCTGAATCATTGGGTTCAGATAGTGGTTCTAAGACCTTTGTCGTTCCCGGCACAACATATACCCCTCGATGTTTTGAAGACAAGAGTTTATCACCAACACGAGGAGGGTTTGAAGGAGGACTAAGAGCTGCTTTCATAGATGCTTTCTTCTTTGCCATTCGCATGAACAAGAACAATTCAGGAAAAAAACATTACAGGCCGGCAGGTTAGACATATACAACATATCCGGCGGAAAAATGGCCGAAAAGGTCGACCAAAAGATGAGTGCCGGCTAAGACAAAGCCGGCAGTGTATCATCAAAATAGCCTTCCGGCGCACAAAAAATATAGGATTTTTCACTAAACAGGTCGGCAAGGTCCATTACACATACATCGCCGGCTGACAAACCGCCGGCATGGTTTTATACAAATACCCTTCCGGATTAAAAAACTCTAGGCATCAGGAAACATTCAAAAGAAGCAGCCGGCAGGGTAAAAAACAAAAAGTTGCCGGCTTCATTAAAAAAAATTGACGCCGGAAAGGTATACAGATGAATAACCTGCCGGCCCTTCTAGTAGCAGTTACATAAACTTACAGCCGGCAAGTTCTTCAACCTTATACCTTTCCGGCGAAACACTAACTATGAAATCCCGGAAAGGTCAATAAAAAAAACCTTGCCGGCGTCGCAACTGCCAATTCACAAATTCGAATTTTCTGACCTAATTTGACATGCAAACATGAAATCGAAGTACTAGAGTGAGTTTAAACAAGCCCTTACTTTCTTAAGCGCATCATTTCACGTGTTTCAGCGGGTTCAATTCCTTCTTCTTCAACCATTTTTCTCTTCACTTTCTTAGCAACCAAATTTGCAATTCCAGGGTTATATTCATTGGGTTTTCGATTAGTTTCTTTCATACGAGTTGCCTTCTTCCGTGGTGGATCCATTGATGAAGATTAATCGGAGTTTTCGAATCGACGATTTTAACGAATTGATCGACGAGTTTTGGTGGTGGTGGGGGTGATGGAGCCGGTAAGGTTGTAGAGGAGAAGAATAAGAGAAGAAGATGAAATGAAGAGAATGAAAACTGATTTAGGTAGTAATTAGAGTTATAATGGGAAAGGGTAATTTTGTAACTTTACCCATTGACCTCCCCTTTGCCCTTAAAAAAGAGTCCCTATAAAATTGGGTATACCCCAATTAGTTTGAGTATACCCCAATCAAGCCAGGTTAAACTTTACATTGTCCTCAATGTAAATTGAATCGTCCAAAAGTAAGTCAAGGTGGGAAATTCTAACATGATATGTGACAAGAAATCAGAAAAAATAAAAACAAGACAAGAAAAAACTAAAAACAAGACAAGAAATAAATACAAGACAAGAAATACTCATCCGATGGGTTGCCTCCCATTTAGCGTTTGGTTTAAAGTCGTCAGCCCGACTATCTCATTGATTTCTATGACTCCTCCAGAGGGAGTACATCCACAAAGTTAACTCCTTCCACCACTTCGGAAGTGAAATTCTCATAATATGGTTTCAACCGGTGCCCATTAACTTTCAGTTCTTTTCCTGTAGCTATGCTATGAATTTCCACTGCACCATGCGAAAACACATTAGTAACAATAAAAGGTCCGATCCATCATGACCTTAATTTACCCGGAAATAAATGCAAGCGAGAATTAAACAAAAGCACTTTCTGCCCAATGAAAAATTGTTTCCTAGAAATCATGTTATCATGAAATGCTTTCGTCTTTTCTTTATAAATGCGTGAGCTTTCAAATGCATCATTGCGAAGCTCCTTTAGCTCTTGGAGTTGTAACTTCCTTTGCTTTCCAGCCCCATCCATCTCCATAATGCATTGCTTAATAGCCCAAAACGCCTTATGCTCAATTTCAACGGGTAAGTGACAAGGTTTACCATACACAAGCCTAAAGGGAGACATCCCGATAGGTGTCTTGTATGCGGTTCTATAAGCCCACAAAGCATCATTAAGTCGCATGCTCCAATCTTTCCTTGTTGGGTTCACCGTCTTCTCTAGAATGGATTTCACCTCTCGGTTAGACACCTAGGCTTGTCCATTTTTTTGGGGATGATAAGGTGTTGCAATCTTGTGCGACACATTGTACTTCTTCAACAAGCTTTGTAAGATCCTGTTTTTGAAGTAAGAACCCCCATCGCTAATTATGGCTCTTGGAATTCCAAACCTTGCAAAGATATTAGCTTGCACAAAATCTGAAGCCACTTTAGAATCATTAGTTGGGGTGGCCTTAGATTCCACCCATTTTGAGACATAATCAACAACAAGTAAGATATAAAAATTCCCATGGGAGTTGACAAAAGGACCCATAAAATCAATACCCCATACATCAAAAACTTCAATAAATTGAATAAAAGTTTGTGGCATTTGATTTCGGGCACCTACATTGCCTGTTCTTTGGCACCTATCACAAGTTGTACAAAATATATGTGCATCCTTAAACAAGTTTGTCCAATAAAAACCACTTTCAAGTACCTTGTGAGCGGTTCTCTTACTCCCAAAATGTCCTCCGCAAGCATAGGAGTGACAAAAACATAAGATAGAATTAAATTCAGATTCGGGAACGCACCTTCGTATTACTTGGTCACTACCATGTTTCCACAAGTATGGATCATCCCATATGTATTGGTTCCCCAACTTCTTAAGTTTGTCCCTCTCAGCACGAGACAAGTTCTTTGGGATTTGTTTAGACACCAAGTAATTGACAATGTCAGCATACCATGGTTCTCAAAAGGCAATTGAGAATAGTTGCTCATCCGGGAAACTTTCACGCAATGGGATATCGTCCTTGTCCACAGCAAGACGGCTCAAGTGATCCGCAACGGTGTTCTCAATTCCTTTCTTGTCCTTGATTTCAATATCAAACTCTTGCAAGAGTAAAATCCGTCGTATGAGAGTTTCGCTTTTTTCTTCATTAGCAAGTACCTAAGTGCTGCATGATCAGAAAAGACAACAACTTTTGTACCAATTAGATAAGAGCGAAACTTTTCCAAAGCAAAAATAATGGCTAACAACTCTTTTTTCAGTGGTTGTGTAGTTTTGTTGGTCCTCATTTAACGTTCTAGAAGCATAATAAATAGCATGAGGTATCTTCCCCACACGTTGCCCAAGCACCGCACCAACCGCATAGTCACTTGCATCACACATGAGCTCAAAAGGCTTGCTCCAATCCGGTGGTTTAATGATAGGGGCTGAAATCAAAAGTTCTTTCAAACGATTGAATGACGCCATACACTTTTCATCAAAGTTAAAAACCACATCTTTTTGCAATAAGTTACAAAGTGGTGATGCTATCTTGGAAAAGTCCTTGATGAATCTACGATAAAAACCTGCATATCTTAGATTCAGCACGAATAAGGTCTATCTTAGATTTATCAACTTTCAAACCTTTACAAGATATTATATGGCCTAAAACTATGCCATGAGTTACCATGAAATGGCACTTCTCCAAATTGAGAACAAGGTCTGTTTCAACACATCGTTCAAGGATTAGAGACAAGTTATTCAAGCAAAGGTCAAATGAATCACCAAAGACACTAAAATCGTCCATGAACACTTCGATTATGTCTTCAACATATTTTGAAAAGATACTTACCATACACCTTTGAAAGGTAGCTGGAGCATTGCATAAGCCAAAAGGCATCCTTCTATAAGCAAAAATGTACCGAAAGGACAAGTGAAAGTGGTTTTCTCTTGATCCTCCTATATATCACAATCGATTATAACTTTGAATAGCTATCAAGGAAGCAATATTAAGAGTGTCCAGCTAAACGTTTAAGCATTTGATCAATAAAAGGCAATGGAAAATGATCTTTTCTAGTGGTGGCATTCAATTTCCTGTAATCAATACAAACCCTCCAACAGGTTTGCACACGAGTTGGGACAAGTTCGTTCTTATCATTCTCCACCACTGTCACACCTGATTTCTTTGGTACTACTTGTACCGGGCTCACCCACTTACTATCGGATATGGGGTAGATAACACCCACTTCCAAAAGCTTGAGTATCTTCTTTTTCACAACTTCCATCATGGGAGGGTTCAAACGACGTTGCGCTTCCCTTGTAGGCTTTGCATCGTCCTCCAAACGTATCTTGTGCATACAAACGGAAGGGCTTATACCCTTGATATCGGCAATTGTTCATCATATGGCCGTCTTGTACTTCCTTAGCACCCTTAGAAGTTTTTGCTCCTGTAATTCACTAATCTTGTTAGAAACAATCACAGGTAACTCTTCATTATCACCCAAGTACAAGTACTTTAGGTGATCAGGAAGAGGTTTCAATTCTAACTTTGGAGATTTAACAATTGAAGGTACAAACTTTTCATCACTGCATGGTAAAGAAATAAAAGATAAATTATGAGTTTCCGGGCATCCTTGTAGTGAATTAAGATCACCAAGGGCTTTCTTGACTTCATTACCACACTCTACACCATTATCCATGGATGTAGTTAACTCGGTTTCCAAAGCATCATCACCATTTAATTCAAACATTTGTTGTTCCAATGTATCCATAACATCAATGGAGAAACAAGAGTGGACATCACTAGGATATCTCATCGTCTCGAAAATGTTGAAACGTATTGTTTCTCCATCAAACTCCATGGTCAACGTTCCCTTGTCCACATCAATTATAGTTTTCGCCGTTTTCATGAAGGGACGCCCAAGTAGCAATGGAAGAGACGAGTCCGGTGACCCTTCATTCATATCCAACACACAAAAGTCAGCTGAAAATACTAATTGATTAACCTGCACAAGAACATCCTCAACAATACCCATTGGGTAGACATTAGAGCGATCGGCTAATTGCAATACAATTTCAGCCTTTTTAAGAGGACCAAGATTAAGTGAATTATACATTGATGCAGGCATAACATTAACGGATGCACCTAAATCCAACATAGCTTTGTTAAATGTAGTGCTACCAATTGTGACGGGAATGTCAAAACTACCGGGATCCTTGCACTTAAGTGGGAGTTTGTGTTGTAAGATTGCCGAAGCATTCTCCACCACACTAAGCACTTCATTACCTTTGAGCCTTTGCTTATTGGTACACAAGTCCTTCAACACCTTTGCATACTTGGGAACTTGCTTGATCGCATCAATGAGTGGTATGTTCACATGGATCTTTTTTAGAACGTCTAAAATCTCCTTTTCTAGTTCCGCCTTCTTAGAACTTGCAAATTTGCGAGGAAAAGGTAAAGGAGGAACATAAGTAGAAACCGGAGTTTTAGAGTTAGGAATAGGTACCTCAGAAGTTTGGGGAGAATCCTCATTCTTCTCCTCCAAAATAGGTTCCTTTAGTGTTTCCACCTTGCCCGAATCAGTAACTTCGGGTTGCACAAGTTGTGTACCACTTCTCAACGTAATAGCATTGACACCCTATTTTGGGTTAATAGGTTGAGAAGGGAGTTTCCCACTATTTTGTGCCTTCAATTGGTTCAACTCAATAGCCATGGAGCCCATTTGTGTCTGCAACTCCTTGATAGCACTCTTAGTTTCCTACTGACTTTCTTTAAACATGGTGGAAATGCCTTGCATCATTGTTTGAAGCTTTGAATCGATATCGGAACCTTGATTTTGCATTGATTGTTGTGCTTGTGGTTACTGAAATTGTTGTTGTTGCGGTTGAAATCCACTCAGAGGGTTGAAAGTAGGTTGTTGGATTGCACCTTGCTTGTTGGCATAGCTAAAATTGGGATGATCTCTCCATCCTGGATTGTAAGTGTTAGAGTAGGGATCATACCGTCTTTGTTGATTTGGAAAGACCGCATTAGCTTGCTCGTCTTCATAAGCTTGGGAGGAACTTGGTATCACCGCGGCTGCAACTTGTTGCATCATTGCTGTCATGTTACCCATTTGTTGACGAAGTTCCTCGACCTCGCTTACTTCATTTACTTTCCTAAGAAGCACATCCGAACCACGACTCAAGAATTATTGGGAGTTTGCTGCCATGTTTTCAATCAACTCTATAGCTTGTGCCACCGTCTTGCTCACTAGTGCTTCACCACCCGCAGCGTCAAGAAGATTCCTATCACTTGATTGGAGTCCTTCATAGAAGTATTGGATGATCATAGCGTCACTGAATTGGTGGTGAGGGCAGCTTGCCACCAGTCTCTTGTATCGTTCCCAACATTCATATAAGGATTCTCTCACATTTTGCTTCATCCCACAAATATCCTTGCGAATTTGAGTAGCCTTTGATGCAGGAAAATATCTCTCTAAAAAGAGTTTCTTCAGCCCATTCCATGTCGTGACACTTCCGGAAGGCAAATAGTACAACCAATCCTTAGCACTATCCATCAAAGAGAAACGAAAAACTTCCAACATTGCACCATCCGCCTCAACATCCGCTGGAAGCATGGCCATGACAATGGTGTGGAAGTCCATAAGATTCTTATTTAGGTCTTCATTCACCATGCCATGGAACTTTGGTAATTCTCTAAGCAACCCCGGCTTGATCTCAAAAGTAGAGTTTGTTTGAAGACACCCCTGTTGTGTATCAAGCCTATGAGAAGCCAAGTCCTTGAGTGTACGATTTGCATCACCCATTGCTAATTCTTCTTCAACTTGTTCCACTTCTAACTCTTGATCTTCTATTGTGTCTTGACTTGGTTGGAGTATTGTGCCTCTTCGAGTAGCTATCCCGTACCTTGGGTAGTTCCAATCTTTAGAAGCCAGGGATTAGGTACCTGAAAAAAATTCTCGTAAAACAAGTGAGAAACAAGACAAGAAACAAAAAGCAAAGATAAAAGCAGAAATTATATAAAGAAACTAAAAACTTAATAACAAGCCGTATGCCTCCCCGGCAGTGGCGCCAAAATTTGACCGGTTGTCAGCCGAGCAAAAATAATTTCACTTTCTCACTCTACTAAATATAAATGAAGTACGTGATAAGAAAGAGTTCGTTCCCACAGAGAGGCTTGTGTTGTTATAAAATTTCAGTTTCTAAGTTCTATGGAATAAGACTAATCAAGGCAATCAAACGTGTAAAAGCACTAATTCAATTTAACCAAGGTTATGATTCATATGCAATTATAGGGTAAATTTATTAAATACCCTTAGTTTTGCCACCCAATAAATATACCCTTATACAACAATATAAATACCCCTATCATTTAAATACCTTATCCATTAAAAAATAGATTACCTTAATACCCTCACTTACAATATTATTTTCCATTTAAAAATTTTATCCATTAAAAAATAGATTTTTCTATTATTTCATTTCACCACCACCAACAGCAGTGCCGCCACCAATCCGCCGCCGCCACCACTCCACCACTACCACCACCACCACCAACACTTACTAAATACAACCACCAATAACATTCCACCACCGCCACCACCACCACTTACTAAATACAACCACCACCGCCGTCGTAGCCACACACCGCCGCCGCCGCCGTCAATATTAGGTGTCAACAACTGAAGTTGATCCAAAAAATCAAAAGTTCAAAAATATTTGTCAAATTTGGTTGTTGATTCCATTTTTCTATTGTTGATACACAAACATTGGTTGTTGACTTCCTAAACTAGGTCAATTTCTATTGTTGATACACAAATATTGGTTGTTGATTTCATTTTTCCATTGTTGATACACAAACATTGGTTGTTGACTCCCTAAACTAAGATCAATTTCTATTGTTGATACACAAATATTTGTTGTTGACTCCTTACACTAAGATAAATTTCTATTGTTGATACACAAATTTGGTTGTTGATTCCATTTTTCCATTGTTGATACACAAACATTGGTTGTTGACTCCCTAAACTAAGGTCAATTTCTATTGTTGATACACAAATATTTGTTGTTGACTCCTTACACTAAGATCAATTTCTATTGTTGATACACAAATATTGGTTGTTGATTCCATTTTTCCATTGTTGATACAAAAATATTGGTTGTTGACTTCCTAAACTAAGGCCAATTTCTATTGTTGATACACAAATATTTGTTGTTGACCTAGAACAGAGAGTAAATCCAACGCAAAGTAAATTAATAAGAGCCAAAGCCTCCTTTGCACCCTGAACTTAAGAAGTAGAACCATAAATTGCAACTGCAATCTCATTGCTTCAGTGCTTTAACCACTACACATCAAGTTACAATTGGGCTTCAAAAGCATCAGGAGCTCTTTATGCATACACCATCTTTCCTTACTTTACACATAATCAACAGTACAATCATATCTCAGCGAAATCAATGAATTAGGCTTAGGCATATGCAAACAAAAGGAGCATCACCGACACAAACAAAAAGTAAGAAAATAATACGCTAACAATATTTTATATACATGCACCACGAGTGTCTCCGCCATCGACAACTTTCTACACCAGAATTAATTATCTTCCTCTGTCGTTGAAGATAACACTTGAAAGGTTTATAATCAGCCTGAACTTCCCTGCATGCTACCATGAAGATAATACTGGTGCCAAGTTTCGTGTGTGACCAATACATAACTTCCGACGAAGAGTAACCATCTCATCCATCCTAAAATAAAAATATTCCTAACCTATCAAATTATGATTTCTCAAAAAGAATAATAAGCAGAAAAAAAACTCGTTCAAATCATCTCTAACATTTCAAGATAGTAGCTGCACTGCCTTGGCAGCTTTCAAAGTATGTGTCATTAGACATAGTAACTACCAGTAGCACATTTCTGAGCCTGTATTGTATACACAGCAACCACCACCACATATGCAACAACACCATCATCCTCACTAATAAACAAAATCCACCACCATCACCTCCACTGTAACACCCACCACCACCACCACAACAAGTACCAACACTAACGCATCAACATCCACCACCACTACCTCCACAACAACGACACCAATATTAACTATTTTTATATCAACCACACCATCACCCTTGCTACTACAATAAAAGCCACCACCGTCACCTCCAGTGCAACAAACGTCCACCACCACAACCACCACAAAAATAACATTCACCAAACACTTAAATTGAACATAATAAGAATCCCAATTTACTGCGATGAATCTAATATATATACACGAAAATAAAATTCAAAAACCTAAAGCAAGAGAAGATTATACCTATTTCTATGATGAATCAATAATCTCAAGTTGATTTTCAATACAAATATACAGCAAAATCATGTTGGAAATCTCCGAATCGGAAAATTTTAGTTTCTGATTTGATTTTTGATTTCAAATCTCTAAAATCAACAACCTAAAACAAACAAGATTGATAATTATTTTAGAGATTAATTAAAATTCGGCTCCAAATCAACAACCTGAATCTGAGATTGATTTCCGACAAAGAAATTCTCTGTAATTTTAAATGTGGTTGATAGCTGATATGGAGATGGTTGTGGTGGTTGCGGTGGTGGGGATAGAGATAGTAGTGGTGGTAGCAGAAATGGGGATGGTGGCGGTTGCAAGGGTATTGTAATGACAGAGGCCAGAGGCGGTGGTGGTGATGCCGAGAAATAAAAAAGAGGAGAGATCGATCGTTTTTTTCAGACCTCAAAAATAAAAGTAAACAGTAAAGTCTAAGAGGGATATTAAAGGAAACATAATTAATTGAATTTCTTTTGTTTTTGGATTAGGGGTATTTATATAATAGATAAGGATGTTTGTGAAGACCCATGGATAGTAGGGGCATTAATTCAATTTCCACGCAATTATAAAGATGTATCACTACAAGTAATAACCACACTATGCTACTTAGAATCAGGGATAAACAACTATTTCGTATTGAAAACCCTAATCTAGCAATAGAGATGAATGTAAATCGGATTGATTCCGGACTCAACCAAACAAACAATCAAATCATAAACAATAAAGTATTGAGACAAAACTAATTCATAGATTCAAATAACATGTTGAGAAATCAACTTTATCTCATAACCCATAATATGTGTTAGCTACTCATAGCTATGGAGTTCATCATAAAAATATTAATTGAATAGAAGAAGATGAACAAAAGCAAACCCTAGTAGCGTAAACAAAAGCGGCTCTCTCCAAGTTCCAAGAATAATACGTCATTCCAAAAGTTGTAGAAGTATTCTTTTTATAGATTTTCCTCTCTTCCAAAATCCAATAGATAGAAGTCCACCAAGTCCATGTGTGAGGAAAACCCATGTGAAAATATGTCCCAAAAATAGTCTCCGGAAAACTGGTATTGTGGCCTGAAATTGGCCGGAGAAGTGACCGGAAAATAGCTCAGGTGATCGGCAAAGTCCGCCCGGTCATCGGTCAACGAGTCAGCTCGGTCGGGTCAACTGAGTGAACTCGGGTCAACTCGGTAAGTCAACCGAGTCACACCGAGTCAGTGAGTCAGACAGGTGAATCAGCTGAGTTAGGTAATCAAGTCTGAGTCAGAGGCTAACTCAGCTGACTTGGTTCTAGCCTTCTAGGTCATTGCACAGGCCTGAGCTATTGCACAATGATTGTGCCTCACCACCTCAGTCACAGCCATGATGGCCCTGCATTGCCACTCCCAACACCTGCAACTCTGAGTTAAATTACTCCATCACCATCTCTATAGCTCCAGCTGCAACATTTGTTCTCTATCTCATTTTTATAGTACCAAAAACACCTACAATTCCAGACTACCACTGTAATATCAGTTTCTGCAGCTTAACTTACCAATCCTGCAATTTTGATTCACACATTCCAACATCAAATGCAACTCAGCTCACTGCCTCCATGACCAATTTCATATAAACCACCAGTGCCTTCACTCACCACCATTGATCCAGTCCCATATTGAATTGCAGTCTCAGTATCACCCCTAACAGACTCCACCATATCTTGCTATATTTGCAATACCCATGAACCCATTGCAAGAAGCACACAATCTCAGCTCATTGGTCGGTTGTCAATCCGTCAAATATAATTTCACTTTCTTAATCAACTAAATATGAATATAGTAAGCGATAAGAAAGAGTTCGTATCCACAGAGAGGCGTTTGTTGTTACAAATTTTCAGTTTCTAAGTAACCCAAGGTATGTTTGTTGTATTTTAAGCAAATAAAAGTAATTGAAAGCAAAGTAAGTAATTGGAATTATCAATAAGGAGAAGATATTGGTCACGGGATAGTATCATTCACAAACATGTATTTTCATCAATGATTAGAATTGGTATTTAATCTCGTATTTATTAAAAGTCCTAGGATATCTTGATCGCAAGTATAACCCGTTAATTCCCTGTTTTCATCACAACCACATTAAAAGATGCATATGTGAATTCTTCGTAGAAAGCAACCTAAAGTGTAAAAGCACAATTAAGTTTAACTCCCTAAAAGCATTAAGATTTATGGAATAAGACTCATCAATGCAAACGAATGTGTAAAAGCACTAAACGTTTTAACAAAAGTTATGATTTACTTGTGACTAATAGGATATATCACTATAAGCACTAATCACAATTATGCTACTTAGAATCGAGGATAAACAACGTTTTAATATTGAAAACCCTAATATAGCTCTAGAGATGAACACAAATCGGATTGATTCCGGACTCAACCTAACAAGTTTTCAAATCTTATAACACTATTAATTGTGAATCACAAACAATAATTACTCGAGACAAAACTAATTCATTGAATCAAAAGCATGTTGAGAAATCAACTTTTATCCCATAACCAATAAGATGTTTAGCTACTCATAGCTATGGAGTTCATCATCATCAATATTCAATAATAAAACAAGGAAGAAGAAGAACAAAACCAAACCCTAGAAGCGTAAACAAAAGTGGCTCTCCAAAAATTCCAAGAAAAGATATATTATAAGTTGTAGAAGACCTTCCCTTTTATAGCTTTTCTCCAACTTCTAAAATTAGGTCTAGTCTTCAAAGTCCATTAGATGAAAATCCACCAAGCCCATAAGAGAGAGAAACCCGTGTAGAAAATACGTCCAAAAAGTCGTCGCCGGAAAACTGGTATTGTGGCCGAAATCGGCCGGAGAAGTGCCCGTAAAACGGCTCGGTGGCCGCAAAGTCCGCCGGTCACCGGTCAACGGGTTGGATCGGGTCAACTCGGCGGGTCAACGGAAGGATCACTGAGTCAGCTAGGTCTAGTCAGAACCGAGTCAGTTGCTGAATCGGCTGACTGGGCTGAGTTGGTCTAGGCCAAAGCTGTTGTAGTTGTGTAGTGGTCACGGCCAAGATGGCCATCACTCTGCAAGTCTTCTTCCCAGCCAAGATGGCTATCCTGCATGTTCAGTTCATACACTTGTAGCTCACTATTAGCATCTCCTCTTCAATCCATTGCCACCAACAGCTCAAGCACCCTGTAACAGTGGCAGCGCATCATTTCACATCCAAACTGCAGCTCCAGTGCCAACCTTGTCACTCAGTTATCGAACCCTCGGCTACAGCAGCACCAATTGCATTCCTCATAACCTCAAGCCACCAATTCAACTAAAGTCAGTTCACCACATAGCTCCACATCAAAGCTCAACTATCTGCAGCTCCAGTTGTATACATCTCACTCACTATCTCTGCACAACTGTATTCCTCACTGCAAAAGCATCACCACACTACCAGCAAAGCATTGGCTTCTTCTCTGCTGCTCCATCCTGCAGCATATTCCTGCAATTCAAAACACCACCATCACAGATTACCAACAACTCACATCTTAAAGCCTCCTGCTAGCCTGCAACTCATTCCATTACCCCAGCCTTCTAACTTGTAGCCACAATAGCTCAAACAACCTGTCACAGCTCTGCCAGACTCACACTTCAGTTCAGCTCCAAGTGCTTATCACCGCATCTGCTGGCACCTGCAATTCCCTATTCTGCAACACAGTCCCAACTCAGCTGGTGTTTCAACCCCTTTGCTCATTCTGCAATAACTCACAACGGCAACAGCTGCAACACCTTCATACTACCTGCAATTCTCAATGGCTGCAACATCCTTATAGCTCAATCAAATCCAGTCCCCAATTCCAACTTGCACATCACTCCATTCAGCTTTAACCGCAGCCTGCAACCTCATACACAATCAATGACTCCAACTCCCTGAATTCACTCCATCTTCACTGCAGTGCATCATCACAGAACCACCAGTCTCAGTCTTGCAGTGCCAATACCAGCTCAAACCATTCTCTCCACCAGACCCATTAAATCAATATCAGATCCCTGAGTTTCTTCATAACACCAACAACAACTCATTTTAAGCTTCATCTCAGCAACACCTACTGCAGACAATACCCATCTTCAATACCAATTGCTCCACCAACAATTTCTCTTCATCTGCTTCACGGCAACAACAATCATCTCGATTCACAGACCCACATTCTCGAATTCAGCCTCTAGTCTTCGTCAATCACCATAAACCCATATCAATCTTTAACCAAAACCAAATCTGAGAGCAATTTCTCAATCAACATCGTCATCACTTAGTTCTATCGGTTGCAGAGATTGAATAAACCCTAATCTCTGATTCATCTTCTCCCTGACCTGAATCTCTCAAACCCATTCTCCATTATCATCTTCTCTGCCTCAATTCAGCTTCAAAAACCCATCTGAGCTTCAATCTCAATCTCTCGGTTTAGCAGTCTCACAATTTCAGCTCTCGTGTTGAATATACCAAATTGAAGAACAAGCTTTATTCCTCCTTCAATTCTCTTCATCCCATGGCAAAGCAGAACAACTTCAATTCACTCGAACCCATGTCTCATCGCGGGAATCGATTGAATCAAAGCACAATAACATTTCTCTTTATCTCGATCTGCTTCAACTCTGGTTTCTTCAAAACCCAGAAAATCCTTCAGTTCCATCAATATTATCTTCCCTTGTCTCGAGTCGATCTATTTCTCGATCTTAATTTAGCAGCAGTCGCTGCTTTTGTTTCTCAATTTCATAATCAGGTGTGAAGAAATGGTTGAAATGAATGAATGAGAGACGACTCTCAATTTTAGGGTTATAAGAATAGGGTTGTTATTCAGTGTCCAGTCACTGTGATAAGGGCTAACCTGATGGCAGTCCCTTAACCTGGACTCAGCTCCCAGTAGTGATTGCCATGAAATGACAATTTTGCCCTTTTTACTCCAATTGGTTGATTTCTCCATCTTTTCCTCGCCGCGACTCCAGTACCTAGAAACTCAAAAACACACGTAAAGTGCATAATTCACAAGAAAAATAGCAAAGAAAGCGTAACTACTAGATAGTAAATACGGTGTATTCTACACCTCAGATTCCCCCACACTTAGACTTTGCTAGTCCTCGAGCAAATCAAATAAAACAATAAAATACAACAACTCCGTGTCGTCGAGGCTACGGTCACTTTTAGCATAAATAACAAGCCTTTAAACCCCTAGGTGTCCCTAGTGGACGAGTTATAGTCTCGTGAGGGTTTACTAGAGATATACCCACAAAACCCCTTTTCCAACTTACTAGTTCTCCGTAATGATAGTATCCAACGCGCTAAGAAGACATAGAGATTCTGCACACTAGTCATAAGAAGTTAGACACATAAATGAACACAATCTCATTCTTAAAAGTTGAGAGAGAGATAACCATCCCTTCTCGACTAAAATTCGGGTTCGGAGTGATCAAAAGTCTCGACTACGCCTCATAAGAAAGGGTTTTATGATATTGCTCTCAATAATAAACAGCTTTTTATGGGTCACACATGTGTCCAGGTTGGAATGAAGAGAGAATCCTGAGACACGTTGAATGGTAGGAAGGCAAAACCCTCCGAAGTATTTTGAAAACCCACATCTTTATATATTTTTGAAAACCCATTTTTCTGACGATCTCTTCGAAAGGAAATCAACCATTTAACGAAGGTGGAAATATGCTTACTTACAGGTGAATCCGTTTGGCGTGCAGCTAGCACCACTCTCACAAGATCCATAGAAACGTCTTCGGTCTTCTATCGGTGTCTTCATCTTCGTCTTCGGTCTTCAACTCTTGATGATAACTCTCGAACTTCGTAGAATCTCGACAATATGATTCTTTCCTCTAATTCCTTGTCGCTTGAAACTTCATTATAGATATTCCTTCTTTCCATAGGCTTTATTGAAAGAATACAAAAATAAAAACAAACTATACAAACCCACTTTTTTTTTTTTTTTTTTTTTTTGATTTTTTTTTTTTTTTTTTAAGAAATAAAACAAATACAAAAAAATAAAAATAAAACAAAATAAAAACTATTAACAAACCTAAACATTTTTCTCTTGTCTCTCTTTTTTTTTTTTTTTTTTTTTTTTTTTTGAGACAAGAGAAAGTAAAATACAAATAAAATAACAATGTAAGTACAATGCCATGGTGTAAGTACTTTACCGCTTGAATCTTCACAACTTATATGTCTTGATATCATAAACTTCTCGAACTTTCATCCTTGATAATTTCCGCTCTTGTACTATAGTCTTCAACTTATAAAAATTCTGCCCCTGTTTTTGTTGCTTTACTCAAATCTGAAATCTGCCCATTTCTGTACCGTTGCTTGTAAACCTCGAACGTGTTTAACTTTCCTTCGAATTTGTGATGCTCCTCTTGTTGATGATGATGGTGTTTCTATGGACCTGTTGGTGTAGAGAGAGATAAGGTGGATGGTGCTAACTATGAACAAGATCACAAGTGGTATGTAAGTTAGCAATTCGATGTCACCAACATGGTTGATAAAAATAGCACTCAAGAGATCAAAATAGTGCTTCTATGGTGGGAAATTGGACAGCTCACCATTCTGCCCGGAATTTACGTACGGTGACACACACTCTAAAAGCACAATTTAGACAGGTACAAAGAATTGAAGGTTGGTGCCTCACATTATGTAACATGGGTAGTCTCCACTATAGGGGATCACCTGTTTCTAATACCGAATTCAGTCAGACCTTATTTGCCACTGGCATGGTGAAATCCAACTTTAACTCTCATACAATTAAGAAACCCGATCATGTTCTCTTTCATCTCTAAGTTCAGTCACTAGTGTGAGATTCTCGATGTAATCTTAGCAACATGTATACTATGTGACTCTAAATAACTACAAGTTGGAGTTTTCTTATTCACTAGTTCACAAAAAAGTTGAAAAATTGCAAAAATTTACAACATAAACCACTCCCCCACACTTAAACTTTACATTGTCCTCAATGTAAAATGAATCATCCAAAGTAAGTCAAGGTGGGAAATCCTAATAAGAAATCAGCAAAAACAAAGTAAAAACAAAACAAGAAAAACTAAAAACAAGAAAAGAAATAAATACAAGACAAGAAATACTCATCCTTTGGGTTGCCTCCCAATTAGCGCTTGGTTTAAAGTCGTCAGGCCGACTATCTCCTTGCTTTCGATGACTCCTCCAGAGGGAGCACATCCACAAAGTTAACTCCTTCCACCACTTCGGAAGTGAAATTCTCATAATATGGTTTCAACCGGTGCCCATTAACTTTAAGTTCTTTCCTGTAGCTATGCTACGAATTTCCACTGCACCATGAGAAAACACATTAGTAACAATAAAAGGTCCGATCCATCGTGACCTTAGTTTACCCGGAAATAATTGCAAGCGAGGATTAAAAAAAAGCACTTTCTGCCCAATGCAAAATTGTTTTCTAGAAATCATGTTATCATGAAATGCTTTCGTCTTTTCTTTGTAAATCCGTGAACTTTCAAATGCATCATTGCGAAGCTCCTCTAGCTCTTGGAGTTGTAACTTCCTTTGCTTTCCAGCCCCATCCATCTCCATGTTGCATTGCTTAATAGCCCAAAACGCCTTATGCTCAATTTCCACGGGTAAGTGACAAGGTTTACCATAAACAAGCCTAAAAGGAGACATTCCAATAGGTGTTTTATATGCGGTTCTATACGCCCACAAAGCATCATTAAGTCGCATGCTCCAATCCTTCCTTGTTGGGTTCACCGTCTTTTCTAGAATGGATTTCACCTCCCGGTTAGACACCTCGGCTTGTCCATTGGTTTGGGGATGATAAGGTGTTGCAATCTTGTGCGACACATTGTACTTCGTCAACAAGCTTTGTAAAATCCTGTTTTTGAAGTGAGAACCCCATCGCTAATTATGGCTCTTGGAATTCCAAACCTTGCAAAAATATTAGCTTGCACAAAATCAAAACCACTTTAGAATCATTAGTAGGGGTGGCTTTAGCTTCCACCCATTTCGAGACATAATCAACCGCAAGTAAGATATAAAAATTCCCATGGGAGTTGACAAAAGGCCCCATAAAATCAATACCCCATACATCAAAAACTTCAATAAATTGAATAAAAGTTTGTGGCATTTGATTTCGGGCACCTAGATTACCGGTTCTTTGGCACCTATCACAAGTTGTACAAAATATATATGCATCCTTAAACAAAGTTGGCCAATAAAAACCACTTTCAAGTACCTTGTGCGCGGTTCTCTTACTCCCAAAATGTCCTCCACAAGCATAAGAGTGACAAAAAGACAAGATAGAGTTAAATTCGAATCGGGCACGCACCTTCGTATTACTTGGTCACTACCATGTTTCCATAAGTATGGATCATCCCATATGTATTGGTTCCCTAACCTCTTAAGTTTGTCCCTCTCAGCACGAGACAAGTTCTTTGGGATTTGTTTAGAAACTAAGTAATTGACAATATCGGCATACCATGGTTCTCCAAAGGCAATTGAGAAAAGTTGCTCATCCGGAAACTTTCACGCAACGGGATAGTCTCCTTGTCCACAGCAAGTCGGCTCAAGTGATCCATAGCAGTGTTCTCAATTCCTTTCTTGTCTTTGATTTCAATATCAAACTCTTGCAAGAGTAATATCCATCGTATGAGCCTCGGTTTCGCCTCTTTCTTTGTAAGCAAGTATCTAAGTGCTGCATGATCAGAAAAAACAACAACTTTTGTACCAATTAGATAAGAGCGAAACTTTTCTAAAGCAAAAATAATGGCTAATAACTCCTTTTCAGTGGTTGTGTAGTTTTGTTGAGCCTCATTTAACGTTCTAGAAGCATAATAGATAGCATGAGGAAGCTTCCCACACGTTGCCCAAGCACCGCACCAACCGCATAATCACTAGCATCACACATGAGTTCAAACGGCTTACTCCAATCCGGTGGTTTAATGATAGGGGCTGAAATCAAAAGTTCTTTCAAACGATTGAATGCCGCCATACATTTCTCATCAAAGTTAAAAACCACATCTTTTTGCAATAAGTTACATAGTGGTGATGCTATCTTGGAAAAATCCTTGATGAACCTACGATAAAACCTGCATGACCAAGAAAAGAACGTATCTCCCTCACCGTAGTGGGAGGGGTTAGAGCACGAATAAGGTCTATCTTAGATTTATCGACTTCCAAGCCTTTAGAAGATATTATATGGCCTAAAACTATGCCATGAGTTACCATGAAATGGCACTTCTCCCAATTTAGCACAAGATTTGTTTCAACACATCGTTCAAGGATTAGAGACAAATTGTTCAAGCAAAGGTCAAAAGAATCACCAAAGACACTAAAGTCATCCATGAACACTTCGATTATGTTTTCAACATATTCCGAAAAGATACTTACCATACACCTTTGAAAGGTAGCCGGAGCATTGCATAAGCCAAAAGGCATCCTTCTATAAGCAAAAGTACCGAAAGGACAAGTGAAAGTGGTTTTCTCTTGGTCCTCCTGCTATCACAATCTGATTATAACCTGAATAGCCATCAAGAAAGCAATAGTAAGAGTGTCCATTTAAACGTTCAAGCATTTGATCAATAAAAGGTAAAGGAAAGTGATCTTTTCTAGTGGTGGCATTCAATTTCCTGTAATCAATACAAACCCTCCAACCGGTTTGCACACAAGTTGGGACAAGTTCATTCTTATCATTCTCCACCACCGTCACACCCGATTTCTTTGGTACTACTTGTACCGGGCTTACCCACTTGCTATCGGATATGGGGTAGATAACACCCACTTCCAAAAGCTTGAGTATCTCCTTTTTCACAACTTCCATCATGGGAGGATTCAAACGACGTTGCGCGTCCCTTTTAGGATTTGCATCATCCTCCAAACGAATTTTGTGCATACAAACGGCAGGGCTAATACCCTTGATATCGGCAATTGTCCATCCTATGGCCGTCTTGTACTTCCTTAGCACCCTTAGAAGTTTTTCTCCTGTAAATCACTAAGATTGTTAGAAACAATCACTGGTAACTCTTCATTATCACCCAAGTACAAGTACTTAAGGTGGTCGGGAAGAGGTTTCAATTCTAAAATCAGAGATTTAATAATTGAAGGTACAAGCTTTTCATCACTGCATGGTAAAGAAATAAAAGAGATATTATGAGTTTTCGGGCATTCTTGTAGTGAATTAAGATCACCAAGAGCTTCCTTGACTTCATTACCACACTCTACACCATTATCCATGGATGTAGTTAACACGGTTTCCAAAGCATCATCACCGTTTAATTCAAACATTTGTTGTGCCAATGTATCCATCACATCAATGGAGAAACAAGAGTGGACATCGCTAGGATATCGCATCGTCTCGAAAATGTTGAAACGTATTATTTCTCCATCAAACTCCATAGTTAGCGTTCCCTTATCCACATCAATTATGGTTTTCGCCGTTTTCATGAAGGGACGCCCAAGAAGCAATGGAAGAGACGAGTCCGGTGCACCTTCATCCATCTCTAACACACAAAAAGTCCGCTGGAAATACAAGTTGATTAATGCACAAGAACATCCTCAACAATACCCATTGGGTAGACATTAGAGCGATCGGCTAATTGCAATACAATTTCAGCCTTTTTAAGAGGACCAAGATCAAGTGAATTATACATTGACGCAGGCATAACATTAACGGAAGCACCTAAGTCCAACATAGCTTTGTTAAATGTTGTGTTACCAATTGTGACGGGAATGTCAAAACTACCCGGATCCTTGCACTTAAGTGGGAGTTTGTGTTGTAAGATTGCCGAGGCATTCTCCCCCACACTAAGCACTTCATTACCTTTGAGCCTTTGTTTGTTGGTACATAAGTCCTTCAACACCTTTGCATACTTTGGAACTTGCTTGATAGCATCAATGAGTGGTATGTTCACATGGATCTTTTTAAGAACGTCTAAAATCTCCTTTTCTAGTTCCGCCTTCTTAGAACTTGCAAATCTGCGGAAAAGGTAGAGGAGGAACATAAGTAGAAATCGGAATTTTAGAGTTAGAAATAGGTACCTCGAAGTTTGGGGAGAATCCTCGACTTTCTCCTCCAAAACAGGTTCCTTTGGTGGCTCCACCTTGCCCGAATCAGCAACTTCGGGTTGCACAAGTTGTGTACCGCTTCTTAACGTAATAGCATTGACACCCTCTTTTGGGTTAATAAGTTGAGAAGGGAGTTTCCCACTATTTTGCGCCTTCAATTGGTTCAACTCAATAGCCATGGAGCCCATTTGTGTTTGCAACTCCTTAATAGCACTCTTAGTCTCTTGTTGACTTTCTTTGAACATGGTGGAAATGCCTTGCATAAAAGTTTGAAGATTTGCATCAATATCAGCACCTTGAGTTTGCATTGATTGTTGTGCTTGTGGTTGCTGAAATTGTTGTTGTTGTGGTTGGAATCCACTCGGACGGTTGAAAGTAGGTTGTTGAATGGCACCTTGCTTGTTGGCATAACTAAAATTGGGGTGATCTCTCCATCCCGGATTGTAAGTGTTGGAGTAGGGATCATACCGTCTTGGTTGATTTGGAAAGATCGCATTAGCTTGCTCGTCTTCATAAGATTGAGGAGAATTTGGTATAACCGCGGATGCAACTTGTTGCAACATTGCTTGTCATGTTACCCATTTGTTGACGGTTCCTCCACCTCGCTCACTTCACTCACCCTTCTTAGAATCACATCCGAACCACGATTCAAGAATTGTTGTGAGTTCGCTGCCATGTTTTCAATTAACTCTCTAGCTTGTGCCACCGTCTTGTTCACTAGTGCACCACCACCCGCAGCGTCAATAAGATTCCTATCACTTGATTGGAGTCATTCATAGAAGTATTGGATAATCATCGCGTCACTGAATTGGTGGTGTGGACAGCTTCCAACCAATCTCTTGTATCGTTCCCAACATTCATATAAGGATTCTCCCACGTTTTGCTTCATCCCGCAAATCTCCTTGCGAATTTGAGTAGCCTTGGATGCAGGAAAATATCTCTCCAAAAAGAGTTTCTTCAGCCCATTCCATGTTGTGACACTTCCGGGAGGTAGATAGTATAACCAATCCTTAGCACTATCCATTAAAGAGAAACGGAAAACCTTCAACATTGCACCATCCGCCTCAACATTCGCTGGAAGCATGGCCATGACAGTGGTATGGAAGTCCAATAGATGCTTGTTTGGGTCTTCATTCACCATGCCATGGAACTTTGGTAATTCTCTAAGCAACCCCGGCTTGATCTCAAAAGTAGAGTCCGTTTGGATACATCCCTGTTGTGTATCAAGCCTATGAGAAGCTAAGTCCTTGAGTGAACGATTTGCATCACCCATTGCTTCTTCTTCTTCCACGTGTGGTTCCTCTACGAATGGAACCTCTTTTCCTTCTTCTTGTTGTCGGAAAATCTCTTCTCCTACTTCCAACTTGTGCTCGTCCGTTGTGTCTTGACTTGGTTGGAGTATTGTGCCGCGTCGAGTAGCTATCCCGCACCTTGGATAATTCCAATCCTTAGAAGCCAGAGATTAGGTACCTGCAAACAATTCTCCAAAACAAGTGAGAAACAAGACAAGAACCGAAAAGCAAAGATAAAAGCAGAAATTGTAAAAAGAAACTAAAAACTTAATAACAAGCCGTATGCCTCCCCGGCAATGGCGCCAAAATTTGGTCGGTTGTCAATCCGTCAAATATAATTTCACTTTCTCAATCAACTAAATATGAATATAGTAAGCGATAAGAAAGAGTTCGTATCCACAGAGAGGCGTTTGTTGTTACAAATTTTCAGTTTCTAAGTAACCCAAGGTATGTTTGTTGTATTTAAGCAAATAAAAGTAATTGAAAGCAAAGTAAGTAATTGGAATTATCAATAAGGAGAAGATATTGGTCACGGGATAGTATCATTCACAAACATGTATTTTCATCAATGATTAGAATTGGTATTTAATCTCGTATTTATTAAAAGTCCTAGGATATCTTGATCGCAAGTATAACCCGTTAATTCCCTGTTTTCATCACAACCACATTAAAAGATGCATATGTGAATTCTTCGTAGAAAGCAACCTAAAGTGTAAAAGCACAATTAAGTTTAACTCCTAAAAGCATTAAGATTTATGGAATAAGACTCATCAATGCAAACGAATGTGTAAAAGCACTAAAACGTTTTAACAAAAGTTATGATTCACTTGTGACTAATAGGATATATCACTATAAGAACTAATCACAATTATGCTACTTAGAATCGTGGATAAACAACGTTTTCGTATTGAAAACCCTAATATAGCTCTAGAGATGAACACAAATCGGATTGATTCCGGACTCAACCTAACAAGTTTTCAAATCTTATAACACTATTAATTGTGAATCACAAACAATAATTACTGAGACAAAACTAATTCATTGAATCAAAAGCATGTTGAGAAATCAACTTTTATCCCATAACCAATAAGATGTTTAGCTACTCATAGCTATGGAGTTCATCATCATCAATATTCAATAATAAAACAAGGAAGAAGAAGAACAAAACCAAACCCTAGAAGCGTAAACAAAAGTGGCTCTCCAAAAATTCCAAGAAAAGATATATTATAAGTTGTAGAAGACCTTCCTTTTATAGCTTTTCTCCAACTTCTAAAATTAGGTCTAGTCTTCAAAGTCCATTAGATGAAAATCCACCAAGCCCATAAGAGAGAGAAACCCGTGTAGAAAATACGTCCAAAAAGTCGTCGCCGGAAAACGGTATTGTGGCCGGAAATCGGCCGGAGAAGTGCCCGTAAACGGCTCCGGTGGCCAAGACAAAAGTCCGCGGCCACCGGTCAACGGGTTGGATCGGGTCAACTCGGCGGGTCAACGGAAGGATCACTGAGTCAGCTAGGTCTAGTCAGAACCGAGTCAGTTGCTGAATCGGCTGACTGGGCTGAGTTGGTCTAGGCCAAAGCTGTTGCAGTTGTGTAGTGGTCACGGCCAAGATGGCCATCACTCTGCAAGTCTTCTTCCCAGCCAAGATGGCTATCCTGCATGTTCAGTTCATACACTTGTAGCTCACTATTAGCATCTCCTCTTCAATCCAATACCACCAATGACTTAAGCACCACCTTATGTGAGTGGCGACGCATCATTTCACATCCAAATCTGCAGCTCCAGTGCCAACCTTGTCACTCGCTTATCGAACCCTCGCTCAAAGCAGCACCAATTGCATTCCTCATAACCTCAAGCCACCAATTCAACTAAAGTCAGTTCACCACATATCTCCACATCAAAGCTCAACTATCTCTGCACCTCCGATTGTATACATCTCACTCACTATCTCTCGCACAACTGCATTCCTCACCGCAAAAGCATCACCACACTACCAAAGAAAGCATTGGCTTCTTCTCTCACCGCTCCATCCTGCAAAGATATTCCCGCAATTCAACACCACCATCACAGATTACCAACAACTCACATCTTAAAGCCTCCTGCTAGCCTGCAACTCATTCCATTACCCCAGCCTTCTAACTTGTAGCCACAATAGCTCAAACAACCTGTCACAGCTCTGCCAGACTCACACTTCAGTTCAGCTCCAAGTGCTTATCACCGCATCTGCTGGCACCTGCAATTCCCTATTCTGCAACACGGTCCCAACTCAACTGGTGTTTCAACCCCTTTGCTCGTTCTCGCAATAACTCACACTCGAATAAACCGCAACACCTTCATACTACCTCAATTCTCAATGGCTGCAACATCCTTATAGCTCAATCAAATCCAGTCCCCAATTCCAACTTGCACATCACTCCATTCAGCTTTAACCGCAGCCTGCAACCTCATACACAATCAATGACTCCAACTCCCTGAATTCACTCCATCTTCACTGCAGTGCATCATCACAGAACCACCAGTCTCAGTCTTGCAGTGCCAATACCAGCTCAAACCATTCTCTCCACCATACCCATTAAATCAATATCAGATCCCTGAGTTTCTTCATAACACCAACAGCAACTCATTTTAAGCTTCATCTCAGCAACACCTCTGCGCAGACAATACCCATCTTCAATACCAATTGCTCCACCAACAATTTCTCTTCATCTCGCTTCACGGCAACAACAATCATCTCGATTCACGGACCCACATTCTCGAATTCAGCCTCTAGTCTTCGTCAATCACCATAAACCCATATCAATCTTTAACCAAAACCAAATCTGAGAGCAATTTCTCAATCAACATCGTCATCACTTAGTTCTATCGGTTGCAGAGATTGAATAAACCCTAATCTGTGATTCATCTTCTCCCTGACCTGAATCTCTCAAACGCATTCTCCATTATCATCTTCTCTCGCCTCAATTGACTTCAAAAACCCATCTCGAGCTTCAATCTCAATCTCTCGGTTTAGCAAGTCTCACAATTTCACTCTCTGTGTTGAATACCACCAAGAACAAGCTTTATCCTCCTTCATTCTCTTCATCCCATGGCAAATGTAACAACTTCAATTCACTCGAACCCATGTCTCATCAACAGAATCGATTGAATCAAAGACAATAACATTTCTCTTTATCTCGATCTGCTTCAACTCTGGTTTCTTCAAAACCCGAAAAATCCTTCGATTCCATCAATATTATCTTCCTTGTCTCGAGTCGATCTATTTCTCGATCTTAATTTAGCAAAGACAATCGTTTGCTTTTTGTTTCTCAATTTCATAATCAGGTGTGAAGAAATGGTTGAAATGAATGAATGAGAGACGACTCTCAATTTTAGGGTTATAAGAATAGGGTTGTTATTCAGTGTCTGGTCACTGTGATAAGGGCTAACCTGATGGCAGCCCCTTAACCTGGACTCAGCTCCCAGTAGTGATTGCCATGAAATGACAATTTTGCCCTTTTTACTCCAATTGGTTGATTTCTCCATCTTTTCCTCCGCGCGACTCCAGAGTACCTAGAAACTCAAAAACACACGTAAAGTGCATAATTCACAAGAAAAATAGCAAAGAAAGCGTAACTACTAGATAGTAAATACGGTGTATTCTACACCTATCACTCATTCTTCCCTGTAAAGCAGCAACAAACAATCACAAATTCCAGACGCTGCACCCTTCTACAGCTCAATGCATCAGCTGCCACTGCCTTGCACAACCAGATCCATTTGCATCTTCTTAACCTCATATTCCATACCCAGTAATTCAGCTTATTCACAATTCACAAGTGTACTGCATTATAGAGTTCAATGCACAACAAAAATCCTCATTCAACATTCCTCCACACAAATCATCGGCAGACAATATCCTTGCTGCTTCCTCCACAAACTCTGGCCAAAACGGTAAGTAACACAAATCCAATCATAGACCCATGCTCTATCTGCCATTATCACTGCTCACAACATCACTTTGTCATGCTGCCATCTTTGCACCCTGCCAGTTCTAGCATCACCAGCAATTGATTGCTTCCCTGTCTTCTCTACAAAACCCTTTGTAAACATCCACCAGTACTGTCACAGCCTTTCAGTCTCACCAACACTAAACTACAGCTTCATGAAATTGCAACTTCATTCAGAAACACCATCTCATCCTTCAAACTCGACCACTATCTCAGCAAACTGCACCACCAACAGATTCCGGCAACACCATCTTTAAAATCAATCGCATCGACTCAAATCACCAACAACAAACAACAACATTCTTTGTAATACAAATCACTAGCTAAACTCTACTGTAATCTCAAACCATTCACGATCCAATGCCACGAGTCATCTCGGTTAACATCCAGATTGCCAACAATTCTTTGTTCTTCTGTAATTTCACACAATCCAAGGTCATTAGCTGCTACATGTACCACCATCAAAACCGATAATCCGAAATACCCATCTCAGATTCACAAGCCCTAAATATGCTCTTGTTTATGGGTAAAAAGTACTCCTGCAGAATTTGGTAATTTGGGTGTGGATGAGGAATGAATTTAAACCTTAAACAAATGCCTTTGCGCGGTGAGTGCTTGTAGATTCGAGAGATCAATGCGTGCAAGTCCGGCCTAAACCAAGAAATGGCGTTCAGGACTTGTTTCGGTCACAAAGTGAAGGAGATGGGGTTGATCTTAGGGAGGGAAGCGAAGAAGGTGTTGAGATTGTGAAGGTGTTGGCTTGCTTATGACTTGTAACAGAAAGGTGAGCAGGCTTGTGATTGATGCAAGCAAGCTCTGGGTGTTGGAATACGTTTTTGTATTAACACTTGGTTTTATGTCTCGTCTGGACTTGTGTTGTTGTTTGAAATAGGGCGGAGAACCCATTTATACAAGTCATTGAGCCTTATTCACGTCTCTCGTGGGAAGTGGAGGAAGTGGAGTGATGGAGTAGTGGAGTTGTGCGTTGGTGCCACATGACCAGTCTTGCCCACTTCTCCTGTTCATCTCTAACCGTCCATGACTTCTTAACACGTTCTTGTGATGGCGCGTTGCCGCCGCACCTGTGAAAACCGCCAGACCAATACCCCAGATATGTATCCCCAGTTTGTGACATAATTTATGTCTGGAATGTGTGGATCGTGAATCCACGAAAGATAGCATGTAATCTTGAATTGAATAACTGTGTTATTCAGGAAGTCGATACTTGTGAAGTATCGTGTGTATTTTATGCAGGTACTGCATTATGGTGTGGTAAAGTGATGGGTAATGACGCCTCACTAACCAAATAACTCCTGACTAGGGTTGTATAACCAAGCTGGTGAAGTTGGACGGATGAGATGATCTTTGAGACACTCATCTGCGACCGTTAATGAATATTAGGGTTATTTGAAGAGGTGCGCAAGCATTACTCTTCAGATTGGTCGAAACCGATCATGGAAAGGGATTTGGAGAGGACCGGCCAGGGCATGTGTGTAGACAGACATGCCGGTGTGCACGTCCATACCTCACTTTGTCCCATGAAGGTGCGATCTAGGCCACTCAATTTGACCGGTAAAGTTGAGTGGTTGAGATCGGTTTGCGGCAAATCCATTGTCGCAAAGGAGTTGGAAACCGCGTGACATCCCTAGTTTGGGCACGCGTTTCAAGACGACCCATCTTGGTCGGTCTTGGTCGATCATACCAGCGTGTAGGTGGTAGGCTGGTGTTCACACCTATACCTGACTATCCCATGAAAGTGTGATCTAGTCATAAGAAGTTAGACACATAAATGAACACAATCTCATTCTTAAAAGTTGAGAGAGAGATAACCATCCCTTCTCGACTAAAATTCGGGTTCGGAGTGATCAAAAGTCTCGACTCGCCTCATAAGAAAGGGTTTTATGATATTGCTCTCAATAATAAACGGCTTTTATGGGTCACACATGTGTCCGAGTTGGAATGAAGAGAGAATCCTGAGACACGTTGAATGGTAGGAAGGAAAAACCCTCCGAAGTATTTTGAAAACCCACATCTTTTATATATTTTTGAAAACCCATTTTTCTGACGATCTCTTCGAAAGGAAATCAACCATTTAACGAAGGTGGAAATATGCTTACTTACAGTGAATCCGTTTGGCGTGCAGCTAGCACCACTCTCACAAAGATCCATAGAAACGTCTTCGGTCTTCTATCGGTGTCTTCATCTTCGTCTTCGGTCTTCAACTCTTGATGATAACTCTCGAACTTCGTAGAATCTCGACAATATGATTCTTTCCTCTAATTCCTTGTCGCTTGAAACTTCATTATAGATATTCCTTCTTTCCATAGGCTTTATTGAAAGAATACAAAAATAAAAACAAACTATACAAACCCATTTTTTTTTTTTTTTTTTTTTTTTTTTTTTTTTTTTTTTTTTTTATAAAACAAATACAAAATAAAAATAAAACAAAATAAAAAAAAAAAACTATTAACAAACCTAAACATTTTTCTCTTGTCTTTTTTTTTTTTTTTTTTTTGAGACAAGAGAAAGTAAAATACAAATAAAATAAAATAAAATAACAATGTAAGTACAATGCCATGGTGTAAGTACTTTACCGCTTGAATCTTCACAACTTATATGTCTTGATATCATAAACTTCTCGAACTTTCATCCTTGATAATTTCCGCTCTTGTACTATAGTCTTCAACTTATAAAAATTCGCCCTTGTTTTTGTTGCTTTACTCAAATCAAATCTGCCCATTTCACCGTTGCTTGTAAACCTCGAACGTGTTTAACTTTCCTTCGAATTTGTGATGCTCCTCTTGTTGATGATGATGGTGTTTCTATGGACCTGTTGGTGTAGAGAGAGATAAGGTGGATAGTGCTAACTGCGAACAAGATCACAAGTGGTATGTAAGTTAGCAATTCGATGTCACCAACATGGTTGATAAAAATAGCACTCAAGAGATCAAAATAGTGCTTCTATGGTGGGAAATTGGACAGCTCACCATTCTGCCCGGAATTTACGTACGGTGACACACACTCTAAAAGCACAATTTAGGCAATTTACAAAGAATTGAAGGTTGGTGCCTCACATTATGTAACATGGGTAGTCTCCACTATAGGGGATCACTTGTTCTAATATCTAGAATTCGATCGCACCTTATTTGCCACTTTGGCATGGTTAAATCCAACTTTAACTCTCATACAATTAAGAAACCCGATCATGTTATCTGTCATCTCTAAGTTCAGTCACTAGTGTGAGATTCTCGATGTAATCTTAGCAACATGTATACTATGTGACTCTAAATAACTACAAGTTGGAGTTTTCTTATTCACTAGTTCACAAAAAAGTTGAAAAATTGCAAAAATTTACAACATAAACCACTCCCCACACTTAAACTTTACATTGTCCTCAATGTAAAATGAATCATCAAAGTAAGTCAAGGTGGGAAATCCTAATAAGAAATCAGCAAAAACAAAGTAAAAACAAAACAAGAAAAACTAAAAACAAGAAAAGAAATAAATACAAGACAAGAAATACTCATCCTTTGGGTTGCCTCCCAATTAGCGCTTGGTTTAAAGTCGTCGGCCCGACTATCTCCTTGCTTTCTATGACTCCTCCGGAGGGAGCACATCCACAAAGTTAACTCCTTCCACCACTTCGGAAGTGAAATTCTCATAATATGGTTTCAACCGGTGCCCATTAACTTTAAGTTCTTTCCCCGTAGCTATGCTGCAATTTCCATCACCATGAGAAAACACATTAGTAACAATAAAAGGTCCGATCCATCGTGACCTTAGTTTACCAGGAAATAATTGCAAGCGAGAATTAAACAAAAGCACTTTCTGCCCAATGCAAAATTGTTTTCTAGAAATCATGTTATCATGAAATGCTTTCGTCTTTTCTTTGTAAATCCGTGAACTTTTAAATGCATCATTGCGAAGCTCCTCTAGCTCTTGGAGTTGTAACTTCCTTTGCTTTCCAGCCCCATCCATCTCCATGTTGCATTGCTTAATATCCCAAAACGCCTTATGCTCAATTTCCACGGGTAAGTGACAAGGTTTACCATAAACAAGCCTAAAAGGAGACATTCCAATAGGTGTTTTATATGTGGTTCTATACGCCCACAAAGCATCATTAAGTCGCATGCTCCAATCCTTCCTTGTTGGGTTCACCGTCTTTTCTAGAATGGATTTCACCTCCCGGTTAGACACCTCGGCTTGTCCATTGGTTTGGGGATGATAAGGTGTTGCAATCTTGTGCGACACATTGTACTTCGTCAACAAGCTTTGTAAAATCCTGTTTTTGAAGTGAGAACCCCCATCGCTAATTATGGCTCTTGGAATTCCAAACCTTGCAAAAATATTAGCTTGCACAAAATCTGAAACCACTTTAGAATCATTAGTAGGGGTGGCTTTAGCTTCCACCCATTTCGAGACATAATCAACCGCAAGTAAGATATAAAAATTCCCATGGGAGTTGACAAAAGGCCCCATAAAATCAATACCCCATACATCAAAAACTTCAATAAATTGAATAAAAGTTTGTGGCATTTGATTTCGGGCACCTAGATTACCGGTTCTTTGGCACCTATCACAAGTTGTACAAAATATATATGCATCCTTAAACAAAGTTGGCCAATAAAAACCACTTTCAAGTACCTTGTGCGCGGTTCTCTTACTCCCAAAATGTCCTCCACAAGCATAAGAGTGACAAAAAGACAAGATAGAGTTAAATTCGGAATCGGGCACGCACCTTCGTATTACTTGGTCACTACCATGTTTCCATAAGTATGGATCATCCCATATGTATTGGTTCCCTAACCTCTTAAGTTTGTCCCTCTCAGCACGAGACAAGTTCTTTGGGATTTGTTTAGAAACTAAGTAATTGACAATATCGGCATACCATGGTTCTCCAAAGGCAATTGAGAAAAGTTGCTCATCCGGGAAACTTTCACGCAACGGGATAGTCTCCTTGTCCACAGCAAGTCGGCTCAAGTGATCCGCAACAGTGTTCTCAATTCCTTTCTTGTCTTTGATTTCAATATCAAACTCTTGCAAGAGTAATATCCATCGTATGAGCCTCGGTTTCGCCTCTTTCTTTGTAAGCAAGTATCTAAGTGCTGCATGATCAGAAAAAACAACAACTTTTGTACCAATTAGATAAGAGCGAAACTTTTCTAAAGCAACAACAATGGCTAATAACTCCTTTTCAGTGGTTGTGTAGTTTTGTTGAGCCTCATTTAACGTTCTAGAAGCATAATAGATAGCATGAGGAAGCTTCCCCACACGTTGCCCAAGCACCGCACCAACCGCATAATCACTAGCATCACACATGATTTCAAATGGCTTACTCCAATCCGGTGGTTTAATGATAGGGGCTGAAATCAAAAGTTCTTTCAAACGATTGAATGCCGCCATACATTTCTCATCAAAGTTAAAAACCACATCTTTTTGCAATAAGTTACATAGTGGTGATGCTATCTTGGAAAAATCCTTGATGAACCTACGATAAAAACCTGCATGACCAAGAAAAGAACGTATCTCCCTCACCGTAGTGGGAGGGGTTAGAGCACGAATAAGGTCTATCTTAGATTTATCGACTTCCAAGCCTTTAGAAGATATTATATGGCCTAAAACTATGCCATGAGTTACCATGAAATGGCACTTCTCCCAATTTAGCACAAGATTTGTTTCAACACATCGTTCAAGGATTAGAGACAAATTGTTCAAGCAAAGGTCAAAAGAATCACCAAAGATACTAAAGTCATCCATGAACACTTCGATTATGTTTTCAACATATTAGAAAAGATACTTACCATACACCTTTGAAAGGTAGCCGGAGCATTGCATAAGCCAAAAGGCATCCTTCTATAAGCAAAAGTACCGAAAGGACAAGTGAAAGTGGTTTTCTCTTGGTCCTCGTCTTTATCTGTCTGATTATAACTTTGAATAGCCATCAAGAAAGCAATAGTAAGAGTGTCCACTAAACGTTCAAGCATTTGATCAATAAAAGGTAAAGGAAAGTGATCTTTTCTAGTGGTGGCATTCAATTTCCTGTAATCAATACAAACCCTCCAACCGGTTTGCACACGAGTTGGGACAAGTTCATTCTTATCATTCTCCACCACCGTCACACCCGATTTCTTTGGTACTACTTGTACCGGGCTTACCCACTTGCTATCGGATATGGGGTAGATAACACCCACTTCCAAAAGCTTGAGTATCTCCTTTTTCACAACTTCCATCATGGGAGGATTCAAACGACGTTGCGCGTCCCTTTTAGGATTTGCATCATCCTCCAAACGAATTTTGTGCATACAAACGGCAGGGCTAATACCCTTGATATCGGCAATTGTCCATCCTATGGCCGTCTTGTACTTCCTTAGCACCCTTAGAAGTTTTTGCTCTGTAAATCACTAAGATTGTTAGAAACAATCACCGGTAACTCTTCATTATCACCCAAGTACAAGTACTTAAGGTGGTCGGGAAGAGGTTTCAATTCTAAAATCGGAGATTTAATAATTGAAGGTACAAGCTTTTCATCACTGCATGGTAAAGAAATAAAAGAGATATTATGAGTTTTCGGGCATTCTTGTAGTTAATTAAGATCACCAAGAGCTTCCTTGACTTCATTACCACACTCTACACCATTATCCATGGATGTAGTTAACACGGTTTCCAAAGCATCATCACCGTTTAATTCAAACATTTGTTGTGCCAATGTATCCATCACATCAATGGAGAAACAAGAGTGGACATCGCTAGGATATCGCATCGTCTCGAAAATGTTGAAACGTATTATTTCTCCATCAAACTCCATAGTTAGCGTTCCCTTATCCACATCAATTATGGTTTTCGCCGTTTTCATGAAGGGACGCCCAAGAAGCAATGGAAGAGAGCGAGTCCGGTGCACCTTCATCCATCTCTAACACACAAAAGTCATTGGAAATACAAGTTGATTAACCTGCACAAGAACATCCTCAACAATACCCATTGGGTAGACATAAGAGCGATCGGCTAATTGCAATACAATTTCAGCCTTTTTGAGAGGACCAAGATCAAGTGAATTATACATTGACGCAGGCATAACATTAACGGAAGCACCTAAGTCCAACATAGCTTTGTTAAATATTGTGTTACCAATTGTGACGGGAATGTCAAAACTACCCGGATCCTTGCACTTAAGTGGGAGTTTGTGTTGTAAGATTGCCGAGGCATTCTCCCCACACTAACCACTTCATTACCTTTGAGCCTTTGTTTGTTGGTACACAAGTCCTTCAACACCTTTGCATACTTTGGAACTTGCTTGATAGCATCAATGAGTGGTATGTTCACATGGATCTTTTTAAGAACGTCTAAAATCTCCTTTTCTAGTTCCGCCTTCTTAGAACTTGCAAATCTGCGAGGAAAAGGTAGAGGAAGAACATAAGTAGAAACCGGAGTTTTAGAGTTAGAAATAGGTACCTCAGAAGTTTGGGGAGAATCCTCGACTTTCTCCTCCAAAACAGGTTCCTTTGGTGGCTCCACCTTGCCGAATCAGCAACCGGGTTGCACAAGTTGTGTACCGCTTCTCAACGTAATAGCATTGACACCCTCTTTTGGGTTAATAGGTTGAGAAGGGAGTTTCCCACTATTTTGCGCCTTCAATTGGTTCAACTCAATAGCCATGGAGCCCATTTGTGTTTGCAACTCCTTAATAGCACTCTTAGTCTCTTGTTGACTTTCTTTGAACATGGTGGAAATGCCTTGCATAAAAGTTTGAAGCTTTGCATCAATATCAGCACCTTGAGTTTGCATTGATTGTTGTGCTTGTGGTTGCTGAAATTGTTGTTGTTGTGGTTGGAATCCACTCGGACGGTTGAAAGTAGGTTGTTGAATGGCACCTTGCTTGTTGGCATAACTAAAATTGGGGTGATCTCTCCATCCCGGATTGTAAGTGTTGGAGTAGGGATCATACCGTCTTGGTTGATTTGGAAAGATCGCATTAGCTTGCTCGTCTTCATAAGATTGAGGAGAATTTGGTATAACCGCGGATGCAACTTGTTGCAACATTGCTGTCATGTTAACCATTTGTTGACGAAGTTCCTCCACCTCGCTCACTTCACTCACCCTTCTTAGAATCACATCCGAACCACGATTCAAGAATTGTTGTGAGTTCGCTGCCATTTTTTCAATTAACTCTCTAGCTTGTGCCACCGTCTTGTTCACTAGTGCACCACCACCCGCAGCGTCAATAAGATTCCTATCACTTGATTGGAGTCCTTCATAGAAGTATTGGATAATCATCGCGTCAGAATTGGTGGTGTGGACAGCTTCCAACCAATCTCTTGTATCGTTCCCAACATTCATATAAGGATTCTCCCACGTTTTGCTTCATCCCGCAAATCTCCTTGCGAATTTGAGTAGCCTTGGATGCGGGAAAATATCTCTCCAAAAGAGTTTCTTGACCCATTCCTTGTTGTGACACTTCCGGGAGGTAGATAGTATAACCAATCCTTAGCACTATCCATTAAAGAGAAACGGAAAACCTTCAACATTGCACCATCCGCCTCAACATTCGCTGGAAGCATGGCCATGACAGTGGTATGAAAGTCCAATAGATGCTTGTTTGGGTCTTCATTCACCATGCCATGGAACTTTGGTAATTCTCTAAGCAACCCCGGCTTGATCTCAAAACTAGAGTCCGTTTGGATACATCCATGTTGTGTATCAAGCCTATGAGAAGCTAAGTCCTTGAGTGAACGATTTGCATCACCCATTGCTTCTTCTTCTTCCACGTGTGGTTCCTCTACGAATGGAACCTCTTTTCCTTCTTCTTGTTGTCGGAAAATCTCTTCTCCTACTTCCAACTCGTGCTCGTCCGTTGTGTCTTGACTTGGTTGGAGTATTGTGCCAGCGTCGAGTAGCTATCCCGCACCTTGGATAATTCCAATCCTTAGAAGCGAGATTAGGTACCTGCAAACAATTCTCCAAAACAAGTGAGAAACAAGACAAGAACCGAAAAGCAAAGATAAAAGCGAAATTGTAAAAGAAACTAAAAACTTAATAACAAGTCATTATGCCTCCCGACAATGGCGCCAAAAAATTTGGTCGGTTGTCAATCCGTCAAATATAATTTCACTTTCTCAATCAACTAAATATGAATATAGTAAGCGATAAGAAAGAGTTCGTATCCACAGAGGCGTTTGTTGTTACAAATTTTCAGTTTCTAAGTAACCCAAGGTATGTTTGTTGTATTTAAGCAAATAAAAGTAATTGAAAGCAAAGTAAGTAATTGGAATTATCAATAAGGAGAAGATATTGGTCACGGGATAGTATCATTCACAAACATGTATTTTCATCAATGATTAGAATTGGTATTTAATCTCGTATTTATTAAAAGTCCTAGGATATCTTGATCGCAAGTATAACCCGTTAATTCCTGTTTTCATCACAACCACATTAAAAGATGCATATGTGAATTCTTCGTAGAAAGCAACCTAAAGTGTAAAAGCACAATTAAGTTTAACTCCCTAAAAGCATTAACATTTATGGAATAAGACTCATCAATGCAAACGAATGTGTAAAAGCACTAAACGTTTTAACAAAAGTTATGATTCACTTGTGACTAATAGGATATATCACTATAAGCACTAATCACAATTATGCTACTTAGAATCAGGGATAAACAACGTTTTCGTATTGAAAACCCTAATTAGCTCTAGAGATGAACACAAATCGGATTGATTCCGGACTCAACCTAACAAGTTTTCAAATCTTATAACACTATTAATTGTGAATCACAAACAATAATTCTTTGAGACAAAACTAATTCATTGAATCAAAAGCATGTTGAGAAATCAACTTTTATCCCATAACCAATAAGATGTTTAGCTACTCATAGCTATGGAGTTCATCATCATCAATATTCAATAATAAAACAAGGAAGAAGAAGAACAAAACCAAACCCTAGAAGCGTAAACAAAAGTGGCTCTCCAAAAATTCCAAGAAAATATATATTATAAGTTGTAGAAGACCTTCCCTTTTATAGCTTTTCTCCAACTTCTAAAATTAGGTCTAGTCTTCAAATCCATTAGATGAAAATCCACCAAGCCCATAAGAGAGAGAAACCCGTGTAGAAAATACGTCCAAAAAGTCGTCGCCGGAAAACTGGTATTGTGGCCGGAAATCGGCCGGAGAAGTGCCCGTAAAACGGCTCCGGTGACCGGCAAAGTCCGCCCGGTCACCGGTCAACGGGTTGGATCGGGTCAACTCGGCGGGTCAACGGAAGGATCACTGAGTCAGCTAGGTCTAGTCAGAACCGAGTCAGTTGCTGAATCGGCTGACTGGGCTGAGTTGGTCTAGGCCAAAGCTGTTGCAGTTGTGTAGTGGTCACGGCCAAGATGGCCATCACTCGCAAGTCTTCTTCCCGACCAAGATGGCTATCCCGCATGTTCGATTCATACACTTGTAGCTCACTATTAGCATCTCCTCTTCAATCCATTGCCACCAACAGCTCAAGCACCACCAATGGTGGCAGCGCATCATTTCACATCCAACTGCAGCTCCAAAGTGCCAACCTTGTCACTCAGTTATCGAACCCTCGGCTACAGCAGCACCAATTGCATTCCTCATAACCTCAAGCCACCAATTCAACTAAAGCCAGTTCACCACATAGCTCCACATCAAAGCTCAACTATCTGCAGCTCCAGTTGTATACATCTCACTCACTATCTCTGCACAACCGTATTCCTCACTTTGCAAAAGCATCACCACACTACCCGGAAAGCATTGGCTTCTTCTCTGCTCCCATCCTGCAAAGATATTCCTGCAATTCAAAACACCACCATCACAGTTACCAACAACTCACATCTTAAAGCCTCCCCTTTAGCTTTGCAACTCATTCCATTACCCCAGCCTTCTAACTTGTAGCCACAATAGCTCAAACAACTTTGTCACGGCTACGCCGGACTCACACTTGATTCGGCTCAAGTGCTTATCACCGCATCTGCTTTTTCACTGCAATTCCCTATTCCTTAACACGGTCCCAACTCAGTGGTGTTTCAACCCCTTTGCTCATTCTGCAATATCTCACAACAACAAATTAGGCGCAACACCATCATACTACCTGCAATTCTCAATGGCTGCAACATCCTTATAGCTCAATCAAATCCAGTCCCCAATTCCAACTTGCACATCACTCCATTCAGCTTTAACCGCAGCCTGCAACCTCATACACAATCAATGACTCCAACTCCCTGAATTCACTCCATCTTCACTGCAGTGCATCATCACAGAACCACCAGTCTCAGTCTTGCAGTGCCAATACCAGCTCAAACCATTCTCTCCACCAGACCCATTAAATCAATATCAGATCCCTGAGTTTCTTCATAACACCAACAGCAACTCATTTTAAGCTTCATCTCAGCAACACCTACTGCAGACAATACCCATCTTCAATACCAATTGCTCCACCAACAATTTCTCTTCATCTGCTTCACGGCAACAACAATCATCTCGATTCACGGACCCATATTCTCGAATTCAGCCTCTAGTCTTCGTCAATCACCATAAACCCATATCAATCTTTAACCAAAACCAAATCTGAGAGCAATTTCTCAATCAACATCGTCATCACTTAGTTCTATCGGTTGCAGAGATTGAATAAACCCTAATCTCTGATTCATCTTCTCCCTGACCTGAATCTCTCAAACGCATTCTCCATTATCATCTTCTCTGCCTCAATTCAGCTTCAAAAACCCATCTGAGCTTCAATCTCAATCTCTCGGTTTAGCAGTCTCACAATTTCAGCTCTCTGTGTTGAATACCAGCTGAAGAACAAGCTTTATTCCTCCTTCAATTCTCTTCATCCCATGGCAAACGAGAACAACTTCAATTCACTCGAACCCATGTCTCATCGTTGAGAATCGATTGAATCGGCAACAATAACATTTCTCTTTATCTCGATCTGCTTCAACTCTGGTTTCTTCAAAACCCGAAAAATCCTTGATTCCATCAATATTATCTTCCTTGTCTCGAGTCGATCTATTTCTCGATCTTAATTTAGCAAAGATCGCGCTTTTGTTTCTCAATTTCATAATCAGTGTGAAGAAATGGTTGAAATGAATGAATGAGAGACGACTCTCAATTTTAGGGTTATAAGAATAGGGTTGTTATTCAGTGTCTGGTCACTGTGATAAGGGCTAACCTGATGGCAGCCCCTTAACCTGGACTCAGCTCCCAGTAGTGATTGCCATGAAATGACAATTTTGCCCTTTTTACTCCAATTGGTTGATTTCTCCATCTTTTCCTCCGCGCGACTCCAGAGTACCTAGAAACTCAAAAACACACGTAAAGTGCATAATTCACAAGAAAAATAGCAAAGAAAGCGTAACTACTAGATAGTAAATACGGTGTATTCTACACCTATCACTCATTCTTCCCTATAAAGAACAAACAATCACAAATTCAGACGCCGCACCCTTCTACTGACTCAATGCATCACCGCCATTGCCTTGCACAACCAGATCCATTTGCATCTTCTTAACCTCATATTCCATACCCAGCAATTCAGCTTATTCACAATTCACAAGTGTACCTGCATTATAGAGTTCAATGCACACAAAAAATCCTCATTCAGCATTCCTCCACACAAATCATCGGCAGACAATATCCTTGCTGCTTCTTCCACAAACTCTGGCCAAAACGGTAAGTAACACAAATCCAATCATAGACCCATGCTCTATCTGCCATTATCACTGCTCACAACATCAGCTTGTCGCTGCCCATCTTTGCACCCTGCCAGTTCTAGCATCACCAGCAATTGATTGCTTCCCTGTCTTCTCTACAAAACCCTTTGTAAACATCCACCAGTACTGTCACAGCCTTTCAGTCTCACCAACACTAAACTACAGCTTCATGAAATTGCAACTTCATTCAGAAACACCATCTCAGCCTTCAAACTCGACCACTATCTCAGCAAACTGCACCACCAACATATTCCGGCAACACCATCTTTAAAATCAACTGCATCAGCTCAAATCACCAACAACAGCAACAACATTCTTTGTAATACAATTCACTAGCTAAACTCGGCTGTAATCTCAAACCATTCACAGTCCAATGCCACCAGAGTCATCTCAGTTAACATCCAGTTGCCAACAATTCTTTGTTCTTCTGTAATTTCACACAATCCAAGGTCATTAGCTGCTACATGTACCACCATCAAAACCGATAATCCGAAATACCCATCTCAGATTCACAAGCCCTAAATATGCTCTTGTTTATGGGTGAAAACTACTCCTGCAGAATTTGGTAATTTGGGGTGTGGATGAGGAATGAATTTAAACCTTAAACAAATGCACTTTCTTGCGGTGAGTGCTTGTAGATTCGAGAGATCAATCTGTGCAAGTCCGGCCTAAACCAAGAAATGGCCGTTCCAGGACTTGTTTCGGTCACAAAGTGAAGGAGATGGGGTTGATCTTAGGGAGGAAGCGAAGAAGGTGTTGAGATTGTGAAGGTGTTGGCTTGCTTATGACTTGTAACAGAAGGTCAGCAGGGCTTGTGATTGATGCAAGCAAGCTCTGGGTGTTGGAATACGTTTTTGTATTAACACTTGGTTTTACTCGTCTCGTCTGGACTTGTGTTGTTGTTTGAAATAGGGCGGAGAACCTATTTATACAAGTCATTGAGCCTTATTCACGTCTCTCGTGGGAAGTGGAGGAAGTGGAGTGATGGAGTAGTGGAGTTGTGCGTTGGTGCCACACGACCGATCTTGCCCACTTCTCCTGTTCATCTCTAACCGTCCATGACTTCCTAACACGTTCTTGTGATGGCGCGTTGCACGCCGCACGCCTATAAACCGCCCAGGACCAATACCCCAGTATGTATCCCCCAGTTTGTGACATAATTTATGTCTGGAATGTGTGGATCGTGAATCCACGAAAGATAGCATGTAATCTTGAATTGAATAACCTGCGTTATTCGGAAGTCGATACTTGTGAAGTATCGTGTGTATTTTATGGTGTGGTAAAGTGATGGGTAATGACGCCTCACTAACCAGTCTTGAAGTTGCATTATGGTGTGGTAAAGTAATGGGTAATGACGCCTCACTAACCAAATAACTCCTAACTAGGGTTGTATAACCAAGTTTGAAATTCCAATTTTAAGGGAAAGTGGTGAAGTTGGACGGATGAGATGATCTTTGAGACACTCATCTCACCGGGGTTATTTGAAGAGGTGCGCAAGCATTACTCTTGATTGGTCGAAACCGAGCATGGAAAGGGATTTGGAGAGGGGTTTGCCGTTAGACCGGGCATGTGTGTAGACAGAGATGCTATTTTATTCGACTTTTGGTGTTGTGATTCAATTAGATAGGTTATGCGTCCATACCTCACTGTCCCATGAAGGCGCGATCTAGGCCACTTCTTCGAGAGACGTCAATTTTACCGTAAAGTTGAGTGGTTGAGATCTTTGCATGACCTATGATTGTGTGGATCCATTGCCGCAAAGGAGTTGGAAACCACATCCCTAGTTTGGGCAACCCATCTTGGTCTCTTGGTCGATCATAGGGTTGGTACCTATACCGAAGTCCCATGAAAGCGTGATCTAAGCCACTCAAATCGTCCTAGGTGAAGTTGAGTGGTGAGATCGATTTCAATTTGGGAAGTGTAACCATGCAAGTTTGGGTGGACGGTTTGGGATAGCCGGGCATGGTATGCCTTGGCCGAATACATGAGGAGGTAGATGGGCCCATGGTGGTCATGCTTTGGTATGGCCAGGACCTGCTTAATCTAATATGTGACCCTCCATTCTTTTAGGAGAAGATGGACGCGCGTGATGGCTTGAAACCCTAATTTTGGCTTTTCAAAGCCGTGTGTCACTCCTTGTTTGGGCGTACGAATTTGTTACGACCATGCGTGGTTGGTCTTGGCCGATTGGTCAAGTGTGTAGCGCGAGCCCACGGTAATCGTGTTGACATGCTCTGGGCCCTTTGAGTCTACATCTACACCCTCCATCTATACCTGCAAAGATGGATGGTTGAGACATTTTTGCGACACATGTAATATGCCGCAAACCCTAATTTAGGGTTTTCCGTCCATAATGCTTGGTATGAACGGTTTCTTGGCAAGCTAGGCCAATGACCGACCATGCGGGGTCGGCCGTGGGTATTCCATACCTGCTTGGGGTGATGGAATTGATGCGGGGTCATCCAATCATGCTTATGGAGTTGGATGACTACGATCGAATCATATCCGGCCCGATACGGTCGATTCCGATGCTCAATCGGGCTAGTATAACACACCGAGAGGCTCAATCGGGCTAGTATAACACACCGAGAGTCAGCCATGCGGGTATTTCGTACATGGTTTCATTATAGTGCTTGGAGGTTCGTGTTACTCTGTAAGAGTAACACTCGGTCGTCATGCCACACCGATAATGAGTCTGGAAATACAAGGTGATATGAAATTCACGGGAAGGGATTGTTGCCACATGCTCCAACTTTGGAGGAATTTCATGTATTCACGAGAATGGGATTATTGCTACATGCTCCATTCTTGGTGAATTAAGTGAGGGAGTATCAACACTTATAAATGGCTTTATCTTTTACAAGATGTCAGTAGCATGATTTTTTCGGTTTTTTACAAATTTAACCTTAAACGAAAATCAACCATCAACAGCTCTTCAATTACAATTATCCAAACCCTTATCGATTCTACCATCATCTTCTTCCTATTATCTCCCAGCAATCTGTCATCACTGGATACAGAGGGAAACGGTTTCAGACAACCATTCGCTGCCTCTCTTTCCTCGCCTCTAACTTATATATTGCTGTCAATCATCGAATTAATTCAAACCCACTGCCTTAATTCTTCCATCAATTTGTACCACAACTCAAATCCGCACAGATATTTATCTTCTGCAAATATATGAACCCTAACTGCCTTTTGATTCTCAGTTTCATATCATACCCAATCTTCAATCTCAGTTCAGAAACAGCTTAATCTTCTTGATCTCTTCATGAATTCTCTCGATCTGATTCTTCACAGATGCAAGAAAAACCCATCTTCTTATTGTCGAAATCAAGCTCAGCCTCCATCCGGTTCATTCAATTTCTTATGAACCCTAACTTTTCAATCTGTCTCAACCACAAGCAGAAAACTCCCATTTAATCTTCAATTCTTCATCTCTTTCTCGCCATAAATCACTGGCAGAAATCATTCCTCCACCTTATGAGGTTCTTGAATTTGCTCCCTAAACTTCTCAATTCCTCTCTTCTTTTCTCTAGTGGAGCCGCCATGGCTTCTCCAGACAATGAAGGTGGGATAATCAAAGAGAGAATGATTTCTCTGATTCTTAGGTCATGTGTAGGAAATGAAGGGGATATAGCCACCCATGTAAAATAGATAAGGGATACCCAACTCATACATGGCTTGTCGGTTACAGAGAACCGACAGCTCAATTCCTTTCTCAACTCAACTGTCAATTCCTCAAAACTGCAGTTCATTCTTCACCTCCTCCTCGTGCACTCTAGCCCGCTCCAAGTATAGCTCGTCTGTGAATTAGCCTTACGCTTCAAATGGATGGTTTCTCCTTCTTTTGCTCCCAAGGACTCCATTGCACCTAATAACTCAAAACTAAACATAAGAGATGCAATTCCCAAGAATAATAACAAAGAAAGCATAAATACTAGATATAAAATTAGGTGTTTTACAACACCTATCAGTCTCACTTCTTCTTCTTTTTTTTCTTTTTTTTTTAATCTCAGCCATTCTATTTCACCCTAGCAATGGTAAAAAGAAAAAAAGAAGTGATCAGGATTCTTTTGATGTTTCCATCACGAGGATATGGCGAAACTACCATGTTTTCTTTTCTAACACCTGAGCTCTGTGCTTTTATGAATAGACTCTTCTAGATGTTTCCATCTAATCAGATTGGTTCCTCAACTTCTACAACCAAGATGTTCCCATCCACTTAGATTAGTTAGTGCCAACCTTAATAAGCATAAATTTATAGTCTCTGGAGTTTATTTATTGCAACTAAAAAGTTTCTCCCATACCCCCAAACTTAAATCTAACATTGTCCTCAATGTTCTAAAGATGAAATTAAAAGCATGAACAATGAGAAACTATTACCACTTGAAGAAAAGAGTTAAGGAAAGATATTACCGTGTTGCAAGAGCATGGGTTACCTCCCAAGAAGTGCTAAGTTTAAAGTCTTGACCAGACATTGGAAAGGATTAGTCACCTCGAAGAATCATATAGCAACAAAGGAATAATCTGCGGGTCATCTGGATCAAAAAGTGCTAACCACAAGAAGAGGAGACTGCAACAGACCGGGAAGATATCCAACACACCCTTATCTATTTTTTTGTTTAAGACAACTACATCTAGTTTTGGTTCGGGTTCAGGCTCTATAAAAGGGTCTAGATAAAAAGTTTTCATCGGCTGGATTTCCTCAAAGGAAGGATCCTGAAGATCAGGTTCTACAGTCTGGAAATACTCAACTAAGAACTTAGAAGCACATAAAAATAACCTGAATAACTGGGGATCCTCTAAGTCAATCAGATTTGACTCACACGGTTGACCACAATGGTGGTCATTCTTAAGCAAATGTGTCGACCCTAATTTTCTAAAGTAATTAGGTTTAGTCTCAAAACTTAATAACCGACACATCTGGAATTCATTTGTTCCCACAATTGGAAGGAAGGTTTTTGGTGGGAAAACAAAGTCAATCGTGGTATCGTAGCCTGGGTTAACCACATCAACCATAGGATGGGTTTCTAACAACTGAACTTCTTTATGGACATCATTAGGTTCAGTAAAACGTGTATGAAGATAATCTTAAAAAATGGTTGAGGCACATATGTCAAGTCCCAAGTGAGGGATCTCTGTAAGATCTAAAGGTAAGGCACAAGGAGAATGATAGTCACCCCCAAACTTAGAGTTTTGGGTGTCTCTAGATAGACTAGATACAATTTCCCTAATCTCTAGATCATCAGAATCCTGAAAATGGTGAATTGCTTCTTCTAGGTTGTACTCAGGTGATACATCCTCACTCAAATTTAAAAGCTCTACGAGTTCATCTTATTTGTCTAAGACTAATGTTTCTAAATCGTTAGACTCTAAAACAATAAACTCGTTCCTCAAAAGTATCATCGGCTTCTTAAAAAGGAAATTCTACATTGTCTAAAACAGTATTTCTAGTCAAATCCTTGTCCTTTTGAATAGGTGAATAATTATTAAAATTATTTGGATTTGAACTAGAAATAATATTATCATTATAAAGCTCAATAGGAGTAACAAATTCCTGATTACTAAGCCTATATATTTCAGATTCTTCATTAATACTATCCTCATAATTATCATCATTATAATAATATGAAAATGGTTGAACCTCATCTAAACAAGTAGTTTTACCAATTTTATCCTCGTCATCTTGATTATGTAAATAATTATCCTCATTTACAAGGGTATTATTGGAAGCACTATATTTAAGATTATTTTGAGAAAGTTTTTCGACAATCCTATTTGTACTCTCAGTAAATTGCTTAAGAGTCTCTTCTAGAGACATCTTTGTTGACTGCTCGTCTGGAAGAATGTTACATGTTTCTTTCACAAATAAGGTATAACTCTTGAGAGACTCTTCTAGAGAAATAGAGGGATTGTTTTGCTCATAGGACTGGTGGGTGTGCGAATAGTAATTGGGCTCACCATGGTATGGACCATAACCTTTAAAATTTTGATGTTCCCAACTACTATTCACACTATGGTCAAAGTAATGTCCATTTTGAAAATCAGTCGGATAATCATTGTATTGGCTGTTATAATACCAGTTTGACATCCTAACTGCAAGGGAATTCTACACAAGCACAAACAAGGCTGACTCGACCAAAACAAACCTACTGATTTCTAGCAAACAAAAAGCATGAAGGCTCCACTTAGATTGTTTCTAGACCAGCTTCTAATACTTCGAAAGGGAATTCGTTACAATATGAGCAAACCCCTCTGGAATCAATCCGAGTTTTAAGTAAGTTGAATAGAGGCGAGGGAAGCTGCGTGGAGCTTTGATACCCAAGGCCTCACCGCATTATAAGGCGGATCAGTCACGCATTCAACTAACAGAAACCATCATGAACTTCGAAGTATGCTTAAAGAGTAACCAATATTTTTCGAATGACTTTCCTATTAAGCTCGTTACCCTATCGGTCTCATTCTAGTCGGTATTTTAAGCTTAGGTTCGCGTCTGGTATCGTTTTCCTAAGGCGGGCAAGAAGAGAACGGTGATGAAATCCGAACCTTTATCTTGTATGGCCAGTCCTTGCCCTTTACTAGGAAATTAAAGAAGCCGTATTCAAGACTTCAACATATATGCATACAAAATCATCCAGTAAACCCGCTGACAGAGGATTCGCGGGTGTTTAGAATTCTTACCTCTCGTTCCGGACGGGGGATGAACCGTTGAAGTCGACTCGGGCCACTGACTCCTATGTCAGTGTACGAACCCGAGGGGCCGAGACAAGATCGTCAATCGTCGTCCTTCCTGTGATTTATATTTAAATTAACCCTTCCTTAGGGTTTTTTAAAAAAAAACTAAAGTCCAATGTCCAATGTCCAAAAATAAAGAATAAAAAAGTCCAAAAATAAAAGATTACAAAAAATAAAACCTATTTATAGTTTCTAAAAAAAAAATTTAAAAAATAAAATAAATAGTAACTATATACAAAAAAAGTTTCTTCTTCACTCCTTTTGGATTCCTTTTTTTTTTCTTTCCTTCTTTGGCTTCGCTTTTCTTTCCAACACTCTCTCTTTTTATTTAGCTCACTCCAAATCTGAAAGCAAACAGAAATACCAAAACGCGTAAAAAAGAACAAAAATAATAAAAATAAAACCTAAAAACAAATCTATACACAAGTCCGCGCCGGCGGCGCCAAAAATTGATGGTTATTTTCAATGATGTTGTAGTGGTAAGAAAGTTTGTCGTTCACTCGGACTTTGTTGGATTGATTTTAAGTTTTAATAAACGAAAATAAGGAAAATATATACAAAAATGGTGACAAGATGAAGAGGCACTGGGACGCAGGATTTCACTACTTTTCATATTCTTGTGGTTCAGTCATTAACTCTAGACAATATAGCTCAAACAAAAGAAGTTGTGACTCTAATTCCTTGCCAAAAATAGATTTCATAAAACATTATCTGTAAGTCGTAAGCATGACGCATCAAAAGTAATTTAAACTAAGCATGCGATATCAGACAAAATAACAAATAATTAATAGAAATCATAAAACAATTAAATCTATGCAAAAAGTCATATAAATAATTAATTCATTTACCACAATCATGAAAAGTTGCTTCCTCCGTTGTCCCAGTGATGGGTTCTAGCTCCGCATATTGGAAACACACTCAGAATAAATTTTCATTGCTCAAAAGTGTTTACAAGAGGTGAAAATGGAATAAATATTGAAAACCGGGTTTGTAACTATTATATTTGTTACAAACCAAACTGTTACAGAGAACGATATATATGATGTGTCGCTGGCACTGTTCCAAAACGACTGTCTTTTACGGTCAAATGTTCTTCGTGTTCTTGAGGTGCAGCAGCAGAAACGACTCTGCAACCTCTGGATTCTTCTCTGCAGCTTACCAATCACCTCTGTTTTCACCCCCTAACTCTCCATCCTCCCTCTATACATTCCCAGCACCATATATATACTCTCAGGACCAAGAATGATGTCTCATAACACCACAAAATTTTCTATTACTCGGCAGTGAAGAAAAAAAATTCTTGGAAACATTTTCTTTCCTTTCTTTCTTTTTCACACGTTGATTTTCAGCCAGCACACTCTAAACAAGATCCTACACGTTCCAAACACGACATATATAGAGTAAACTACTCTATAGGCATACACCAGCATACACAGAACTCGGGATGAAGTAACCAAAACCCGAGTTACCCTGTTTTCTTCACTGCCGATTATCCATCCAAATCCAGTTGATTTTGAAGCCCATACCACCACGCCTGTTGAAGTGTAAAAGGATAATTCCAATTGATTGCAGCGATTTAATCTCCTTATAAATTCTCCAAATCCAGAATAGCAAAACTGGTTTTCAAAAATTAGTTTCCCGCCAAAACTGTTCTTCAAGAGTAAGAAGAAAGGTGTCCCCCTATCCAGCTATGGGGTGCGAATAGCACTGGGTTGCCCCTTAGCAATTAGGTTGCCCCTTATCCAAAGTGGGAGTCCGAATAGCAAATGCCCTCCGGGGGTTCTCTGAGTAGTTTTTCGAGCCGATTTTTCCAAAAATATTTATTTCCCAAAAATACCTACACACACATAAAACACCATAATAAGTACAAAATCGAGTGCCAACAATATATAGTATTGAGATCAAATTTGACACAAAAATGTGTCTATCAATTAGTGTACTTAGAATTATCCTCATCTACATATCGATCAATATCTGGGTCACCTTCATATGAAATTTCATCCAATTATTTTTCTATGCGTGTTTCTTAATTATCAACAATTTCTACATCATTAATAAGATGAATTTGTCTGGTAGATTCACTCGGGGTGATTTCACTTTCCGGCATTGACTTTGATGATAGGAGTTTATCATTTTTTAATTCAAAACTTTCAAAATCGTGTCATAAGTTAATCGAAATATCAACTTTAGGTTCTTCCATAACCATGTTTTGATTCATGTCTCATAGGTTGGATCAAAACTTTCAAAATCGTGTCATAAGTTAATCGAATCAACTTTAGGTTCTTCCATAACCATGTTTTGATTCATGTCTCATAGGTTGGATCACACCAAACACAAAATGTTAGGTCTTTAGCATGTTTGCATGCTTTTTTTTTTTTTTTTTTTTTTTTTCGATACCAACAACGCCCTGAAATGACGAGGCCTACCAAGTACACCATAATCTTTTTTCTTGATGTCAACTGAAAGTCAAAGGAAAAGTTGAAAGTGAATTATTTTCGACACACCATTAGTTTAATCTAATATAAACATGAACTGTCAAGGAGATTACTTAAACAAGATGTACACTTAGTATATAACGTAAATTTGAAAATAGAACTATGAAAACTGCAAGTATTAATTAATACATGTGTATTTACTTTAATTATAAATACAAACCAATATAACGCGTAAGTAAAGTAAATCATCTTCTGGCATATTCTGAAAACGGTAGCGTCTTTTGGCCAAAAGGCGTGCCTACACAAGATTTTGTTATTGGAGAAAACTTGATCAATGAAAACATCAGCAAAAACATTCTCCTTTATATAAAGAAGTATTGATACAAACCAATATAACGCGTAAGAAAACCTCAAGATTTTGAACTAGTCCAATTTTGAATACTCTCGGAATAAAGTTAATATACAAATTAACTACAACAACTTCGTATAATTAAGACAAAGTAAACTACTCCAAGTTACTTAGTTCCTTAAGTATCCCTGTACCTACAACCAATTTTGTTTACGTACGTGAATTCAAGATATAGTCTAAAAAAGAGATGGTACGTATCAAGTACACAACCAATGGTTTTTATTCAGAACCTATAAGAAAGACTTATCACATTCAGTAGTATAGATGAACAATTGAGATCATGTACCTAAATTGTAAAACAAGTACCTCGTAAAATCTATATGTTTGGTTACGAAACTGTGTACAAGATTGTTTGACAATGTAAACATAGTATGTACCCGAACTGTACACAGACCAAACTCCAATAAGAACAAGTTTTGTAATCTATATTTCGAGATACGAATTCTCAAGAAAAAGTTATGTATGTTCTATTCAGTTTATGTTAAAAAACTGTCTAGGTTTATTACTGAATCACTAGCTTTTACTTTTAATTATAACAAATACCATTATAATGAGGAAGTAAAAACTAAAGCAAGCCACGGAGAATTTTTTTAACGAGGAAAATTGCAATGTGCAGAAAACCCCAGGACCTAGTCCAGTCTGAATACTGCACCGTATTAAGCCGCTACAAAAAATGTCATACTATCATACTTCAAACTGGTATGTAGTTGAGACCGAATTAACCCTCCGAAAAGTTCAACATCAGTCGTGCTACTTACGTCTCTTGAATCTCGCAAGACTTTATGTAACTTGATTACCGTAGATGACGTCCTTTACAGGCTTAGGAGTGTGCTTCAACCTAAGTGAAGAATTTTAATAAGTTATTTTGCTTCCACAAAATACCTATTTTATTTCCCTTTACATATGAATAAATGTTTTGGAAATCTTGTGTTTGTATAAAGAACTAACATGTAAAAAGTAAATATTAAATAAACATGTAGAATTAGGGTTTATACTCTTCAAAACTTATAGAGATACCTAATTAACTCTACAACAAAAATAACTAGAATGGATCTATAGATATCTTGTAAAATTTCTTAAGGAATTTATGAGACACCTTATATGAAGTTTTCTTTATAATCAAGATTTCGACCAACTAGGGTCGGTGTACGATCTTATATTAAAATTTATCAAATCTAGGATTTATGATCAATAATCTTTTAATGACCTTATATCAGAACAGAAGGACCTTAGAATAGACAAAGATTATTACATTAACCTAGATACAAGTTACGTAACTATCTAAGAAGATAATTACCAACTCGTGCTTTACGATCCTCAAGTAAAGTCTTTAATGTGTCGCTCTTATTCTTGAAGAGAAAAAGTAGTGGAAAACAACCTTATGCAACACAAACAAATTTTTCAGGGGATAGTTTGTGTAGTTACATGAATCTCTATTTATAGTGAATGATCAAGGCTAGGTTGCTTAAAAACAAAGCTACATTTTCTAGGAAAGGAAACACCAAATACTTGACTAAAATAGGCCTTTAGTCAAGTACGCACGATTTGAGTTCATGAATTGTTGCTAAAAGTACGTGTACGATTTTCTATTCATGAAATCAACCTTAGCTACACATTATAAGTGTTTCTTTAATAATTGAAACACACATAACTTATGTGCTACAACTCGGAATCGAGTGATTCTTGGCTCCTTTAATTCGTATTTTCATTCACCATAATAAGAGGACCTTTTAAGGTCAATGGTCATTCTCACTGAACTATTAGGTACAAAACTCCTCGGGTGTATATACAAAAGTATATTTACCATCATAGAATTATTCCAAAGAGTTATCATTCTGCATCAATAGATTAGAAAGTTAGAATAAACATGAGTTCTAAAAGAAATCAGTCTCCACATACGTTTGTCGATGAAGCCCTCATTGATGTCTTCGTTGTCCTTAATTCTTTATTCTTCAAATGTATTTAGTAATTCCTGATACTCAACTACCATGCGCTAATACAAGTTTGAGGTTGACCTTAATAGACTATAAATCAAGATATAGTTTTGATCAATTAAAATTGACAAAAAGCTTGACATACCAAAACTTGTGAGTTTGACATAGCGATGCTCTAACAGAGTCCACTATCTCAAGTTTCTTCACATGCTGTGAAGACTTTAACAACTCAACTCCTTTGGATCCGAAACAATAAAGGACTAACATATAAGTTGAGCACAAACGTTCTTCTGTTAAATTAATATAAACTCCTTTATCGGTTAGAGATCAACTGAGATAAATACTACCGAAATTATCAATCTTACTTTACAAATTTTCAATATCTCAAAGAAAAATCACTAGATAGATTGCCGACCTATACAATAAGCTTTAAAGTCCATTAGATAAACAATTTGTCGGATCCCAGTCAATCAAGTCTGCAAAAAGTATCACAAAGATCAGAATACAAATATAAAATCGTCTAGTTTTCAATCTTCAAAGTACCTGGAAAAAAAACTTGATTCACATCAATGATCATTCACACACATAAAAAAGTATGTTAACAAAGGATGATCGCTAGTCATATCTTTAGATTTTGAATCAAAGAAGATCTGAAATCGTTGATCCTTGAACTAGTTCGAGTGACCTTATATTAGAAGAGAAGTTTTACCGAATAAAAAGACTAGATAATAAAGGTTTTCAACTTTACCGTAAGTCAATCAAATTAATAGTCGAAAATTAAAATAGCAATACGATTTAGTTTTCCACCAACGGTACTACTAAAAGTTTCTTGATCCTACAGAAGATTTTAAAACGAATGCCACGTAAGAGATTTCACCTAATTAGGATACTCCCAGGTCTCAATGAGTATTGTAAACAATACTACTAGTGGGCTTCCCACATAAACGGTTAAGTAGTGTGTTCTTTGATGAGTTTGTAAGAATACAAGCTCCATTATTTGTAGTGTAAAGAGAAAGGCTTGTTTGGATAACAAGGAATAACCAAATCCGAAAATACTAAAGATATTCAATAAATGTATATTTTCGGTTTTGTTATTTTCCAATTGTAATCCAACATATATGGCGAAATCTCTCTTGGATGAAAACTAATATTAGATAGCATAAAAATATACTATAACAATATGAGATATTCTTAGCATCTAAATAGGGAAAGCGTTAGGGAATTGCTCGGTCGAACTCACAAGTGTTTCTATATCAATCTTGTTGTCAAATTTAACTGATCAAAACTATATCTTGATTTCTAGTCTATAATTAGTCAAGTCTCGGATGAGGATAAGTGTGTAGTTGAGAATCGAACATCAATGCGTTCTATCATTTGAAGACGAAGATCAACCGAAGCTTTTGGATAACTTCTTCAACAAAAGGTAAGTGAAGACTGAACCACGTATTTCTCAAGTTATATTCATCTATCTATCAATGAGACAGTCGCATGACTAATTAGAATATTGCAAGCATATCAACAATTTCAAGTCTAGTTTATCTTGGTGATTAGTTCTCGAAATATATATGACTAAGCTTAATGAACATTTGTTCATACTTGATGAATTTCGGTTAAGAACAATTTATTGTTCACAATCTAAATCGTGATTCAATATTATCATTCGAAAATAGCCTGGAACAGTGATATGTGTGATATGTGTGATTGGTGTTATTTTGGAATGTTTCGAATTGATTTAGAGGGAAATATAGAACTATTGTAAATCTAGATATAAGATAGTATGCATACCCGTTCACATACTGGAGAAAACTGTTATAGGTGTGAAACCGTAGTACATGTACTCAGTACACGTACCGGAGTAGCTATATGTCGAAAACAACTTTTTGTACGCATACCCGATATCCATACCATAGAAAGTTTGTTACTCGTAAACCAGGAATTGTACGCATACCCAGTATGCATATCGTAAAGGAACTGTTGGTTTTGAAACCGGAGTGGTATCCATACCCGGTATGAAAACCATAAAATTTCTGTAAGTTCTTGAACTCATTTTTGTCTTAATGGTACACGTACCACGACATTAACAGTCATGAACAAGGTAGAGTACACGTACTAGCCCTGTCGAATATTTTTAGAAGCACAAAAATTATTTCTGTGAGATAATTGGCATTTGAATAAATCTCTAAAAACACTATTGTTTATGGGTGAAAACTATTCCTGCAGAATTTGGTAATTTGGGGTGTGGATGAGGAATGAATCTAAACCTTAAACAAATGCACTGCGCGGTGAGTGCTTGTAGATTCGAGAGATCAATCTGTGCAAGTCCGGCCTAAACCAAGAAATGGCCGTTCCAGACTTGTTTCGGTCACAAAGTGAAGGAGATGGGGTTTATCTTAGGGAGGGAAGCGAAGAAGGTGTTGAGATTGTGAAGGTGTTGGCTTGCTTATGACTTGTAACAAAAAGGTGAGCAGGCTTGTGGTGTTTGAATACGTTTTGTATTAACACTTGGTTTTCTGTCTCGTCTGGACTTGTGTTGTTGTTTGAAATAGGGCGGAGAACCTATTTATACAAGTCATTGAGCCTTATTCACATCTCTCGTGGGAAGTGGAGGAAGTGGGTGATGGAGTAGTGGAGTTGTGCGTCGGTGCCACACGACCGATCTTGCCCACTTCTCCCGTTCATCTCTAACCGTCCATGACTTCCCCGACACGTTCTTGTGATGGCGCGTTGCACGCTGCACGCCGTAAACCACCGGACCAATACCCCGCATGTACCCCCGCCTTGTGACATGATTGATGTCCTGAATGTGTGGATCGTGAATCCACGAAAGATAGCATGTAATCTTTGAATTGAATAATCACGTTATTCAGAAGTCGATACTTGTGAAGTATCGTGTGTATTTTATGTGATCTTGCATTATGGTGTGGTAAAGTGATGGGTAATGACGCCTCACCGACCAAATAACTCCCCGACCGTGGTTGTATAACCAAGTCGGGTGAAGTTGGACGGATGAGATGATCTTTGAGACACTCATCCTCTACCGTTAATGAATATTAGGGTTTCTTGAAGAGGTGCGCAAGCATTACTCTTGACTTGGTCGAAACCGAGCATGGAAAGGGATTTGGAGAGGACCGACCGGGCATGTGTGTAGACAAAGATGCCGGTGTGCACGTCCATACCTTACTTGTCCCATGAAGGCGCAATCTAGGCCACTCAATTTGACCCTGTAAAGTTGAGTGGTTGAGATCGGTTTGCGGCCAAATCCATTGCCGCAAAGGAGTTGGAAACCGCGTGACATCCCTAGTTTGGGCACGCATTTCAAGACGACCCATCTTGGTCGGTCTTGGTCGATCATACCAACGTGTAGGTGGTAGGCTGGTGTTCACACCTATACCTCGACTATCCCATGAAAACGTGATCTAAGCCACTCAAATCGTCCGGTGAAGTTGAGTGGTCGAGATCAGTTTACAATTTGGGAAGTGTAACCACGCAAGTTTGGGTGGACGGTTTGGGATAGCCAGGCATGGTATGCCTTGGCCGAACACATGAGGAGGTAGATGGGCCCACGATGGTCATCTTTGGTATGACCGGACCTGCTTAATCTAATCGTGACCCTCCATTCGTGCTTGAGAAGATGGACGCGCGTGATGGCTTGAAACCCTAATTTTGGCTTTTCAAAGCCGTGGTCACTCCTTGTTTGGGTGACAATTTTGTCACGACCAACCATGGTTGGTTTTGACCGATTGGTCAAGTGTGTATCTGCGGGCCCACGGTGATCGTGTTGACATGCTCAGGCCCTTTGAGTCTACATCTACACCCTCCATCTATACTGCGAAGATGGATGGTTGAGACTTTTTGCGACACATGTAATATGCCGCAAACCCTAACTTAGGTTTTCCGTCCATAATGCTTGGTATGAACGGTTTCTTGGCAAGCTAGGCTAATGACCGACCATGCGGGGTTTGGCCGTGGGTATTCCATACCGCTTGGGGGTGATGGAATTGATCCGGGGTCATCCAATCATGCTTATGGAGTTGGATGATCGCGATCGGATCATATCCGAACTGATACGGTCGATTTAGGAATGCTCAATCGGGCTAGTATAACACACCGAGAGGGGCTCAATCGGGCAAGTATAACACACCGAGAGTCACTGTGCGGGTATTTCGTACATGGTTTCATTATAGTGCTTGAGGTTCATGTTACTCGTAAGAGTAACACTCGATCGTCATGCCACACCGATAATGAGTACTTTGAAATACAAAGGGCCGATATGAAATTCACGGAAGGGATTGTTGCCACATGCTCCAACCTGGAGGAATTTCATGTATTCACGAAATGGGATTGTTGCTACATGCTCCATTCTTGGTGAATTAAGTGAGGAGTATCCAACACTTTTAAATGGCTTTATCTTTTACAAGATGTCGGCGCATGATTTTTAGGTTTTTTACAAATTTAACCTTAAACGAAAATCCACCATCAACATTAAGTCCCCTGCCTAGCACATAATGGTTACACTATTGTGTGGTAGGCATGAGATGGTGACATACATATATACTGAAATGACCAGGCTAAAGTAGATACATATTTACCGGATAGTCAGGCGTTGCCCTAGAACTGGTTGGTTCTGATTAAGGATGCGAAGGAAACAGGACTTGATCTGGTGAGTCGCTTTGGTTCCTCTTGTACATATTTGAGCTCGGCAGCTTCTTCAGGTGTACTTCCTTCATCATACACGGCTTTCCTCATGTATATCTGATAAGACTCGTCGATTGTTATCCCGAATTAGCAGCCTTCATAGGTGGCAAGTAAAGACTTCTTTTCCTCCTGGGATTCTGTCGACTTGTGAGATTATAAAGAATCATCTCTCGCGGTCGTTTATTCTACATCTCAGGTATTGTTCTGATCTTCTTATTGACTGATCGATTGATTTGATTTTTGATGATTTCTTTTTTTTTTTGTGCGCTCATAACCTCCTCTTCTTTGCAGTTTATCATGGAAGCGGCTAACGATCATTATGTTGCTTCCCCAGAAAGAAGTTTCGAAGTTGACAAGCCCGAAAACCGTGCACACGAAGATGTAATGGCTAAGATCGATCTTCCGCTTCGCGAAGTCGGCCGTGCTATACGGGGGATGTCCATTTCACACCTTCGTATTGCAAGAGGACGTATCTGTGCACTTTCAGCTGCGATTGACATGGAGGAGCGGTGGAGGCGCGAGGAAATGCTGCAGACACTAGTAAGCGCAAGGGCAGAGAGATTTGCAGCGCGGTTGAAGAGTCGGAGAGTTGAGCATGAACGACCTCCGAATGAAGGCAAGTGTGATTACCCGGTTCAGGACGGCGTGATAATTCTTGACTCCGACACGAGAGGAACCGAACACTGAAAGCAATTGGTACGGCTCCTAATGTTGATGCGCTTTTTAATGCTCCATTGGTGATGTTGGGATGGAGTGTGTTTGCTGCGGAGATGCCTGATGCAGAAGTTGAGGTAGATTCGAAGGGAGGAGTATCAACAGGTGATGGCGCTGAAGCAGAACCTGACAGTGGTGTAGGCGATGTCGATCCTCTTGACGACTAAAACCTCTTTTCTTTTTTTTTCTTCTTTCCAAGTATATTTTGTACACTCGAACATCTTCCTTATACTCGGTGGCGGCCGGGTTCAAGGCTTTTCTTCCATTTGATTGTTTGAATAAAGTTTTCTTTTATAACCTTTTGTCAAGACTGCAACCGAACCTTCTCAAGCGCAAGGGTGCGCCTTCACACATAATTCTTAGTGATAAAAGAAACAATATTATAATGGAATATCCACGGACCTGTGCTCCTGATGCAAGATCTTCCTGGCTTTGCTGGGGCGGATGTCTCAAATCATTTTCCTTTTGTGCACATGTTCTATTTCTTTCTTCCCGTGATATGTTTGCTTAGGGTTTCCTTTCTTGCTCCAGTGGATTGATTTAGGCTGACTCAGGACTTTGTGTTTTTAGGAGTAAAGAGGTTCTCAGATGGAAATAGTGTTTCAACTAAATTGAAAATTGAAAATTGAAACCCTAACTATGAATGTGAGTATTGCAGTCATTTTCTGGGGAATTACAAATATGACATGGAATTATAAAAGAAAACACGCTGGAAAATAGCACAGCGTTTTAAAGGGTGGAGGATGCTGGAAAGTGGTAGCACAAAGATCTTAAGTTCGGTAGGGTTTGAGCCATTTTGAGTGAATTGTTATGCCTTCTAGTTTATCAGCGTTGATGAGCTTGCAGTAGCCGCCTAGGATAACATCTGATACCAGGTACGGTTCCACTTCTCTTTCGATGAGTGAGTCAGGTGGAGTGATCATTTTCACCGTCATGCTCCCAACCTTGAATGTAGTCGTCTTCGTCACCAGGTCTCCAATTCCAAACGGGTTTGATCGTGAAGATACTTGGACCTTGGCCTTATCGTCTTTGACCAAGACAGCCTCTACGCTCTTGATAAAACATTTGAAAGGGCCGGCTTCCCATTCACATCTCCTAGCCGGGGTTGGTTTGTTGGTTGGAGTCAGTCCCCAGGACTTGTCAGAACGAGGGGCGGTAGGTCGTAAAGAAGGTTGCGTGGCGAGACTTACTTGAGATCGGAACTTTTCAACGTATGTTGACAGGCTCTCTCCAAGTTGTGTCACATTGGTAAGTTCTTTGGTGCGGCAATAGACAACCATCAGGAGGTCCAGAAGGCGTGTTGGAGATTCTTTCAGGTATCGAAACCGGCAGAGGACAGACTCCTAGTATTGCTTTGTTTTTGTGCATCCAAGGGCGTCCCAGGATCATGTCGTAGTTGGGGTGATCTTTGACTATGTAGAACTTTGCTTGTGTCGAGGCATCACCCAATTTGACTTCCAGATCAATATATCCGTATGTATCTCTGGGCTCTCTCGCTTGAATCTTTAACCACGGTCGGGTGACGAGTAGCTTCACCTTCGAAATCTTTGCCTCTCTCAAGGTCTTGACAGTAATGATGTTAAATTCGGAAGCCGTATCAATCAACACGCTATCGAATTCAACGTTTCTCAAACGAGTGACGGTTATGAGTCCCCGGTTTCCATTGCTCATGTCTTTCGGGAAAGACGGGGTTCTGGACTGCTCATTTGGATGCAAACGCCTTCCCGACACAACGTGGTTGAGGGCCGCAAATATGTCTTGACGCTGTCCTTTGGAGAAGTACAAGATTTCACATATGTGCTCCATCATAGATTGTACGGTCTTGCGGAATGATTCCCCAAATCATGCGGTTCACGATAGGTAGAGGGTCTCTATGAACACCTTCGTTTCCAAGGGAGTTCCCTGTCTCTACCTTTTCCCGAATATTTGTTTCAACTTTGTTGCAATCTTTGGTTGGATGATGGACGAACCCGGGTAGCAACAATATCCTGGATCTGCCATTTCTTCCTCGGTTGGACGACGTCGATAGAAGGCGGCTTTACGGCGTCGTCTTGGATCCACGCTTCCAAGAGCTCTATCACTTCATTCATGGGAAAAGGAAAACCCGTGTCTTTAGTGTTTTGTGCAGGAGTTTTGTCTGCTCCTTTTCGAGACGAAGTCTTGTGTGCGGGGGATGTCCGCTTGGTTTGTTGTTCCGTCACTGGAGCTTTCCTTTTCTCTCTCCGCCCACTACACTCACGAAAGGACCGGTGTTGTATTTCTTGTTCGTGAGGCGCCTGCTCCCTCGACTTTCACGTGAATCTTCACTTGAACAACTCTGGTTCTTTCTAGTAGTGCCGGTGCAGTTGTTCTTTGAAACGTTTTGCGACCTCGTGGAGTTCAGAGAACGTTTGAAAGCCAGATTCTCTAACAGAGCGCGGTATATGGGTATCATCCCGTTGATGCACAACTCCACCAATTGTCGTTCGGTGATGTTCGGGTCATGACAATCCAGCGCTTGGGTTCTGAACCTTTTAACGAAATCATTGGGATGTTCGTTGTTCCGCTGGAGAATTCTTCCCAGATCTGAAAACGTGATTTGTTCAGACACGAAGAAATACTTTCTGTAGAAAGCACTGACCATCTCGCTCCAGTTGGATATGCTGTTAGGCGCGATGTTGTTGTACCAGGTGTACGCCCTCCCGTAAGTGATTTCGAGAATTCTTTCAGGCGCAGAACATGATTGTATTCATGTTCCCCAAGGATTCCAAGAATCGAGAGACATGTTCACGAGCATTACCAGTCTCCGTCGTAGAGGAGAACTTGGGAGAGATGTAACCTCTTGGAAGAGGGATTCGTTGCATATCTTGAGGGTATGGAGGTTGGTGTTGGTATGCATCCGTCAGATTTCCTTTGCCTCGGCTTTGAAGGAGTCGTTCTAGATCCTCACGTGTGATGAAGTTGGGTGTCTGGTTCCTTTCTCTTGAACATTCAGGAGCAACACGAGCTTCTTCACTCATGTGGGTCCGAGTGGAAACGCCTGCTCCGGGTGAATTGAAGGCGTCTCTTGTTGGCTTCAAAGATTGGCGTGAATCTTGCGGCAATCGTTCAGTCAAGGTCTTGAGGAAAGTGAGTACCTCCTTCTGAGTTGCGGCCATATCTGTTTGAGTCTTAGCAAGAACTTCCCCGTTTCTCCATCAAGTCCAAATGGTAATAGACGGTGGTCCTCCTCTTGTGCCTCCGGCTCCTCGTCTGATGGGGAGTGAAAGTTGTTGCTCTGGTGACCACTGGAGGCGTTACACTTGAGGAGATGCCAGGATTTGCGGCTGCTCTGGCTCTGGTGATGGGAGGCGTTACACCTACTAGGATGTCTCCTGTTCCACTAGTGTTGGCGATAGAGGTAACGGCTCCTCGAGATGTGTTGGCTACGGTAGCTCCACTGACAGGTACATTGATAGGTGTCTAAAACACCTAATTTTATATCTAGTATTTATGCTTTCTTTGCGAGTTTTCGTGTGAATTATGTATTTTTCGCGTGCTTTTGAGTTATTTAGGTACTTTGGAGTCATTATGAGCAAAAGAAGAAAAAATCATTCACTTGGAACGAAAAGAGCAAAAATCAATTCACGTGTGAGTGATATTTGGAGCCGGCTAAGGTTGTGCAACAAGGAGGTGAAGAATGAACTGTCGGTTTTCGCATAACCGATCGTTGAGCAAGAAAGAGAATATGCTTGTCACTTCTGTGAAACTGACAGGCCACATACCAACTGTGGTATCCCTCATCAAAGTGGCAGGTGCCAATATCAATCCCAATTTGTTAACCACACATCAGGTCGAGAAATCCATTTCCGTCTCCATTTCTCTGTACTTTCTTTGTTGTTCTTCATGGGAGTGAGGAGATTCACAGATGTGGAATTAAGAAGAATCACAGTTGAAATTTGAGTCTGGAAGTAGTGGGGCGGCGAAACTAGGGTTTTGCTGATGGAGAAGTTATGTATGAGAAAATGGGTTAGATTGTTGTTGGAGAGGATGAAATTAGGGTTTGATTCAAGATTGAATTTGGCAGCGGGAGATGACGATGCTGTAAATGGAATTAATGGGATCTGTGGTTGATGATTGCCATGGGTTTGGTTCGGATTCAATGGGTAAATCAGTGATGGTGGTATCTTATATGGGTAATTCTACAAAGGGGTTTTCTGTCTGAGTCCAATTGATAGACAAGGGTTTGAGGAATTGGTTCGATTTTCAGAGCTCTGAAACTCAAAAGAATCGAAGCTTGCATCCATAAGTTCAAGGCAAACCATGAAATCAATGGTTGTTTTACAGATTGAAAGTTGTGTGGTTGTCTGAGATAGAGAAGGAATTGATGGATTAAGAGGAATCTGTCGCTGCTTGTACAACATGATGAGCTAGAAAAGGCATTAAAGCTGATGCTGTGGGATGCGTTCAGGGTTGAGCTGAATTGGATTATATGAATGAGGCAGGGATGTGAAATGAATTAGGCTTACATTAATGGTGTTGTTGTCTTTGTTGTAATGTATTTGATGCAGGAAATGGGTGTGCAGCTGAGTAATGGGTCTTGAGACAGGTGGTTGAAGCAGCTGGGACTTAAGAAGTTGCATGGGAAGCTACAGAGAGGTTGAAGTTGAACTGAAGCAGCTAATTTAAGTTGTAGCCGAGTTAATAGGTGCTTGCAGGGTGACATGAATTCAAAGTTGGAATTACAGAGATGAATGGTATTTGATTGAGTTCGAGCAACATGGAGAAGAAGATGGAAGAAAGGTTGTTGAGGCACTGTGTTACTGCGATGGGATTTTTGGTACAAGGTTTATAAGGAATTGTGGTTGATAGAAGGAATGGCAGAAGCAAAAGTCAGTTGCTGCTGTTATGAGATAAGTAGGAACTGCAGTGGCTATGGAAGCAGGGTATAGATGATACAAGGCAATGTATTGCAGGTGGTGGTGGAAGTTGAGAGTGCAATGGCTAGGCAGTGAAGAGGTGGTGTTGTGTTTCTTTCCAGGGAATTGTTGCCGCTGGCATTTGAGTTGAAGAAGCTGCAGGTTGAGTCAGGTAATGGCAGTGGTGGTTAAGCTGGAGCAAGGCTGGAACTGGAAGTGAGTTGGGTTGATTAGATTGAGAAGATTCAGAGGAGATCTTTGCTATGTGAGTGAGTTAGAAGATATGAGACTTGGATGATGTGTTGATGCTCATAGTGATATTCGATGGTGATTGTGTGCTAATGGTACTACAGTTTGCGAGTTTAAGGTTCTCTGTGCTTGCGAGTTGAATGCCCCAAGTCGCACTGATGGAAGAAACGATGCTTTTCGTGTGTTGTTCTTGAATGGAATTTGAATTTGAGGTGGATTGAGAAGGCAAGAATGGATTTAATGTTGGATTGCGATGTGCGAGTGCACAGCCATTACGGCTGGAGGTGTAAGGATACAGCACAAGGATTGTGCAACACAGCACAGGCCTATGCAATGGCTGAGCCAAGGCCAAATCACTCGATTAAAATTGAGTCGATGCGACTCACACCTTGACTCGGTCGACTCGAGTTAACTCCCGGACTTCGGTGATTTGGATCGTTGACCGAGTTGGATCGTTGACCGGTGACCGGGTGGACTTTGCCGGTCACCTGAGCCGTTTTCCGTTGACTTCTCCGGCCGATTTCCGGCCACAATACCAGTTTTCCGGCGAGATTTTTTGGACATATTTTCTACACGGGTTTCTGTCTCTTATGGGCTTGGTGGATTTTCATCTAATGGACTTTGAAGACTTGACCTAATTTTAGAAGTTGGAGAAAAGCTATAAAAAGAAAAAGTCTTCTACAACTTATAGATGATTCTATTCTTTGGCCTCTACTCTTGTTCTAGGGTTTAGAACCATGAAGTATTTTCTCTTTCTTCTTGTTATGAACTTCTATGCCATGAGTAACTAAGTTTTTATTATTGGTTGAAGATGTAGTTGGATTTTGCAACCAAGTTATGATTTTTATGAATTAGTTTTCTCTCAATATTATCGTTTGATTTCTACGGGTTATAATAATTGCATGATTGATGTATTGCAATATGATTGAATATTTGTTTAGTTAAGTCTAGAATTGATTGAACTCACATCCATATCTATAGCTATTTTAGGCTTTTTCATCAAGCGATAACCTTGAATACGAGTAGCATGATATGATTCTAGGTTGTAGTGATACATGCTTGTAGTCATATGTAGAAATTGACCTTTGTTCGAATTGTTTGCGCAATGTATTTCAATTGCATTGATTAGCCTATTTCAAACTTAATGCTCCTAGAATTGAACTTGATTAGCGCAAGGCGTTAGGTTATTCTTTAGGTAGAATTCACATACGCAAACCCTAATGTGTGTGTTGATGAACTTTGGAAATTTATGGAGTATTCTTGCAATAAGGTATTCTATGGCTTTTGATGATAGCGAGATTAAATACGAATTCTATTCATATATTCATAAACTTGTTTACAATTGAAGATGAAACCTTTATCCAATATTTTCACATCCTTGATTTGCGTGTTTACTTTTATTTGTTTTGCTTTTATTTTATTTTAGTATATAAAAATCAGCAAACCCCCGGTGTTTTATATAGGAAACCATAACATATTGACAATCAAGACCTCTCTGTGGGAACGATCCTTTCTTGCCCTTGCTTCATTATATATTTTGAGTAGTAAGAAAGTGTAATTATATTTGTGTCGGCTGACAACCGGTCAAATTTTGGCGCCGTTGCCGGGGAGGCAGCGGTTGTCAATTGTTTTTGGGTTCTTATTTTTGTTTTTAGCTTTTGTTTTACTTTTTCTTATTCTTTGGTTTCTAACCGAGTTTTGAGAATCTCGTTTCAGGTACCAATTTCTATGGACGGAGCATATTGGAGCAATCAATACGGCTTTCAACCTCAACAACATGAAAACTATCACCCTTATGGGGAATACAATCAAAACCAATCCTTTGGTTATGGTCAATATTCCACGTACCCTTTTAGTTGTTCTCATACATTCCAACCTTCTTACGGTGGGTATGTAAGTGAGCAACCACAAGGAGGGGAGACTAGTTGTATTCCTATTCATATTTCTTCTAGTTTGGTAGATGAAATGCAACAATTTATGGACAGCATGGAGTCAATTCGTAGACAACCAAGCGTGGAACCAATTTCATCGACCGAATGTACTCATGGTATGTTTGGCCCAATTTCTGATCGTATTTATGATCATCCACCCATTCAAAGGGAATATAATTGGCCTAGCAATACTGAAGTAAGTAATTCTACTTTTTCTTTGTCGAATGAGCTTTACAAACAAATGGAACAATATATTCAGAATTTGGATGGATCACTCCAAGAGCTTCAAATAGGTGTTTCCACTTTAAGACAAGGCATTGAAGAATACAAGGAGGAAATGAATAATTATGTTGAAAAAGGCGAACCTTTGGGGACTTTTGTTGATATTTGTGTAGTTAACTCAACTCTTGATCGTAATAATGATCATTCACCTATTCAAAAGGATGAGTTAGAGATTAGCAACACTAAATTCAGCAACGAACAAGATTATGTTGACTATGATAGTGATGATGATTATTATGAAAATACATCGCTTGAACCAATTTATGGTGACATCCCCGAGGAGTGTACAATGGAGTCTTTTTGCGATCAAGGTGAAGTTGAAAAGGAATATGATGACGCTAGTGTACCTTACTTGAGCATTGATCTTTATAATGATCAAGAACCTATTCAAAAGGTAGAGCTTGAGGATGACGCAAGGAGTGTTCTAAAGAAATTCCTTATGGACAATATTGCATCCGCAAAAGAGTATGTGCCTTGCTACAAGGAGGAGTATGTTGAGAATGAGACCGTTATGACCAATATTGTGGAAGACCCAATTGAGCTTGCAAATGATTGTAATGATGATGTTTATGTCGATACTTTGGTTACGGCAGAAACGGACGAAGAATGGTTGCAAGGTTTGATAGAGGACCATGATATACAAGAGGTGAATAATTCACTTGAGTTTTTCAGGGATGAAGAGGATTCCGTGATACAAGAGATTGTGCAAGGTTTATCTAACCCGTTGCCTATTGTTTCTTATCTTTTACCTCTTATTGGTTTGAATGTATGTGCTTCGATAATATTGTTGAATGACTTTGTTTCTCGATATCCTCCATTAGAGATACTTGATTCTCATACTATGCAGGTTTTGGAACAAGAAACCGTGGAAGTACCCGACTTCTATATTCTTTATACACTTTCAAGTGTGGACAAGAATAAGTGTGGGGGAAGCGTTTATCGGCTAATAGCTTCACTTTTGCTTTATATTACTAATATTTGTGTGAAGCTAGTGTTTCCAAAACAGGTTTTATGGAAGGATCCCCAACTTTTCAGATTGTTGGTATATGGGGAATGAATCTTGCAAGGATATAGTCGGGATGACGACTTTAAACCAAGCGCTGCATGGGAGGCAACCCATAGGTTTTGTATTTCTTATCTTTTGATTTTTCTTTTCTTGTTTTTAGCTTTTTCTTATCGCATATTGTTATATGATTTCCCACCTTGACTTTCTTTGGACGATTCAATTTACATTGAGGACAATGTAAAGTTTAAGTGTGGGGGAGTGGTTAAGCATTTGCGTTGTAAATTTTTCAAATTTTTCAACTTTTGTGTAAAATAGTGAATAAGAAAACTCCAACTTGTAGTTAGTTTAGAGTCACATAGTATACATGTCGCTAAGATTACACAAAGAATCTCATAAGAGTGACTGAACTTAGAGATGACAGAGAACATGATCGGGTTTCTTAATTGTATGAGAGTCAAAGTTGGATTTAACCATGCCAGTGGCAAATAAGGTGCAGACTGAATTCGGTATTAGAGTAGTGATCCCCTATAGTGGAGACTACCCAAGTTACATAATGTGAGGCAACAACCTTCAATTCTTTGTACCTGTCTAAATTTGTGCTTTTAGAGTGTGTGTCACGTACGTAAATTCCGGGCATAATGGTGAGCTGCCCAACCTCCCACCATAGAAGCACTATTTTGATCTCTTGAGTGCTATTTTTATCAACCATGATGGTGACATCGAATTGCTAACTTACATACCACTTGTAATCTTGTTCGCAGTTAGCACCATCCATTTATCTCTCTACACCAACAGGTCCATAGAAACACCATCATCATCAACAAGAGGAGCATCACAAATCTACAAGGAAAGTTGAAGACGTTTGAGGTTTACAAGCAACAATACAAAAAAGAGTGAAAATTATCAAGATGAGAGTTCGAGAAGTTTATGATATCGAGACATACAAGTTGTGAAGAATCAAACGGTACAACACTTACACCATGGCCTTTGTACTTACGTTTTTATTTTATTTATATTTTACTTTCTCTTGTCTTAAAAAAAAAAAAAAAAAAAAAATTAAAAAAAAAAAGAAAAAAAATGAAAGATTAAAATAAAATAAAATAATAATAATTATATTTTGGGTTTGTATAGTTCGTTTTTAGTTTTGTATTCTTTCAATAAAGCCAAGGGAAAGAAGGAATATCTATAATGAAGTTTCAAGCAATAAGGAATTAGAGGAAAGAATCATATTGTCAAGAGTCTACGAAGTTCAAGAGTTATCATCAAGAGTTGAAGACCGAAGACGAAGATGAAGACACCGATTGAAGACCGAAGACGTTTCTATGGATGCTGTGAGAGTGGTGCTAGTTGCACTCCGAACGGATACGAGGTAAGTAAGCATATTCCCACCTTCGTTAAGTGGTTGATTTCCTTTCGTAGAGATCGTCAGAAAAATGGGTTTTCAAAAATAATAAAAGATGTGGGTTTTCAAAATATTTCGGAGGGTTTTACCTTCCTACCATTCAACGTGTCGCAGATTCTCTTTTCATTCCAACCTGGACACATGTGTGACCCATAAAAGTCATTTATTATTGAGAGCAATATCATAAAACCCTTTCTTGTGAGGCGAGTCGAGACTTTTGATCACTCCGAACCCGAATTTCTTTCGAGAAGGGATGGTTATTTCTCTCTCAACTTTTAAGGATGAGATTGTGTTCATTTATGTGTCTAACTTCTTATGACTAGTGTGCAGAATCTCTATGTCTTCTTAGTGCGTTGTATGCTATCATTACGGAGAACTAATAAGATGGAAAAATAGGTTTTGTGGGTATATCTCTAGTATACCCTCACGAGACTATAACTCGTCCACTAGGGACACCTAGGGGTTTAAAGGCTTGTTATTTATGCTAAAAGTGACCGTAGCCTCGACGACACGGAGTTGTATGTATCTTTTTGAATTGTTTTGTTTGATTTGCTCGAGGACTAGCAAAGTCTAAGTGTGGGGGAATTTGATAGGTGTCTAAAACACCTAATTTTATGTCTAGTATTTATGCTTTCTTTGCGAGTTTTCGTGTGAATTATGTATTTTTCGCGTGCTTTTGAGTTATTTAGGTACTTTGGAGTCATTATGAGCAAAAGAAGAAAAAATCATTCACTTGGAGCGAAAAGAGCAAAAATCAATTCACGTGTGAGTGATATTTGGAGCCGGCTAAGGTTGTGCAACAAGGAGGTGAAGAATGAACTGTCGGTTTCGCATAACTGACTGTTGAGCAAGAAACAATATGCTTGTCACTTCGCGTGAAACCGATGTGCCACATACCAACGGTGGTAGCCCTCATCAAAGTGGCAGGTGCCAATATCAATCCCAATTTGTTAACCACGCATCAGGTCGAGAAATCCATTTCCTTCTCCATTTCTCTGTACTTTCTTTGTTGTTCTTCATGGGAGTGAGGAGATTCACAGATGTGGAATTAAGAAGGAATCACAGTTGAAATTTGAGTCTGGAAGTAGTGGGGCGGCGAAACTAGGGTTTTGCTGATGGAGAAGTTATGTATGAGAAAATGGGTTAGATTGTTGTTGGAGAGGATGAAATTAGGGTTTGATTCAAGATTGAATCTGGCAGCGGGAGATGACGATGCTGTAAATGGAATTAATGGGATCTGTGGTTGATGATTGCCATGGGTTTGGTTCGGATTCAATGGGTAAATCAGTGATGGTGGTATCTGAGATGGGTAATTCTACAAAGGGGTTTTCTGTCTGAATCCAATTGATAGACAAGGGTTTGAGGAATTGGTTCGATTTTCAGAGCTCTGAAACTCAAAAGAATCGAAGCTTGCATCCATAAGTTCAAGGCAAACCATGAAATCATAGGTTGTTTTACAGATTAAAAGTTGTGTGGTTGTCTGAGATAGAGAAGGAATTGGTGGATTAAGAGGAATCTGTCGCTGCTTGTACAACATGATGAGCTAGAAAAGGCATTAAAGCTGATGCTGTGGGATGCGTTCAGGGTTGAGCTAAATTGGATTAGATGAATGAGGCAGGATGTGAAATGAATTAGGCTTACATTAATGGAGTTGTTGTGCTGCTGTAATGTATTTGATGCAGGAAATGGGTGTGCAGGCTGAGTAATGGGTCTTGAGACAATGGTTGAAGCATTTGGGACTTAAGAAGTTGCATGGGAAGCTACTGAGAGGTTGAAGTTGAACTCAAAGCAACTAATTTAAGTTGTAGCCGAGTTAATTGGTGCTTGCGGGTGACATGAATTCAAAGTTGGAATTACAGAGATGAATGGGATTTGATTGAGTTCGAGCAACATGGAGAAGAAGATGGAAGAAAGGTTGTTGAGGCACCGTGTTTACTTGCGATGGGATTTTTGGTACAAGGTTTATAAAGAATTGTGGTTGATAGAAGGAATGGCAGAAGCAAAAGTCAGTTGCTGCTGTTATGAGATAAGTAGGAACTGCAGTGGCTATGGAAGCAGGGTATAGATGATACAAGGCAATGTATTGCAGGTGGTGGTGGAAGTTGAGAGTGCAATGGCTAGGCAATGAAGAGGTGGTGTTGTGTTGCTTTCCAGAGAATTGTTGCCGCTGGCATTTGAGTTGAAGAAGCTGCAGGTTGAGTCAGGTAATGGCAGTGGTGGTTAAGCTGGAGCAAGGCTGGAACTGGAAGTGAGTTGGGTTGATTAGATTGAGAAGATTCAGAGGAGATGCTTTGCTATGTGAGTCGAGTTAGAAGATATGAGACTTGGATGATGTGTTGATGCTCATAGTGATATTCTCATGGTGATTGTGTGCTAATGGTACTACGAGCTTGCGAGTTAAGCTCATCTGTGCTGCGAGTTTGAATGCCCCAAGTCGCAAATGATGGAAGAAACGATGCTTTGCCGTGTGTTGTTCTTGAATGGAATTTGAATTTGAGGTTGATTGAGAAGGCAAGAATGGATTTAATATTGGATTGTAGTGTGTAGAGTGCACAGCCATTACGGCTGGAGGTGTAAGGCTACAGCACAAGGATTGTGCAACACAGCATAGGCCTGTGCAATGGCCTGAGCCAAGGCCAAATCAGCTCAGTTAGCCGAGTCAGTGCCTGACTCACACCTTGACTCGGTCTGACTCGAGTTAACTCGGCAGACTCAGTGATTTGGATCGTTGACCGAGTTGGATCGTTGACCGGTGACCGGGTGGACTTTGCCGGTCACCTGAGCCGTTTTCCGTTGACTTCTCCGGCCGATTTCCGGCCACAATACCAGTTTTCCGGCGAGATTTTTTTGACATATTTTCTACACGGGTTTCTCTCTCTTATGGGCTTGGTGGATTTTCATCTAATGTACTTTGAAGACTTGACCTAATTTTAGAAGTTGGAGAAAAGCTATAAAAAGAAAAAGTCTTCTACAACTTATAGATGATTCTATTCTTTGGCCTCTACTCTTGTTCTAGGGTTTAGAACCATGAAGTATTTTCTCTTTCTTCTTGTTATGAACTTCTATGCCATGAGTAACTAAGTTTTTATTATTGGTTGAAGATGTAGTTGGATTTTGCAACCAAGTTATGATTTTTATGAATTAGTTTTCTCTCAATATTATCGTTTGATTTCTACGGGTTATAATAATTGCATGATTGATGTATTGCAATATGATTGAATGTTTGTTTAGTTAAGTCTAGAATTGATTGAACTCACATCCATATCTATAGCTATTTTAGGCTTTTTCATCAAGCGATAACCTTGAATACGAGTAGCATGATATGATTCTAGGTTGTAGTGATACATCCTTGTAGTCATATGTAGAAATTGACCTTTGTTCGAATTGTTTGCGCAATGTATTTCAATTGCATTGATTAGCCTATTTCTGAAACTTAATGCTCATAGGAATTGAACTTGATTAGCGCAAGGCGTTAGGTTATTCTTTAGGTAGAATTCACATACGCAGCTCTAATGTGTGTGTTGATGAACTTTGGAAATTTATGGAGTATTCTTGCAATAAGGTATTCTAGGGCTTTTGATGACAAATGAGATTAAATACGAATTCTATTCATATATTCATAAACTTGTTTACAATTGAAGATGAAACCTTTATCCAATATTTTCACATCCTTGATTTGCGTGTTTACTTTTATTTGTTTTGCTTTTATTTTATTTTAGTATATAAAAATCAAAGAAACCCCTGTTTTATATAGGAAACCATAACATATTGACAACCAAGACCTCTCTGTGGGAACGATCCTTTCTTGCCCTTGCTTCATTATATATTTTGAGTAGTAAGAAAGTGTAATTATATTTGTGTCGGCTGACAACCGGTCATACATCAACACCGGGAGTGTTATCTACATTAGCTCCGTCTGAATTGATTGCTGATCCAGACCTGAGTTCCACCATCTTGAAATGAATTGTTGATCGAATTGGTTCTAAGATCTACACTTTTTGAAATTGATAAAATTGAATCGTATTTTGAAGATATTGACTTTACAACCGAGAGATTAATCTCCCACTGTGGTCGCCAATTGTTTATGGGTGAAAACTATTCCCGCAGAATTTGGTAATTTGGGGTGTGGATGAGGAATGAATCTAAACCTTAAACAAATGCACTGCGTGGTGAGTGCTTGTAGATTCGAGAGATCAATCTGTGCAAGTCCGGCCTAAACCAAGAAATGTCCGTTCCAAACTTGTTTCGGTCACAAAGTGAAGGAGATGGGGTTGATCTTAGGGAGGGAAGCGAAGAAGGTGTTGAGATTGTGAAGGTGTTGGCTTGCTTATGACTTGTAACAGAAAGGTGAGCAGGCTTGTGATTGATGCAAGCAAGCTCTGGGTGTTTGAATACGTTTTGTATTAACACTTGGTTTTTTCTGTCTCGTCTGGACTTGTGTTGTTGTTTGAAATAGGGCGAACCTATTTATACAAGTCATTGAGCCTTATTCACGTCTCTCGTGGGAAGTGGAGGAAGTGGAGTGATGGAGTAGTGGAGTTGTGCGTCGGTGCCACACGACCCGTCTTGCCCACTTCTCCTGTTCATCTCTAACCGTCCATGACTTCCCGACACGTTCTTGTGATGGCGCGTTGCACGCCGCACGCCGTAAACCGCGACCAATACCCCCGTATGTATCCCCCAGTTTGTGACATGATTGATGTCCGAATGTGTGGATCGTGAATCCACGAAAGATAGCATGTAATGTCAATTGAATAACTGCGTTATTCAGAAAGTCGATACTTGTGAAGTATCGTGTGTATTTTATACAGGTACTGCATTATGGTGTGGTAAAGTGATGGGTAATGACGCCTCACTGACCAAATAACTCCTGACCAGGGTTGTATAACCAAGCTGGTGAAGTTGGACGGATGAGATGATCTTTGAGACACTCATCTGCGACCGTTAATGAATATTAGGGTTTCTGAAGAGGTGCGCAAGCATTACTCTTCAGCTTGGTCGAAACCGATCATGGAAAGGGATTTGGAGAGGACCGACCGGCATGTGTGTGTAGACAGACATGCCGATGTGCACGTCCATACCTCACTGTCCTATGAAGGCGCGATCTAGGCCACTCAATTTGACCTAGTAAGTTGAGTGGTTGAGATCGGTTTCATGCAGAAATCCATTGCCGCAAAGGAGTTGGAAACCGCGTGACATCCCTAGTTTGGGCACGCGTTTCAAGACGACCCATCTTGGTCGGTCTTGGTCGATCATACCAAATATATAGGTGGTAGGCTGGTGTTCACACCTATACCGACTATCCCATGAAAACGTGATCTAAGCCACTCAAATCGTCCGGTGAAGTTGAGTGGTCGAGATCGGTTGCAATTTGGGAAGTGTAACCACGCAAGTTTGGGTGGACGGTTTGGGATAGCCGGGCATGGTATGCCTTGGCCGAACACATGAGGAGGTAGATGGGCCCACGGTGGTCATGCTTTGCGGTATTACCGACCTGCTTAATCTAATTTGTGACCCTCCATTCGTGCCGGAGAAGATGGACGCGCGTGATGGCTTGAAACCCTAATTTTGGCTTTTCAAAGCCGTGCGTCACACCTTGTTTGGGTGACAATTTTGTCACGACCAACCATGGTTGGTTTTGACCGATTGGTCAAGTGTGTAGGCGGCCCACGGTGATCGTGTTGACATGCTCGGGCCCTTTGAGTCTACATCTACACCTCCATCTATACCTGCGAAGATGGATGGTTGAGACTGTTTTGCGACACATGTAATATGCCGTAAACCCTAACTTAGGGTTTTCCTCCGTCCATAATGCTTGGTATGAACGGTTTCTTGGCAAGCTTAGGCCAATGACCGACCATGCGGGTCGGCCGTGGGTATTCCATACCTGCTTGGGGGTGATGGAATTGATCCGGGGTCATCCAATCATGCTTATGGAGTTGGATGACTGCGATCGAATCATATCCGAACCGATACGTTCGATTTCCGAATGCTCAATCGGGCTAGTATAACACACCGAGAGGGGCTCAATCGGGCTAGTATAACACACCGAGAGTCACCATACGGGTATTTCAGACATGGTTTCATTATAGTGCTTGAGGTTCGTGTTACTCTGTAAGAGTAACACTCGACCGTCATGCCACACTGATAATGAGTACTGGAAATACAAGGCTGATATGAAATTCACAGGAAGGGATTGTTGCCACATGCTCCAACCTGGTTCATGTATTCACAGAATGGGATTGTTGCTACATGCTCCATTCTTGGTGAATTAAGTGAGGGAGTATCCAACACTTATAAATGGCTTTATGTTTTACAAGATGTCAGCGCATGATTTTTTCGGTTTTTTACAAATTTAACCTTAAACGAAAATCCACCATCAACAACTATATAGACATGATTGATCACATTATAACTTATAGTTGTGACTCAAGATCAAAGTCTTAAGTGTTATATGAAAATGATTAAGCTTATAGTTCAATGGGCTAGTCTCGGCTAACCATCCATGAACAGTGTCTATATACACGGTTCGGTTACGGTCCATCCTAACCAGAGTGTATATCTTGGTATGATAATCAAATTCATCTAATGGTGGATATTGTTTGCTTGGTTCCAAAGCTATCTTAGCTTAAACCTAAAGCAACATATACTTTGAAATTTTATATAAGGGAGAACCTCAAGCAACTGGGATTTTTGAATCCCTGACACTATCTTTGTGTGTCCTAATTGTAAACTAGAGTCGTCCTCTCCCTAAAACCCTTCTAGGTTTTAGCGACTAAAAAAGACTTCACCTGGGGATTCGTGAAGCCAGGGCCAACTATCTTTATCTTGATAGTTCGTGTATCCTGATCTTGTTTGATTGTTGAGCTGCTCACTCAAACAAGATAGATAGAAATCGCAAAGTTTTGTTCGTCTCAGACTTTGTGATTCCACAGGTTTTGAAGTGAATAATAATATAGGTTGCTCTTCGGGAACCATAAGTCCGGATTTTGAGGTTAGCCAGACTTTTTGTTTTGCTATCGATTTCCAGTTTTACATTGATCCATTGATCACAAAGGAAATCACACATATAGACTTATTTGTGGGAGGCAGATTGGTTTAAAGTCTTCAATTGAGTTGAAACAACTCTTAGGCTGTAAAGGACACCAACTAAGGGAATCAATTGCACGGAGTCCTGCTGGGATTCAAAAAGCGTAAGGAGCGCGACTGTAACTGAATTGTTGTGAGGGTTTAATTCGGTCTCAACTACATTCCAGTCCGAAGTTAATTGGTAGTAGACTAGTGTCTGTAGCGGTTTAATACAATTTGGTGTTCAAATCTGGACTAGGTCCCGGGGTTTTTCTGCACTTACGGTTTCCTCTTTAACAAAATTTCTGGTGTCTATGTTATTTCTTTTAAGCATTATATTGTATATCTTTATAATTTAAATATCACAGCTTGTACATAAATCAATCAAAGTAGATAATCCATCATTGTTTGTTAGATATGACTTGATTGATTCTTGGATATTGATTTTTTAGATTGTTCAAGAACTCTCACCGTAAATCAGGTTCATGGATTTAGTTCTCTAAACTTTCTAATTGGGGAGAAAGAGATGTAACTCTGAATATTATTCCTCGATTGAGATTCATTAAGTTGAACTCTCGAAAATGTATTTAGGTTTTGTCCATACAGGTTGCCTAAGAAAAAGTTGGTGGTGTATTTTGGTACCCCCACGTTTCCAAAAAGCATGTAACTCTAAATATCTACAAGATACTAGAATATTTCAGTTTTGGGATCTCGCCTTGAGTATCAAGGAAACTAATTGAACATTAAGTAATAAGAGTTTAGCACATGTTTAAGACAGTATGTCTAAATCTTGCGAACTTTCCTTTTTTCACCAAATACATTTTTTGGGAGATGTGCAGAACCTAAAGTAATAGACAAACTGAAAGTGCATATTTTGGTTAACTAAGGATCAATTCCACTAAATATCCACAAGATCGGTCCTGGTAGATATCTTTAGGGCCGGGTGAGGACTACGCCGGAGAGTGACGATTGATCAAGGAATGTTTCATCCTTTAGCTGGGTAAAAAGAAGCAAGTTAAAGACGAGAAAGCACGGTACGATGAATCCCATGGGGTGACACATGGTTGTACTGATCATCTTTGCGCTGGAGATTTACGATTGACTGAGCGTGCTTTGACAGCTCCTGGTGGAGTACTCTCTGAAGGATTAACTCTATTATTCCCTACAAGTATAGATCCTTGGTAAGAGACTAGTCCTACTAGAGATCCTTAGGATCCGTCCTAGTAAATATTTTTGTTTAAGGGATCAGTCCTAGAATAAATCCTTTCGCAAGTCTACATGAGAACATAATTTTCTAAGTATGAAATCAACCCAAAAGTTCAACACACTAAATAATAACGAACTTCCAAATAGTGTTATATCGAAACTACGAAGTCCTAATGATAAACTATACTTTGTGACTCCATATACCGAAGTTGTATGAAATAACTAGCTAGTATGTCATTCCTTGACACTTTGATCATATTAAAATGATCAAGTCAGTAATACTAGAGGCACCTAATAAATTTCGTATGTTATGTTTTCAATATAAATTGACTTGAAAGAAACGTACATAGAAATGGAACAAGTCAAGTCTGTGTTGCTGATGTGCCGATGCCAATACGTCTTTAGTTTCTTAAGAGTAACAAGAGAAAGTCTCAATATTTTTATGTTCCTAGTATAACCTAACGAAGTTGACTCTAGTAATCAAACCAAGTAGCTTCAAGTTTTGGAAATAAATATGACAACCAAACTTGACATACCGATGCTTGGTGGGTTCAACCGAGCAATGCTCTAACGATATTGTGGTGCTATATATACATACTACCATCATTATATGAAAATAAATAAATCAATAAATACAGAATTATTTCCCCCTGTTAGAACAAATTCCAAGTTGAACCCACATGTATTGGTATGTCAAGTATGTTGTCAAATTTTGATAATTTTATAGCCTATTAAAGTCAAGCTTCATGCTAAATTATATTAGGTAATAAAGTCTTAGGATCATCTAAGTAACTCTTGTACATTAAAGATTGAAGATTACACAAAGACATCGTTTTGAAGAACTTCATCAAAGGTTAGTAACGAAGGGTGATTTTCCTTGCAGGCTCTTTTCCCTATCTATCTTTATAGCAAAGTCCAAAAACTTTGAATAATGAATACATTACGAAGAAGGTTTTTAATATATACTAATAATTTGCTTAGTCTTACGAAAGTTCTAGGGTTAAGTCATTTGAACATCTCTATGAAGAAAACCATGCAAAAAAGCATTCAATGCATCCAATTGCTTAACAAACCAATTATAATTGACAAATAAATTAAGTTAATACTCCTCTAACAGTTATAGTTTAACTATTGGGATATAAGTTTCAGTAAAACCCAATCTATTACGTTGGTCGTAACTCTTATCAACCAATCTTGACTTGTATTATTTATAGTTCCATATGACTTCAATTGAATCTTGTAAATTGATACTTACATCTTAGAATATGCATCTGTGGTTCCGGCTCAACTAAATCCCTAGTCTCATTACCTACTAATGCATCATACTCCGACTTCACTGGATGCACCCATTTAACATCATATGAAGTACACTTAAAACCATTTGGCTCAGATGGAATGGTTAACAAGGAAGTAAAAGCAGTAGGTAAAGGGTGTTTGATAGAATGACTAATAACATGATAAAGAAATTGTTTTGGCTTAGAAATACCTTTTCGAGACTTAGTAACAACAATACTAGTGGAGATCAATTCATATGAAGAGGGAAACTCAAAAATAAAAATAACAGAAGAAGAGTTTGAATAAAAACCAAATAAGTAAAATTAGGTTTATAAAAAACAACAAGCAATATTTTAAAAAACTTATATCTTTTGCACGGGGGATTATAGCCAACAAAAATTCATTTTTATAGATTTTAGAGATAGATTGTTAATTCTTGAATGATCAATAAAAGAATAGGATATGGATCCAAAAATGAAAAATCGGGGGTCTAACAACCACACCCAATATTTCGCTTAGCAATATGTATGGACTAACTCCAATATACTTTCAAGAGAATCAACTAGACAGTCAGACTCAATCTTAAGAAAAGTATATCAAGGAGTTATATCTCTATTTCTCAATTCAATCTGCAATCAAACAAATAGGAATTTGCGAGCCCGATTGAATATAAGAAATAACTTGGACGGTATCAAAAACCAATATCTAAGTGTCAATCAATTTAATTAACAACCAAAGGTTGGATTCACAATTGATTGAACTTACGCACAACCAGTGATATTTAGTTTCAATTATATAGAAAATATAATGCGGAAAATAAATAACACAAACACCAGAAGTTTTGTTAACGAGGGAACCACAAATGCAGAAAAACCCCAGGACCTAGTCCAGATTTGAGCACCACACTGTATTAATCCACTACAGACACTAGCCTACTCCAAGTTAACTTCGGACTGGAATGCAGTTGATCCCTAACCAATCTCACAATTATCAAGGTAAAGTTGCGCTCCTTACGTCTCTGAATCCCAGCAGGATTCGACGCACTTGATTCCCTTAGCTGATCGCACCTACAATTAAGAGTTGCTACGACCCAAAGTCGAAAACTTGATAAACCAATATGTCTCACACATAAAAGTCTATTGAATAGATAAATCTGTCTCCCACAGATATACCTATGAGTTTTGTTCCGTCTTTTGATAAATCAAAGTGAACAGGAACCAATTGATATACCAGACTTATATTCCCGAAGAACAGCCTAGAAATATCAATCACCTCACAATAATCTTAACCGTATGGTAGCGAAACAAGATATTGTGGAATCACAAACGATGAGACGAAGATGTTTGTGACTACTTTTTATCTTTCCTATCGGAGATTAAATCTCGAGCCAATCTTAGAGAAGATAGTACTCAATCACGATAGAAAAAAGCAAGATCAGAACACGCAACTACGGTGAAAATAGTTGGGTATGGCTTCACAATCCCAATGAAGTCTTCAAGTCATTAACCTACAGGGTTTTAGAAAAAAACCTAAGGTTAAAGGAGAATCGACTCTAGTCGCAACTAGTATCACACAAGAGGTGTGGGGATTAGGTTTCCCAGTTGCTAGAGTTATCCTTTATATAATCTTCAAATCAGGGTTTGCAATTAATGTTACCTTGGTAACAAAGTATTCAATATTCACCGTTAGATGAAAACCTGATTAGACTCAAGCTAATATCTTTCAACCGTTAGATCGAACTAAGCTTGTTACACAAAAATGAAAAGTGACTTCATTTAGATATGGATAACCATACCTAAACGTGTACACCTTTGTTGGCTTAACAATAGTTCACCGAAGTTATCCATATGAACACTTTCATATCAACCAAATTTATTTTAACCATAACTAGTTCAAATGAATCAAATGAAACTAGTTCTAGAGTTGTTCAATTGTTTATATTCTCATAGAAGTATACAAGACACAATTGAAGCAAAATCGATTTTGATTCACTCGAATCAATTCATGAACATTATAGTCGTGGTTTGAAAAAGATTGCATTCCTTATTTTATAAATGTATCATTTTATGAACAAACCAATTTTTGAACATAACCTACTCAAGTATGCGAATGTGTATGCATACCCAAGTGGCCGAATTAAGTTTGGGTTCGCCAGTACGTGAATGTGTACGCATACCACCAAACTCAGTAAAGTCCGGAACTTGAACCTCACGCCAGTACGCATACCGGTATGCGTGCTTAGCTCCCATACCTCTACTAAACCAATCAGTACGCATAGGGTATGCATACCATGGTTCCCGGACTTGGAATAACTTGGAACAGTTAGCATACAAGTACGCATACTGTGCTATATCCAATCATGGTTATTTGTTCTAAACTCCCATTTCAATCATTGAAACATTCTCGGAAGACGACAATAGCTGTCTCACACAAACTATTATCTTCAAAGCAATTTTCAAGTGATCGAATGATCAATACGAAACATTCCGAGTTTACATCAAATGACTGTCTCACACAAATCATGTAAGATGTTACCAGGTGATTTTCACATGATCATATTTTGACTTTTGTCAAGAATATAAGATGAACTTGGTTAAAGCAAAAGCTTACCAACACATATTTCGAGAAATATGTAAGCGAGTTAAACTCAGCTCGAAATATCAAATATGTATAATCGAAGTCTATATAGCTATACGACTTTTGTCCCAAATAAGAGATAAAGTAGATAGACTTTTGAGTGATAGATGAGTTCAAGTCTCCGCATACCTTTTGTTGATGAAGTTCCACAAGCTCTCCTTAGTAGTTCTTCGTCTTCAATCGATGAACTCCATGAAGTCCCATGCTCAACTACACTTACTATCCTAATCCGAGACTTAGCTATAAGTAGACTAAAAATCAAGACTTATAGTTTTGGCACTAAACTTGACAAACAAGCTTGAGATAGCGACTCTTGCGAGTTCGACCGAGCAATGCTCTAACTAAAAACTAACATTAGAGATTGTTGAAATACAACCTGAAAAGGAGCAAGTTGAGAATAAGAGTTGAAATTACGAGGGTACCCAAATACACCACACTTTTTCGTTTCAAACTATAAGTCTGATACCAAGTGTGATCTTTGTAGGATCATAATATCGCAACGCATAGGGCTCGCGGGATCAATAAACGACGGTACCGCGAGGGAGTCGCAGGAAACTAAAATAAACGACGCGATGAGAAACGACACACAAAACAACCGAAAGACATGGAACCTGGCGAGGGTTAAGAAGTGTCGCGAGATTGAATAGTTGTACACTGCGACACTTCGCGAGACATTCCCGAAAATAAAGGATAACTTAGTCAACACCCACTATGTATTACCCTATATAAAAGGTCGAGTGAGTCTGTTGTAAGGGGGGGATCTTTTTAGAATTGTTAGGCAAGTCATTAGGAGGGAGAAAGTTTAAGAGTGTTTTAACTTCTAAGTGTAATTCTATTTTCCTGTATAAACACTTCATGAATTCAATCAATAAATGTTCTTGATTTTATATCTTCTAATGGATTAATTAGGCAAAATCGAGTAAGGGGTGTAGTGTGGGAAATCCTGCTACTACATATGCGCTAGAAACAGGGACTGTGCAGAGATTGACGTAGAAATTGAAAGGAATTTGGATTAACAGAAAAAAGATTTGGAGAAGATCCTCAAGAATTCATTGAAAAAGAAAAATGGCTAGAAGAAGAAATGTACAAGGGCAATCAACGGTTGTAAGAAGAAGTGGGAGACTTGGCCGGAGAAAGGAGGAATGAAACAGAGAATCATCAAGGATGAATAGGAGACATGATGGAGAAGATCAAAATCAGCCACCGAACTCCCCAAAAGAGCAAACGCGGTTGAGGATTATGATAGAGTAAGTGTACATACTTGGAGATCCGATTAAAGACGAGAGAGAAGAGGAGCAAAGCAGTTGGTGAACAATGGACAAGGAGGAGGAGAGCAAGAAATGAATGGAGAAATGAATCCAGGTAACGAAGAAATCGCAAAGATTAGAAAGATTGAGACAAACAATACATGAGGAGAGACAATAGAGGCGGAGGAACGAGCAAACTTGACAAGACAAATCATGAATTGAGGATGGAAAATATGAGGTTGCAAAATAGGAGATCTAGAAGTAGCGTGAGATCAAGTTCAAGATCGAATGGAGAAGAAAGAAGGAGAGTTTTACCAACAGAAAGCACCAATGAAGAAACACAAAATCCGAATATAGAGCATGGCGAGAGAAGAGGAGAAATAGAAGATCGTTATATTCCTCAGACCGAAAATCCTCAAAATGAGCGGAATAGGGAAAATCAAGGAAACATGCAACTCCAAGAACCGAATGACCCAAATTACTGAAGGGAGAATAATCTTGCATGGGAGAGAAGAATTGAGAAGAAACCGAGAGATCGAAGATGACATTGAGAGACACTACATTGAACAAGCGCGACTAGCTCGCGAAAGAGAAAGAATGAGAGCAGAAATGGAAAATCAAGAGATGGAAGAAGCAATCCGGCAGAATAACCACGACAACCGCGAGAGAAGGAGGGAGCAAAATCGTACCAATAGGAATATTAATGAAGAATATGAGAGGGTGCAGATGATGAGAGCTGAGAGGCAACCAAGAAGAGAGAATAACCGATATAATGGCGTGCGAATTGACGAAAGAAACGAAGAAGAGCGTCGCGAGGAAAGAAGAGGAGAAAATAACGAGCAGGAAGGTCAAAATAGGCACGAGCGAAGAAGGAGAGAAGCGAGCTAAAAAGACCAAGAGAATCAAATTCTGAGGCAAATGAACAAATCTTAAGAGAACTGGCTGAAATGAGAGGATTACTGAATAATAGAAGGGAAGGAGGAAGGAGACAGTTAGACGAAGCTATTGCAGAAGCCGCGAAGAATCCCTTCACGCTAGAAGTACAGATGGGAGGAATACCTCCTAAGTGCAATCTACCGGCATTAACCAACATCTTTGATGGAACAACCTGTGCGATACAACATATTAAGGCTTATATGAGATGTATGTTACAATGGGAGAATCATGATGCCATATTGTGCAAATATTTCGCGTCAAGCTTAATAGGAGAAGCACTAAAGTGGTTTGAAAGTCTACCAAGGAACACAATCACATCATTTAACCATTTACAAGCCACATTCCCTGGAGCATACATAAGTAACAACTCTTCACGACTGGGCATTGAAGATGTATTCGGGTTGAAACAAAGGGTTGGCGAGAGCTTAAGGCAGTTGACAATAAGATGGAGAACCATGTGTAGCGAAATGGCAGGACGGGTTGAGGAAAGATATCTCATCCTCTCATTTGTGAATGCTCTCTTCGCGACTAACTTGTTATACATTCAAATTTTTAGAGTTAAAAATACAATCACGATGGCCGAATCGAGAATTACAGAAGAATATATCACCTTAGAAGAAAGACAATGAAATGAATTCTTATCCAATCGCGAACACAAACTCGAATGCTGCGAACGCAAGCTTGTTACCTCAGTTCATCAATACAGTGGCGAGCACTTCGCAAGGACAGCAAGCAGGGAAGGCTGATGAGAGACAAATGGAAGATAGTAGCTATGGGAAGCCATGACCGGGAGGAATTTGAACAAGAAAGGAACTACTATAACCGTAATGAAAAATAATAAGATTCGAGGCTAGACAATGTGCAAGAAACTTATGGTGGACGAAGGCAATATAACCATGGAGGCGAGAAGCCGCAGAATAGTATGGGAACCAATTAGGATGCCTCCACCGAATGCTAGTGTGGAAAAGATCTGGGAGGATATACTCGTGATGGAAGAAGTACCCAGCGCCTTGGAACGCGGGGATGGAACCACCACCAGGCGACAGAAGTCATGAGTTTTGTTCTTACCATCGCTTCCATGGACATCAAACAAACGATTGCAGAAATGTAAAAAGAATTATTCTTAGGATGATTGATCAAGGGAAACCGAATCACTTTCTAAAAGGAGAAGAAAAAGGCCGGACATTACCACCACCACCGAAATGTACGTAACAAGTGTCGTCAAAGGAAAGGAAACATTTGTGATAGAAATCGGAACGAAAGCCAAAAATTTGAATTGCAACTCTATCGTCCACTCTTATCGCACAATCGAAGATTTTCATGACAATGTGCTCGGAGAGTCTTTGCGAGAGATGTTGATGATAAAGAAATAATGAGCCTCAGCGAGAACGACGCAGATTAGAAAAGTGGCACCAAGACTATTTCTTTCTCTGCAGATGAAGTGCCAAAAGGAAGAGAAACACATGATAACCCGTTGGTTGTGAAACTAGAGATTAACCCGAAACCAATTGATGGAGAAGATGATGAGGCGTGCTTGTCAAGGCGATCAACCGAATCTTAATCGACACCTAAGTTCGGTGAATATTCTCTTCTACCATACTTACAAGACGATGGGGAAAAGATGAGGATTTGATCCCCTCTACATACAAGATATATGGCTTTAATGGCACTCGCAAACAAACCAAAGGGAGAGGTTCACATGAGAATACCTCTACAAGGATTATCAACCGATATTTTATTCTCGTGTGGTTGACGTGGAATCTCCATACAATGCGCTGATTGGGAGGCCATGGCTTCATGAAATCTTGGGAGTCGCGTCAACGTATCATCAATGTATTAAATTCCCACATCCAAATGGCATTGGTATTATACAGGGAGATTGGAAGGAGTCGCAACAATGTCATGAAGTAGATGTCGAAAGTCACGAAGAAAGGAATGCCAAAAGAAAAGGTTGGAAACAACATGTGAGAGATGAGCGAGAGAAAGGAAAAATTGATGGTGGATGCCATAGAAATAAGGATCGAACATACCTCGCGAGGTGAGTGCCTAGAGACAGGCGAATATTATGGTAATAAAGAAGCAAAGGATATGAGGAGCAAAAGGCATAAGAAGTGAATAATCAACAAAAACACGAGAAAAAGTAGCAATTGAAGTAAGGATGTGCGAGAATCTCGCAACCAAGAGTATATGGGAATTCAATTAAGAAAGAAAAATGAAAATACAGTAATTGTGCGAATACTTTGCAAACAAGAATCAGCAAGTAATGAAACATGAATGATTGAATGATTTAACAAATATGAATAAGTAAAAGAATGGGACGAACCTTTATGGCGTACACCCTAGTTCGCGAATAACATTTCGTAAGAGGCAAATGTAAGACCTAAAGTGCGTCATAATGGGGGTATCTCTCGACATGGCTCAGGGGGAAGGTTACACCGCTCCCGAAGCCCGAGTCATGGAAATTTGGGGCCCATGAAAGCCTATCCTAAGAGGTACCTTGGATTCCCAACTATATATGTAGGTTATACCTGGTTGGGCGACCGAGGTCTCTTCTTAGGAGTCGAGTGTATGCTCAAGGCGCCGGGGTACACGGTTGAGCCAGAGTGCCCGGATGGATGAACCTACCCTGGCCATTCTTGGCAAGTCTTGGCATGCGTTGCACTCGCCCGAAGAAAACTCCACTTAGGGTGCAGTCTCGTAACCATAAACCATATAGGTATAAGGGATAAGAGGCTGCGAAAACAACTGGTTGTTGTTAAGACCGGATGGGAGGATCTAGTCTTGTATGGCCGATGTTTCGCCTCCTTGAAGGGGCAACCGGGGAGATGATAAGGGCGACGCTCTCCATTAGGGGGGGGTGTCAAAACAGACGCAAATGTCATGAGGCTTTGTTTTCGCAAGGAGACTTAGGCTTGTCATATTTGTGCAATGATCCTGCAGAGGCAATAATACTAACGCGAGGGTAAGGCGAGATCAATGGGTCTTTACACGAAAGTGTACGGACGTCCTGCGATTTCGTCGCAAGACGGCAATGTCATGGGGCTTTATGTTCGCAAGGATATTTAGGCCTGTCATATTGTTGCAACTAAAACATCCTGCAGAGGCAAAAATACTTGGAAAATGATAAGGCAAGATCAAGGGGTCCTTACATACAAGTGTAAAGACGTCCTGCGATTTTGTCGCGATAAAAGGTGGCAGGGGAGGACCTCTAATTAGGGAGGTCTGACTTGGAAGACCACACAAAAATGATAAGGCAAGGTCAATGGGCCATTGCATGAAAATGTAAAGGCGGCTTGCAAACTTGTCGCAACAAGAAAAATTAAAGTGAAGACCACCAAAATCATAAGGCGACATTGTCGCAACGATACATTTTAATAACAATGATGACAAATAAGATCTTTCATCCGAAGATAAATAAAAGAGGCAAGTATGGGAATGGGGAAAGTGAAATATTGTTATTCATCTTCTGATGAAAGAGTTATACATCAATAATGTTAGCCGATTATATCACAAGGAAGAACTACCCGAGGGAAAAATCCAAGAAATACACTATAATAAGGATATAGAAATGTACAGATATTACAAGCAGAAAAAGAAAACAAAAAGAGTTATTCCTTTGGCGATTCTTCTTCATCTGATTCTTCAGTCTGATTATTCTCATCGCCAGAATTTTCTTCTTCGCCAGCCTCGCTATCAGAAACGTCTGAGACAAAGATTCTCGGAACCTTTTCAAGGAGACAGGGATATGAATGCGAGAGGATATTGTGATCCTTACAAACATACTCCATGCCTCCATTGCGAAAACGAACAGCATCATTGCTAAAATTCTCCACTGTCGTTAGAAATTGTTTCTTCAACCTGGAATATCTATTCTCGTGAAGGGAGAGATTCTTTGCGAGCTGTTCTTTTTTCGGTTTCGAGTTCTTCAATTCTCGCTGGAAATTCCCTGAGTTGTTCTTTCTCGATTCAAGCTCTCTAATTCTAACCCGAAGCCTCTTCTCGATTCTCGCAAATAAGTAACAACAAGTTAATAATTTACAAGCAATATTACGAAGCAAGAGGTAGTAAGGTGTAATAAATAACCTTCTCTATCGTATATCATATCTTTAATCAAGGAAGTATGCTCGGCGTGAAGACTAACATCAACACCTAGGTTATTCCCGGCATTATCTAAAACTTTCGCAGCCCAAAGAATTCATCGTCACTATTTATAACAAGGAGGGAACGAATTTGATCTTCTCGCTCACTAAGCAAGGAATTCGCGAAGCAATTCATCCCGTTCAATTTGTAGTTCAAGGAGAGATTTTTGAAATGTTGCTAATGCCTCGTGCACCATTGTTAGCAATCCGATCTTTATCATCTATAAGGTCACTAATTTTCTTCCTCAAAATTTTGATTTCTTTATTGGACTCGAGAAACATTCGTTTAAATTGGTTGGCAGCACTTAAACCGAGATCTATGTTCAATTTCTAAAAGACGATATTTGGTCCAAAGTTCATTTAATGAAAGGGAGTTAATTTTGTTTGATGAACTACTTAAAGAGTTGTTGAGGTGAGCGAGAAGAAGGTTATTATCCATAGGATCAGGAAATGTATGGAGAAGAATAGCCTCATCGGAGAGATTATATACATCTGCGAAAGTAATAAGTTAGGCAGCAATAGGCGACCGTTAAAATAAAAATAGTAAATGGAGGAAAAATTTTATACCATAAAGTTGCTGATTAGCGTTTTGAAGAGTGGACACCTTATCCCTTTGGGAGTCAAGTTCGGTATTTAACTTTTGAATTCTCTCGTCTTTATCGCGAGATGACGCAGCTTCGGTCTCTAATTCTGAATCTTCTTGCTCAATTGCAAATTCTTCTTTTCAAGATTGTTGCGTCTTCTCTCAAGGTCTGAGGCAACTACAAAGGAAGTTCTTCCAACCTATAAAAGAAGATAGAAAAATCATTAAAACATATATATATACTTAAACAATTTAAAAGTTAGCAGGGAAGTATGATTGTACACATACCAGAGACCCTAGTGCATTCAAAAGGTCAGGAGACACAATTCTAGAGACTCCATTGAATGAGTTATTGCCTTCCAGGAAAGCAAAGATTACACACGTTTGCGAGAGCCCCGCAAAGAGAAGCTAGGGGAGCATCTCCCATTCCTTGGAAACAATCTGAGAAGATGCTAGATAACTGATCCATGGAAGAACTGGTCGATGGAATCTTCTTGGCGAGAGAAGGATTCGAGTCATGGTTATCCTCGTCAGAAGATTCAGAGCTTGAGCTAAGGCGAGAAGAGGATTGAACCTTTCGCTTCTTAGTTAAAGGGGCAGAGGATTTACCCTTGCGAGCGACAGTTTTACCCTTACTTTTAATCTTCGCAGCGATAGTTTCTTCAACTCCAACCTTCGCATACACGTAAAGATAAGAAACGGAGGCAACAATACTGTTTAAAATAAGAAGAAAGGAAGTGATTCTTACTTCACTCGTAAGCGATCGAAGCAATGTTAGAGTATCCTCCGACGGATCCTTTTTGTAGCTTCTTCTCAACCTGGCTATCTGAAAGAGTTCACAAACTCAGCAATTATAGAAAGAAAGTTGCGAAAGCAAAATTTGAAGTCGGAAACATACCTCTTTCTTCTTCTCAGGCCATTTGAATTCCCAAGGATGATATCCTGCGAGATTCGCAGGAAGAATATGTGAGCCCGCGATGTAAGGACCATTTAAGATCAAGGGTACGACCCACCATTTCTCATCTTTGGAATGACGAGGAGAGGTATTATTGCCTGGTGCCAATCAATGTCTTGCATGAGTAATTTATCTTCAGGACATTATCCTTTTTCTTCAAAGCGAACGCCCCAAATGAGATCTCGCATTCACCATAGTTATCACCGAGTAATTTTCGAAAAAATTTTCCACAGTATTTCTCCACAAATATTTCCAAGTCTGCGAATTTGGGATTTACGGCGGTGTTAGGGTATAAAGATCCTTTGCTCGCACTGCGGTTCGCGAACTCAAGCATCAAAGCGAATACAATCGCCACTTAATTGATAAACAGCCCGAGAGAATTTTTCATGAGCCAAAATTTCATAAAATAAAGGCAACTCAGGATTGTACAAGGGAATAGGAAGTCCCGCGAGAAGCTGACCGAGCGAGACTAAAATCTTTTGATCATCACATTGATGATCAGAGAAAAGATTTACAGAAAGAATAGGTGAGGGTTCTTGATCAGGAATGGTTGACAGAGTAAAACCCTTCTCGAGCAATTTCTGTTGAACTTCTTCAAAAGAAGTTTTGTATGCACGACTGATGGAAGCCATTTATCAGTATGGGAATGGATGGAAGATTGGAGATTAAAAACAGCGCTAGAAAGGATGAAGAAAAGCTTTGCAGTAAGAGGGGAGCGCAAATTGCGGAAGGAGAGAATCAAAGAAAAGTTGCAGAGACAAACTAAAAGATGAAAAGGAGGGGAAAAGAAAACTATATATAGGGGAAAAGAGCCTCGAGAAAAACGAGGTCATTTAATGCGAAGAGACAGGAACGGTCAAGAAAAAGTGGTTGAAAGAGACGTGTCAAGAGAAGACATTAATAATCAAAATCCGTGTAAAAGTATAAAATCAAGATTCTAAAGATAAGCAAAAGCAAGCAACAATATTGTAAAAATCTCATGATACTCTTCCCTTCGCAGGAGAAATATGAGGAGAGATAAGAGACGATACTTCATATATATCTCAAAGAAGCTCCGGAACTTCGCAAAAGAATAGAGGCAAGTACGTACTTTTCAAGTAGATTCTTCGCTCGTTCCTTCATCAACAAAGATCAAAGATTACTACAACAACGGATTTTTCCTTCAAGATCGCTCTTCAAGCAATATTCAAGGAAAAAGAGGCAAGATGTAGGATCATAATATCGCAACGCACAGGGCTCGCGGGATCAATAAACGACGGTACCGCGAGGGAGTCGCCGGAAACTAAAATAAACGACGCGATGAGAAACGACACACAAAAACAGCTGAAAGACATGGAACCTGGCGAGGGTTAAGAAGTGTCGCGAGATTTAATAGTTGTACACTGGCGACACTTCGCGAGACATTCCCGAAAAAATAAAGGATAGCTTAGCTGTCACCCACTATGTATTACCCTATATAAAGGGTCGAGTGAGTCTGTTGTAAGGGGGGATCTTTTTAGAATTGTTAGGCAAGTCATTAGGAGAGAGAAAGTTTAAGAGTGTTTTAACTTCTAAGTGTAATTCTATTTTCCTGTATAAACACTTCATGAATTCAATCAATAAATGTTCTTGATTTTATATCTTCTAATGGATTAATTAGGCAAAATCGAGTAAGGGGTGTAGTGTGGGAAATCCTGCTACTACAATCTTCTGTGGACAAAATCGAGACAATACAACAACAAGGTATTCACTTGACAATAGTTACGGTACAAGACCGATTCATTATATGATTTATGTCAAGCGATTTGGATTTAACATACAAGTGTTTTTTACTTTATTATAACAAAACAATTATAATGCGAAAGTAAAGTAAATGACACAACAAGATTTTGTTAATGAGGTAACCGCAAATGCAGAAAAACCCTGGGACCTAGTCCAGTTTTGACTATTCTCAGAATTAAGATGTTGTACAAAGAACAAAGACAACTTCGTATAATTGAAACCAAGTAATCTACCCCTAGTTATTTAGTTCCATTAGTATCCCTGTGTCTACGACCGTCCGGTCATGCATGTGAATTCCAAGATAGAAAATCACTATCTTGAGTGTTTTTTACCGATGTGAAGTCTTAAGCACTCAACTCATTTTGATCGTCTTCCAAATAGTAAATGAACAAAGCTGTTTGGTAACTAGTCCAATAATTTTTTTAGAAAAAGATTCGTCGATTTTTGACAAAGGCTCTTCCGTTTAAACTAGTAAACTCATTTGTCGGATAAGATCAATCCAAATCAGTAACTTAGATTCATATTCACAACTATCAGATTCTGATATTGAAGAATACCACCAAATGATAGTTTCTGATCAATACGACTATATGATCAAATCTATCAAAGATAAATCTAATCTAAGTAGGTTCCTATCCGATCAAGATGTGTGCACAAATCACGAGATACGAAAACCAATAAGAAAAAATCTTCATGTCTTTAAATCTTCAATTGAATTCATGTATACCTGCACACCACAAACTTGAATCCACTTATGATCGATCACGCACAGAACGGAGTCTGTTAACAATGGATGATCACAAGTTGTCTTTTGATAGGTGTAGAATACACCTAATTTACTATCTAGTAGTTTATGATTTCTTTGCTATTTTTCTTGTAAATTATGTATTTTACGCTTGTTTTGAGTTTTACAGCTACTCTGGAGTCGCACGGAGGAAAAGAAGAAGAAATCACTCAATTTGAGCAAAAGGGTAAAATTGTCATTTCACCAAGGAGGGAATACTATATGGAGCCGAGCCAAGGTTAAGGGGAGGTCAAAGAGGTGTCCCTTATCCAAAAGAAGGGAGTGAGAATAGCACATTTTGGGTGTACTTGTGGTGGGTGTCTGAATCCACCCACACCCTAAACCCATACACCCACACCCGTACCCGAATCCGCTCCATTTAACCTTCACCCTAAATCGAGAGTTATCTTTACTCTCAATCATTCTACACCTGAAATTGAGACCCTGATGCTTGAGAAACACAGCCATGGATGCTGTTAAAATCAAGAGGAAGAAACGACAGCGAGATTGGAGATGGGTTGAACTTGAAACTGTTGTTAAGGGCTCGACTTGTTCATAGGATTTGAAGAGAAGAGATCGCGGTCATTGACTGCCGTTATCGAGATTTACAGGGAGATGGCCATGAACTGAAGAACATAGAGATGGGGTTTGTGAAGCGAGAAGAACTACAAGCTGGTGTTGGTGGTGAATTTGCTAAAGGAAATGGGGAAGAAAATGGAAGCGATTGAATGGGTTTTTGATGAAGAAACATGAAATAGACGGTGAAATTGAGGCTAGGGTTTCATTGTGATGGTGACATTCATGGGTTCAGATGATGAAGCAAATGGCAGATTTGGGAAGAACACAGACAAGTAAAGAAGGGGTAATAGCAGAAAGTGAGGTTAGGGTTTTGCAGAATGGCCGTTATGTGAGAATCTCTAAGAGAGTACAGGTGCAATTGGTTTGCGGTGGAGTAAGCTACAATATTGAAGTGTATAGGGAATGAGAGAAATTGGCAAGAAGGGTTTGAACTGGAAATCTATAACTGGAGCAGGGATGAGCCTGAGATGCTGGCAATGAATGGAATGGTATGATGGTTGTGATGGTGGTGTTCTCTTTGGTCAAGTATTACATATGAAGAGCTGGGATGATTGCATTGAACCGTGGGTCTTTAGAGTGCAAAGATGTTGTGGCTAAGAGATTGGATGAATGGCCTGAGCTTGGCATTACCGTTGAGTTGTGAATTGTGTGCACAATGGATGAGTGCAGTTGTTGCACAGGGAGATGGCGGTTGTGTAGAGCTGGAGGGTACGGCACAGTGGTCCGAGATGATAAAGAGATGGAAAGCTCTCGGATGTGTTGGGGACTGTTGTAGCTTAACTGAGGTGCTATTGCTTATTTGCCGTGGACTGATGGTGGTTACAAGCAGTGAAGAGGACATTGAACTGGTGGCGCTATCTGAGAAGAGACTGGCAATGAGATGTATGTTAGGTACAAGTGAACTGAAATGGGTTGAGTCTCGCCACGTAATTGCTGTTGGTACTTGTGCTTTGTACTCGGTGAATATGATGGGCTACCGGGCAAGATGATAGAAGCAAGTATGTTGCGTTAGGGTTTGTCGACACAGAGCTTGGGAGGTATGGCAGTGAAGGTGGAACTGATGTTGAAGTATGACTGGAGATTGAGTTGAGTAGCTGGACAGGGCATTACGAGTTTGAGACATTGTCACAGTGGATTCAGTGAACGTTGTGTTGCTGCCAGGTTTGGTCTTGAATTGCAGCTGAGCTAAGAGCTGACAGAGCTTGGGAGGTTTGGCACTGATGAGTTGCAGGGATAAATGGGTTGGTGTTGTTTTGAATTCAAATGAGGACAGGCGGGAAGATGTTTTGTCAAACGAGAGTTATGTAACATGTGGTGGCTCGATCACCAACATGGTCAAGCACAATCATTGTGCAACAAACACACCCGCCGAGCAATGCTTATGCCATGGCAACTTAGCCGAGTCACCTCGGCTTAGCGGACTCAATCGTCGACTTGGCCGACTCATGACCTAGACTTTGACCCCGTTGACTAACAGCTTGATCAAGTTGACCCGTTTGACCGTTAGTCCTAACGGAGGATCGATTTAATATTCCGTCGAATATTCTCTCGACGGAGAAATTTCCAGTGGCCGGCGGTGACGTTTTCGGCCGGATTCCTACCACAATCCCGCTTTTTCCGGGAGCCAAAATTTCCAGAATTTTCTATGGACTTCTCTCATGGGTGTGAAGACTTGGGCTAGGAATTGATGGAGAATTGGACTCAAATTTGGAAAGAGAAGGTGGAAGAGTTGAGAAAAGCTTGGAATTGGAAATTGAATTGCAAAAGGAAAAGGATTCTACTCCTTAGAAGATTTGGAGAATATTGAAGCTTATAAATAGAGAAGCTCTCTACATCTTTCTCTACACATCTCTACACCTCTCTACACACACATCACTTGTGTTTTTGCTTGCTTTTCTAAGATTTTTCTTTTTAACTATTTGTGTGAATTTGAAAATTCTTCTTTTAATTATTATTATTTGTGTGAATTTCAAAAACATGAGTAGCTAATTTTCTTATTGATTGAGGATGAATTCCTAGTTCTTAACATGATTTGAGTTTTTGTTTTCAATTCTATCTTGAGATTTTTCACATGATTATCGATTGTTTTTACTAATAGGAGTGATCTTAAAGACATTCATGATTGATTGATAGATTGTTTGGAGTGCACGCTAAATTGATTTGTTAATTGATCTATATCTAGTATAAGTTAGGGAATACGTAATCGTTCTCGACACTTTACACAAGTAGAAAACACAAGACCTTGCGGAGGGATTCCGTGGAGCAATTGTGTGTAGAAACAACGCTAGAAAGTGAACCAAGCGAACCGAGTTTAACTACTAGTACTAAACCTAAATTCATAAATCTTAATGCATTCTGGGAATTACATCTTGTAAGCGGACCTCAAGGTGGTTCTTTTGAATAGAATCGATAACTAAGCGGACACATTACTCGGTGAAATTAGGGATTTTGGGGCTAGCTAAGCGGACTGCTATCCTACGGTTGGTGATAATCAGACTAATAACAAGTAGAAAAGAACATAACTTTAATCATTGTTTCGTAACGAAGAAGGATTCCTTGATCTCGTCTCTCTTATTGCTTTCAACTTTATCTTTTAATTGTCTTGTTTATTTTCTTTTGCTTTTTACACCCCCCTTTCGTGACAATTTTTACAACTAGAATCTCGTGCTCCTCGTGGGATCGACCTTGACTACCCTATATTACTTGTTAATTAGGTAGTAAAGTATTAATTAATTTGTTGTGGTACGACACGCATCATCTTTAGATCTAAAAACAGTTCTAACGATCCTGTCAATACTTTGATCTAGTTTGAGTGACCCTTATGTCGGAAGACAATGCTCTCAAGAATAATCAAACTAGGTGCAATCAAAGTTTCAACAACCGTTAGTCAATCAAATCAATAATCGAAAACTATAATAACAATGCAATTATCTAGTTTCCCACCAACGGTACTCGTAGAGATTTTTGATCCTACATAAGTCTTTAAACGAGCGGTCGTAAGAGATTTCACCTAATTTGGGTACTCCTCTTAGGATAGACGGCTCTACCAGAAATAATATGAACGAAGTTTGCCTGGCTCTTAGGATAGTTTTGCAATAAATGCGAACTCAACTATTTATAGACCAAGGTTGTTTGGATACCAAGGAAATTCCAAAACCGAAAATATTCTCAAGATTTGCAATTAGTACCTAATTCGGTTTTCATATTTCCAACTAATATCCAACCTGTAATTCCGAAATCATTCATTAGAAAATATCTAATATTAGTTTAACACTTCGAATAGATATGTTTTGATTTGCTTGAAAATCAAAAATATATAATCGAAAATCTTAATTAAAACATTTTCAATATTTCGGATTGGGACAATCAAGGAATATCTTTGAATAATAAAAGATAAGAATAATATTTATGTTCAAATTATGTCGACATCCAGAACTTTCTCACACAGAACCGTACGTAATATGTGAATGCTGGAAATTGGTTTTGCTCTTTGGACCGGTTCTACCATGACTCCTAACATAGGTTAAGATCGGTTCCACCAAGTTTCCAAATATAGGAAGGGATAGGTTCTACCATGACTCCCAACAATAGATAGGATCGGTTCTACCAAGACTCCCAACGTAGGTAAGGATCGGTTCTACCAAGACTCCCAACAATATCTAGGATCAGTTTTACCCATCCCAATAAAGGTAAGGATCGGTTCTACCAAGACTCTCAACATAAGTCAAGATCGGTTCCATTGTGTATCCAAAACTAGGTAAAATTCGGTTTCTACCATAACTCTCAACATAAGACAAGATCGGTTCTACCAAAGTTCTTACTTAGGTTCGAATTGGTCATCCAACAGATCTTCTATAAAAACCGAACCAAAACGCCTATTAATTTCTTTTCGATTAAGAAATAATTTTTATATATCTACTTCCTTTAAACATATGTAACCAAACATAGTTTCCTAGGATAAAAATCACACATATATCCAATACAAAATCAAGTAACGAGTTACATAGATTATGTAAATGTCACATTTACGAAGTTCAAAAGATAAACGTCATACTTCATAATCAAATATTCTTCATTGACATTTTGATCATAATAAAATGACCAACTCTAATAATAAAGTATTAAATATAACCTCGCATGTGTGTTTTCAACCTTAAACGACTTGAAAGCAATTCTAGGAATGGAAAGAAGTCAAGTCAGTATCAATAACCTCAAGTAGAAGGATGATGTCTTCATTGTAGTCGATGCGTTTTCACGATCTTCAGGTCTTCATGGTAATACTTGTATATCTCAACATTCTTAGACTTTCTAGTCTAACCTAAACGAAGTTGACTCTATTAAATTTGATCAAGCGACTATAATTGAGTTTTGATACTAAAATACGACAACCAAACTTGACATACCAACGCTTGGTGGGTTCATCCGAGCAATGCTCTAACAAGAGTTGGTAGTGTTCTGTTAATAAGAAAACTAGCACATAGAAGCGCATCTTACCGGTATTCCTTAATACAAGAAAGAATTAGAAGCAAATAGATTTGTTCCTTTACTGTTTGGAAGACGATCTAAAGGAGTTGAGTACATAAAGACTTTACTGGGTAAAGAAACTTGAGATAATGATCTGTCTTGAGATTCACATGCGTGACTCTAGAAGTCGAAGACGTAGGGATACTGAGGAAACTAAGTAGCTAGAGGTAGTCTACTTGGTCTCAAATATACAAAGTTGGCATTAGATTTTGTATAACAGCTTGATTCTGAGAGTATTCAAAACTGGACTAGGTCCCGGGTTTTTTTTTGCATTTTCGGTTTCCTCGTTAACAAAATTTTGTGTTGTGTTATTTACTTTACTTCCGCATTGTAATTGTTTTATATTATTATAATAAAGTAAATACACTTGTCCTTTAATTCCTAGTCACTTGATATTGATCCTATAGTGTTTTATATTATAATAAAATAAATACACTTGTGCATTAATTCCTAGTCACTTGATATTGATCCTATAATGTTTTGGTTTAATACCTATTATCAAGTGAACATTTTGTTGTTGTATTGTCTCGATTTCATATCCATAGACGATCACACAAAGTGTGTACCATAGTTGTCGTATTGTCTCGACTTTGTCCACATACAATCACACTTGGTATCAGACTTATAGGTTGATATTAAAAGATTGTGGTGCATTTGGGTACCCTCATCTTTTCAATTGGTATCAGAGCAGGCAAACACGAAAAGATCTAATAATATGTGTTTGGTGAGATCCAACCTATAGGAAATGAATTCGAGTTCACATGAATCGATTTCTGTTAATGTGCCGCCAAGATTTGACGAAACTAACTATTTATAGTGGAAATCTGCTATGAAATTTTTTATTCAATCACGCGATTTTAATACTTTGTTATTAGTCGTTGATGGTGAAAAGACGAGGGTACCCAAATATACCTCAATCTAAAACTTTTCCACCTATAAGTCCTTTCTCCGAAAGTGATTGTCTATGGACTGAGTCGAGACAATACAACTAATCGGTTCACACTTCGTGTGATCGTCTATGGATACGAGATCGAGACAATACAACAACGAAGTATGTTTACTTGATAAGAGGTTCGGACTTAACCAAACACAATAGGATTACTATCAAGTAAATAGGAATTAACGTTTGTGTATTTTACTTCTAATTATAATAAAAACAATTATAATTGCGGAAATAGAAAAGTAAAAGACACAACAAGATTTTGTTAACGAGGAAACCGCAAATGCAGAAAAGCCCCGGGACCTTGTCCAGAATTGAATACTTTCAGGGATAAGATGCTGTACAAAATCAAACCAACTTCGTATAGTTGAGACCAAGCAACTAAACCTATAGTTCACCTAGTTCCGTCTGTATTCCCGCGCCTCCAACTTATAAATAAGTCACGTACTTGGAACAATTCCTTTGGTTCGTATTCCAAACAGTAAAGGAACAACAAATCTGTTTGGTATCAACTCTTTTCAACCAAGTGATGTGAGTTCGACAAAAGGCTCTTCCGTTAATCTCAATAAACTCCTTTGTCATGTCCTTAGATCTATCTACCAAAAACTACCGAAGTAATCGTCTAGATTTTGCAATCAATACTTTGAATCACAAATAAACGTATTGATGCCGATCTACTCAATTAATCAATCCAATCTATCACAAGGATAAACCGAATATAGTTGGATCCTCTTTAACCGAAACAATTATTGTGCACACCAAAGATTATGAACCCAAATCAGAAATCTTCAAAGTCTTCTTGATCTTCAAATCTTCTTAGATCTTTAATAAACACCTGCACACAATCAACTTGAATATCTTGTGATCAATCACGCACAAAATGGAATCTGTTAACAATGGATTATCACAAGACATCTTTAGATCTACAAACAGTCTAAAGATCCCCGTCGAAACTTCGATCTAGTTTGAATGAATCTTATATCAGAAGAGAAGATTGTCAAGCATAAACAAACTAGGTGCAATCAAAGTTCAACAACCGTTAGTCAATCAAATCAATCGAAAACTAATAATAAACCACAATTATCTAGTTTCCCACCAACGGTACTAATAGAGCTTCTCAATCCCATAGAAGTCTTTAAACTGAGCGGCCGTAAGAGATTTCGCCTAATTAGCCTGTCCGAATAGGCGGCTCCACCAGTAACAACACAACTAGGTAGTTTTGATGGCTATGAGGATTAGTTTGCTAGAAATGCAAACTTTGATATTTATAGTCCAAGGAAGTTTGGACACCAAGGAATTTCCAAAACCGAAAATATTCTCAAGATATGCAATATATTCTAGATTCGGTTTCCATAATTCCTAGAAATGCTTTGTCCAAACATTGACCGAAAATCTCTTAGAAAATCTCCAATTAGTAAATGCACATTACCAATTTTTATTTTCCAAAAATAAAATTAAAAACCTTAATTAAAAGATTCTCAACTTATTTTTCGATCCGGGATTTTCCTTTAGCTATTAAGGAATATCTTTGAACAATAAAAGATAAGCGTTACTGCACATGTTCAAAGTATGTAGACATCTTTACTTTGTAAGTCCTCTTTCATACTTACAATCTTGAAACCGATTTGCCACACCTCCAAACGAGTTTAGAATTGGTTCATCTGACTTTCAAGAACTATGTGATTGATTAAGAACACTCAATCACAAATCATGGGTTTCACGGTTCTACCAAAAAAAGTTTTGGTTCTACCTCCATGTGAGTATTGTGCATAGTCACACTAGCTTTCCAAAAATTCGGTTGACTAGGTACTAGGATCGGTTCCCCACATACTTATGGTAACTACTTGTATTTGCTTCACATGTCCATAGGATCGGTTCCCCTTTCACTAAAAACTTGTTGCACATGTTCATAGGATCGGTTCCCCCATCTACTAAAAACGTGTTTCACCTCTTACAAGGATTGATTCCCCTTTTGTGATCGGTTGCACCTCTTCATAGGATTGGTTCCCCTTTTCATAGAGTTGGTCATACCAATAACACTAAATCGATCATACCATCTCAGGTGATTACTTAAGATCGGTTTCACTAATAAAAGTCATGCCAATACAAAAGTCAGGCCTTGTGAATAGTTTTACCAAGAACATAAACAAGTCATGAGCGGTTATACTAATCACACATATTGGTAGTTCAAAAGATATGCAATGAGTCACAATACAAATAAGCCTAGCGATTTCCCTTTCAATTCACGAAACAAGTTCATGAATTTACTTCCTTTAAACTAATGTAAAACATTGTTTCCTAGGATGAAATCTTCACCTCATACCCATACATAATCACAGTAGCATTCAATCGATTATGTCGATGTCTTATATACGAAGTTGAAAAGATAAGCATTATACTTCGTATTGTATTCCTTAATACTACGTCTAACTAGAATATAATCATTCACGCTTCACAGTTATGTTTTCAATATGTATGACTTGAAAGATACGTTAGGGAATGAAACAGTTCAAGTCAAATATCACTAACCTCAAGTGGAAGGATGATGTTGTCGTTGTAGCTCCTTACTTCTTCACTTCTTTAAGTCTTCGCAATACTTGTAATGCCTCATATCCTAATACTTTCAAGCTAACCTATACGAAGTTGACTCTAGTACATAATCAAGCGACTCTTTAAATGAGTTTTGGTCTACTAAAATATGACAACCAAACTTGAAATACCAACGCTTGGTGGGTTCAACCGAGCTATGCTCTAACTTATGGATATAATCGTCCAAAAATAGTAGGATTGGAAACTGAGTTTAAACACTTAGTTGATTACATAACTGAAGAAAAGGATTTTACAAAGTAGAATTCAGATGGTTTATGCTATCATACATGATGTAAGTCGAGATCTGCAGCATCATGTATCCACATGCCAAACTTCAAAGGAAGCTCGGGATAATTTTCAGATCCTATTCTAAGGTAATACATCAGAAAAGGAAGCTATACTTCAAACCCTCAATCTGATTGGGAAAACCTTTGTATGGATGATAACAATACTTTTGAATAGTTTCATGTTAAACTCTCTGAGTCAGTTAATGCTTCTTTCTCTCTTGGAATGACTATCTCTGAAAAATTAAGATATAGTATGAAAAATTCTCTGATCGTTGCCATCTAGATATGAATCTAAGAAACATGCAATCATGGAAGCAAATGATCTTTCAACTCTCTCTCGAAGCACTCTTGTTGGAAAGTTAAAGATATTTGATCATGAATCCTAATCTATTCAAGCTAAAGGAATCGTTTTTGAAGATGAGAAGATTCTAAAAGCTCATGTGGAGAAAACAGATTGATATATGATTCCAATGAATTGATTGCAGAAGATTCAAACGATGATATTGAATTAACATTGTCATTGATTACCAGATATTTTCGAGATCTCTTAAGGAAATAAATAAAAGCTTCGTAAAACATAATTATCACCGTACTTCTCATCCTCATGATCGTGTTCAAGTCAAGAACATAAATGATCAAGAAGAATATGATGAATATCAGCGTCAGTGCTTCAAGTGTAAAGGTTTTGGTCATTTGGCTAAAGATTGTCCTAGTCTAAGGAAATACACTGCAAGTAAGGCATTAGCTGTAACTCTGGGTGAAACCTCATATTCATATAACTCTGAAGAAGAGAAAATAACTAATATTGCACTAATCGTTAATTTAATTCCGTATTGTTCCATAAGTGATTTAACCATTTTGAAAATGGATACATCTTCCGATGTTGTAAATCCTACTAATGGTACAAGAGAAAATAAGACAAAGTGCATAACTGTCTTGAATCCAATAATTTGAGTCGCAGGAAAATGTAACACTTTAACTAGGCTTTTCTTATCTAGCCCATGATCTAAATAGCAATAAGTGAGCTTGTTAACCTATGCATGTGTGCACAAATTAATATTTCCAAGTACAATTATTGGGATCTATCATGATCGTTCATAAATTGAATTTTCCCTAATTTAACTTCCGACTGGAAGCGCTAGTTTTATCGAGAGTAAATCCTAAGAAAAATCCTGATAGACACAGTGACTGAGTCGCTTTCACCTGGACTAGAGAGGTTTTCTAGATTTCATGTGGATCTCCCCATGGGAATTTTTCTGGGAATTTTCTGCCGTAAGACTTAGTGTTATGGAGACCCATTATTCAACATTCAAGGCAAAAATCATGGTATATTCCCAGAATTCCACCGAGCATCCTGTGGTTTGGTTGGATGTAATATGAATCAACAGTGAGACGCCAAGTGGTTTGGCGTCGCAAAAAAAAACTTTTACGCCAAATGATTTGGCTTCAAACCGAATATTCGCTCTTAATATGCGGATCAACGCCTAATAGTTAGTCTCAGACGCCATACAATATGAAGTTTTAATCTCTTAGACCAGGTCACACGCCAAATAGTTTATTGAAATAGGAATATTTATAAAACAAGCCAATCTTTAGGCGTCTGACCCCTGATAGGGGTTGGACGTTCAACATTGATAACGTGGAAAAGATTGAATCTTGAATTTTGCCCCCTGATAAGAGCATCTCCAATGATAGGGATGGAGGTCATCCTATACGGAGGTCTAAATAACACATTTTTATGGAGGTCATTCACATAAGGACAAATTAAATAAAATTAAGACATGTCAACACAAAAATCATCTCAAATCCTCAAGGTTTTATCTTAAAACTTTTAAATTAACATAAAGACAAATTGATGACGTGGACTTAGACCCAAGGTTATGGAGAAGGTCTTATTTAAACTTTCTCTTTCACCCCCATATAACCATGTTACATTTCCCAAGGACCTTAACCCTTGTATTGAAGATGGAATTTTGAATGAGAAAGTCTTAAATATTAGGTGGCATGCTTTTTTATGACCATCCCCCCTAGTATCGGAGATACTTTAAGTCCGGTTCCTATGTGAGTGGCTAAACCACCCATATGCCATGCCAGGTGGCCTGGGGTGGCTAAACCACCCATATAAATGTCATGCCATGTGGCTTGGAAAACTGCCCGCGCCATTATGGGAACATTTTAAAGTGACCGAGTCTCTATCGAGGGGTCGAGTTTACACAACCAACGATCTAGACTCGACCGCACACGTTCGGTGCTCTATCGTCCATAAATATCACAATTATGTTCAATTTTCATAACAAATTTCTTCTTCCCTTCTCTAGAGATCAATTTTTAGTTTTAATACAAACTTTAATTTTATAACGATGTTGTTTCTAGAGTTCACACTGTTAGATTTGTATATGTTGAATGGAATAAAATGTGAGGGTGATTTACTACAATTTAACCAATTAAAGTGGACATCAGAAGGAAGATGGAAACAACTACTTCCCTTGTACGCAAATGATACTGAAGGAAAGCCAGAATCCATAATATTAGACTCATATGGATTATAAGTGTCTGTTTTGAAGGCTTTTTTGAACCGTTATACTGTAAAAAAGGATAATAGTAGAGTTGCCGATTATCCCGAACTTGAACGTATATTTGTGTTATGGTTTTTAGGCCAAGTTATGTTCCCCAATGCTAGATCAGTGGCATAAATTGGATCTCTCGACTCTTTAGAAGATTTAACTAAAGCGCCAAATTATAATTGGGGGTATGCAATTTTAGCTGAGTTGTACTTAAGTCTCGGTGAATACTCATTTGTGAATAAAGATAGCTTGAATGGATTTTTGGTCGTATTGGAGGTAAGATCCACACTCCCTTTCTATTATTTGATTCATTATCGAGTTAATTGTTAAACTGTTGGTGAATGTACTATCACAATAATGTTCATTAATGTTATTTTTAGTATTGGTGGTATACTTACTTGAAGGTATGCGATCCTGATCTTCACGAAAACCGAATAATATTTCCAGTCGTGTACAAGTACAAAGCCGATAATTGGGTTGGTCAAATAAATGATGGTCAAAATGTCGTTGTTATTCAAATGATGCAACATCTGTGCAGAACTAGTATAAACATGAACGTGATGTCGTATATTTCTCTTGACAAGTACCATGAACCAATAACACAAAGCATGCTAGAGTTAAGCCTCAAGCGATTTGTATTTTATGGTCCTATTACGGGTCATGGTATCTGGTACTACAAAGAAAGACATGTCTTTCAGCAACCAGGCAAAAAGGTAAAAGCAATCAACCCGTTTCCAACTTCAATAATTTCACATGATGATTGGATAACGTTAATTAATAATGGATAATCTTGGGAAGAAGCTGAAGATTTGATCCGAAAACCCAGATGATGACTTTGATTACTATAGTTGGTTCCAGAAGGTATGCAAATTAGATATTGTTGTTTAACCACAAAACTTGGATAATGTTGATTTTCCAACACTTCCATTTACCGATCTTCCATCACAACCTCCACCACCGACGGGCGAATCATATACCTATCCTTGCAGTCAAATGGGTTCATCAAATATGCCTCAAATATCTTGGGAAGTCTAGACTTTATCTCATGTTGGAGATATTGTTAATGTTCCACTTAGTACTGAAGGTCTTGAATAGAGGTATACATATTACGGTGTGGTAGCATCGTCATAAGAGTATCAAAACAAGTTGAACACTTTAACGCTTCTTCTCGATGGATTCCGAAATTTTCACTTGAGAGAGATGCAGCTTCAGATGGAAAATTTGACTTATGAATTTCCTGAGACTCCGGTAGGAACAAGTTCTCAAATGAGTATGTCCCCTTCAGGTAGCAGTCAAACCAGTCGTCATTCTATTCCAAATATAGTGGAAAAGACTCAAGTAGCAGCAACAAGATGAGACATTGAGATGACGGATATCCGATTCCGAAGCCCTAGTGGTTTCATGCCCCAAGGTCCTGTACTTACCCCTGGTGGTCGCGTAAATATGGATGCATTTAGGTCTTCAATGTATACTCCAACAAACACTTCAACATTTCACCTATTTCAAGCACCTACTCATCCAATTCAACCATCTCGGGTGACATATCAAGGTTATGAATCGCTTGATGCTACTCAACCACCATCTCAGACTCAAGCTGGTGAGTTTTCGGAGGACCAAACAGGCATAGGGGAATATATCTTTGGAAACACTTAGTTTGATAGATGTAATTCCTTTTAATGTAATCACTCATTTATGGGATCATCATTTAATGTAATTGTACTTTTGTTTGATAAATGAAAATCACCTTTACATTCATGCTTAACTTAACAATTAAAAATTAAAACATATAAATTGGATTAAATTTGGGCAACACTATTAAGAATTCATAACAACTTCCATATTGGAACCCCTTTTCGTTGTTTCGGAGCCACTCTGCACGACACCTTTGTTCAATGTCCAGCAGGGTTTCACCACTCCTCATGTTTCGAGCCGCTTCCCTTATCATAATAATATACTTGTTAACGTTCTTAGAAATCCAACAAATCGCGCCTCCAACACCAGCGCATAATGATTGTTCAGGTTCATTGTTTGTTCTTCAAATTTCTGTAAAACGCGTCCCCAAAACGGAATGGTCTGTAATGCGCCGTCAACGAAGGTATGATTAGTGAAGAAAACATAATTCCTGCAAATGCATTCATCTTCTACAATACCAAAATTGCGCTGATGTGCAATTCTTGAACTTCTTATTTCATTTTGCACATTAACTCGGTGTTCAATTATTTGATTTTCGGCAACATGTTGCTCTTTTATGAACTGAGCCGCTTTCATATTTTGAAAAATTGTAAAAGCTAAAAAAATAGGAAATTTTTTTCAGTTGAAATGAATTTAGAATTGGGAAGAGGGGGAGATTTATGGTCGCTGGATCAGATCCACCTGATGTAGTTTCTACGGAACGATCGGGTCTACACCATGTTTACCACTTTGCCGCTCCATAGTGGGCGCAAAACTGGCTATCTGGCCGGTTTGCAAAACTGCCACTCTCTCTGACTTCAGTAGTTTGGTGGTCATCCAAAGTCAAAAAGAACACTTTTTGACCATCTTGTCTTATTCTCCGTGTGATCACTTACTTAACCCATGAGTCATAGGTTAAAACCATTGTTTTCTCATCCCAAAAAATATCTCCTCCGCTCAGAGAAAAAAAAAAAAACTACTGAAGAAGAAGAAGAGTAAAGTAAAGCATTTCTTCAGGTAATTTCTCAGATTTTAGCTTCTTAATCTATACATGTTACTTTCATTTGTTCAATTTCATAAGAGTACTACTACATTTGATGATCACCTTTTTTTTTTTTTTTTTTTTTTTTTTTAAATTGACCTAAACATGAAATTAGTGAGTGTAGTTGTTCGATTGAAACCTAAATGGAGTAAAAATGAGTGTAGTTTGATCAATTTATACCAGATAATCAGGTTTTTTGTTTAGTTTCTTATGAATCTTTCTAGAAATTTCAACTTTTCTGACCCTAGACGGATTCGAAACCCTGACCTATGAATGGGAACCGTGTTGAGATTTTGTTTTTGGTTTGTTTTTGTTTTCTAGTACTAAGATTTCTGTTTGTTTGTTTATGTGAAGAACTTTTGAGATGGAAGCATCTGTCTCTAGGGCATTGATGGAGTCTGATTCTGGGGAAACAAAAGTTTTGGAAGCGTTGATTGATGCGTTTAGTTCAGCATTTTCTCTTAGGGAGATAGCTTCTGCATATTGCAAGGCTGGCCGTGATCCAGATAGGGCTGCTGAAATTCTTTGTGATGGTCAAAAGTTAAAGAACTGCTCTAATGCTGCATCTGCCGTTATTGCCACTCAAAGTGAAGCAAATTTTACATTGTCATCAGCTTCATCGGAATCTTTATGTGAGAGTGTTGATGACAAGCCAAGTTCTGCAAATTATTGGAATTCTAAGGCATCAAAAACGCAAAAGCTGTCAAGTGGTAGTGTTTCCGGTGTTATCGGTGAGGGGAATGCGATGCCTAACACACCTGCATGGGGTCCCGTTAGCAGAATAAGGCCTTCATATTCAGAAATCTTGGGTGAGAGTGTTGCTACAAATTGGGGTGCGGATGAGGGTTTGAAGGCCTCGGAACTGAAAAACTCGGCCTTGTCAGTTGGTAGTGTTTCCGGTGTTATTGGTGAGGGGAATGCGATGCCTAACACACCTGCATGGGGTCCCGTTAGCAGAATAAGGCCTTCATTATCAGAAACCTTGGGTGAGAATGTTGCTACAAATTGGGGTGCGGATGAGGATTTGAAGGCCTCGGAACTGAAAAACTCGGCCTTGTCAGTTGGTAGTGTTTCTGGTAAGTGTTTGATATGCAGCAGACCTGCATGTGGTCCCCTGGGCACAACTAAACCATTGAAATTGGATATGAAAGACTTTCGGTTTGATGAACTCACAGATGATGATGTTGCATCAGATTCAACAGCAAAGGAGGACCAAATGCATACAGGTATTGGGGAGTTCCTTTTTAATACATTTCGAGATAATCTAGTTAACTTAGCTTTGCTTTAACATGGTTAGTTGGTATATGTTGCTTCTTTAACTTTCTAATTTGGAGTTTACTTTGGTCATTGGAAAAGGAAGTCGAGTTCTTGCAAGTATAATTTGAACAAATATCAGGAACAATTAAAAGATAGAAAGATGACATTTAGTTGGAAATTGAATTCCTGCCAGGTGTTGAAATGCCATGTTTCTATTCTAGTTTTTGCCACTGACTCCCTCCCTCCCTCGCTCGCTCTCTCGCTCTCTCTCTTTTTTTTTTTTTTGGTTTGAAGATTTTTTTAGTTTTATTGACTTTGCTTTCTTTGGGGGTGGTTTCAACAAACACTATTTGCATTACATATTAGGTCTGTAAGGGGGCTTCTTACAAGTTGAAGCTACAAAGAGTTTTTTTTTTTCTTTCTTTTGGCTGATTTTTGGGTGTTGGTTTGATGGATTCAGGAGAACGGAGGATTTTTGTGGGTGGACTCTCAATGGAAGTCAATGAAGATACTTTGGAAGATCATTTTAAGAAGTTTGGTGAAATTGTGGGGACAAGGATTGTAAAAGACAAGGATACAGGTAGTTCAAGAGGTTGTGGGTATGTTCTCTTCTCAGATCCAGCTGTAGCTGATAGAGTTCTTTTAGAAAAACATGTTATTCTTGGAAGTTTGGTTAGAGTTGTCACTGCAGTTCCCAAACCCAGAGTTGGACATGATAACCCTTACAACCAAAAGGGTTTTAACAAGAGGAGTAATGATAATAATGGTCAGTTTAGGACAAAGAAGATTTTTGTAGGTGGTTTACCTTATAGCTTGACTGAGGAAGGTTTTAAAGCTTATTTTGAGAAGTTTGGTAGAACTACTGATGTTGTTATTGCGTATACTCCTTCAAAAGATAGACATAGAGGTTTTGGTTTTATCACATTTGATTCTGAGGAAGCTGTAGAGAATGTAATGCAGAAGAGGTTTCATGAGTTGTATGGCAAAGTAGTTGAGGTTAAGAAAAATGGGATTAATAATGGTCACAGCGGTGGTTATCATATGGGAAAGAATGGTGGAAGTGGAGGATCTTCTTCTGGTGGTGTACAAGGTGGTGGAATTAGCCCGCGGTCAAGGCCAGGATATGGGGAAAGTTACTCTGGTTATTCTCCTCAACTTTCAGGTTATGCCACTGCTGAAGGGACCCCAGTTGTGTCACCCTGGAGTCTACTATGAAACAGCAAAGGAGGACCAAATGCATACAGGTACTGGGGACTTCCTTTTTAATATGATTTGAGATAATCTAGTAAACTTAGCTTTGGTTTATCATGGTTAGTTCGTTTATGCTGCTTCTTAAGTTTCTAATTTAGAGTTTACTTAAGCCATGGCTTCCACTGGTCATTGGAAGTCATAAGAGGTGCATTTTGTAATCAAAAATATTGCAGGAACATTAGAAAGATAGAAAGAGGACATGTTAGTTGGAAGTTGATTTACTCCAGCCATGGAAATGCCATGTTTTTAAACTACTTTTTTCCCGCTTTATTGTTAATTACAAAATGCAACTCCTGTTTTGTGGCATTTTGTCTTACAATTGGTCATTGCAGCCAAGGTGATGCTTGTTTCATCTACTTCTTCCAATATCCCTAGTCTTAGATCATTTGAACTTCTAGGAAGTGACACGAGACGTTTTAGTTGCATAAATAGAACGGTAAAGCAAATACTAAGCGGTAGGGATGGTTATATTACTAATTTACGGCATTGAGAAGTCTTCATTGTTAGGTTAGCTTCCTTATTGATCCCATGTCTGGTTTATGGTATAGATTTGGTTTCTATTAATCTGTTCATTTCCTGCTTAGTAACTAGTCATTGCTACACTGGGAGTTTGCTGTGAAAAAGCTTTTTTCCACTTGTAATAGTTAAAATGGTCATTCTCTTTTAGGCTGGTTATCAATGAAGGAGTCCCACTTTTAGTTGATGTCATTGAAATCTATGGGGATGATAAAACAAATTTCGTAGTCTTCCTTACTGGTTTGGCTAGGATTTGCTGCTAGCAACATAACACATTCACAGATGCATTGCTATTCTGACCTGTCCCAGGAATCAAGTTTTTACTCTCAGGATGTAGATTACGATTAGCTTTCTTACTGTACCTGTTTGTTCATTTTGTTTTATACTGCAACATCTTATCTTTTTTTTTTCTTGGATTCCTTGTCCGCCAGATGCATCCTATAACTTCAGGCATTGTAAATCTGCATTTTTGCATATCGTAAAGTTTGTCTGATAACAGCCACTACATTGAATTTGCAGGTGCTTGTGGTGCAGTAGCTGTTCTCCTTTCAACAAGATCTTCTTAACATCGCTTGACAACTTTTCTTTTTGATGTGGGGTGACCAGAGCCGTCTTATGGATTAGGCCAGAGGCTAGAGCCTCAAATTGTTGGGGCCCATAAATTTAAAAACTTCCTTGCTTGCTTGTTTTTGTTTGCCACATGGGCCGTGCTCTTACGTAGTAGTAGTCTACCACTGGTTTTGTTAATATTCATACTCTTTAGATGTTACTGAAAGCCGTTTATATTATAACACATACTACTTTCTAATTCCATCTAGCCATTACTTTTATTTTGTTCACTTTTACGTAAGAATATTAGAATTCATTCACTACTTTAGGCAATTCTTTCCTAACTTATTTATATCTTCCTTCCCAGTAAATTCATTCAAAATCCGACGAATGCCATTAGCAAAAGATCAGATTTTAAAAAAATCCCATTGTTTTTTTAAACATATTATATTGATTTAAACTAAAAAATAAATAAATAATGCGTGATTATGTCACCAATTACATATTGTCTAATAAGGCAATACTATGTATTTCTGGAAGGTGATTTCAAAAGATTTCGGCGGACTTCTATGTGCCATCATATTTGCTAGTGCATTCGCTTAGTTAGTCCTAATAGATGTGGTGGATTGTGTGATACATAATCGATTGCAGTAGGTTCCTGATTTAGTTGATCATATGCTGCAAGTACCATGATGTCTCGATCCGGTTGGTGATGAAATTGTCTAGGTTTTGTGAGTCTGACTCTAAGCAGACATTTGTGTATTGTATGTGTTAAAATGACCGCCAAAAGCATGCCCCATGTTTTGCCCCTATAGAGTTAACACTCTTATTCCAATGTCAGTTGATGTCTTGATGATAATGAATTCAGTGATCATAAAACATTCTTTAAGGATCGCTTTACTAGTTAAATATTTGCAGGAATTTTATTCTTATCGTTTAAGGAGGAACACTAGTTTTTAGAGTAGTTTTTATGTGTTACATTTTCTATGAGCATACATAGCTTGAATCATCTTTCGAGATATTTAACAAGGCAAGCTTGACTCGAAATTTCTTCTTTGCAATACTAAATCTACTAGAAGGCGTACGACATAGTCTCTTATAGATAAAATGATAATATTGTGAGTAAATGGAATGGTTCAGTCTTCACATACCTCTTTGTTGATTAAGTTCTTCGAATGTCTTTATTTAATCTTCAATCTTCAATATTCGAGGGTTATTTAGTGATTTCTGATACTCAACTACCAACCTCCTAAACCTAGTCTGAGGCTTGCCTTTGGTAGACTAGAAATCATGATATAATGTTGTCCATCTAACACTGACAACAAGCTTGAGATAGCAAAACTTGTGAGTTCGATCAAGCAATGCTCTAACACAATGAGTTTGGACTTGGAAATCGCCAAAACTCGGCTTAAAAATTGGGACTTACTTATTAGAAACTTATATATTGCTACTCACAGTCATGACTTGTACCTCATTAAAATTAAAATCTTAACTATCATGTATTTGTGTGTGTGTAACATTATTATATTGAACCTATTTATCATGTTTTTAAAGGTTTTTATATTTGATAACTCCTATCTGAAAGGTTACAAAAAAAACAAAAAAAAAATCTTCTGATTTTGGTATATACAAGCCCAGCTCAGAAAAATCGCCGACTCATTTTGCTCAAAAATCGGTCCAAATTGGAAATCTTGATCGCTAAAAATCGAAAATGGCTTGGAATCAAAAACAACATTGGTCATATAGAAAGTAGAGATTACTCAGCGAGTTTCGACTACACTATTTCGATGTAAAAAAATATAAATTGATCTTGGTTTATATTTCGGCTTTCTTTTATTTCTCATTGTTCTTGCACCAACATATATGAGCATCTACACCGTTTACTCTCTTTTATGAATCCAACTTTGAAATATCAAAGGGAAATTGGATTTTTTGTAGTTTGGTACCTAGGTTTTTTTTTAATAATTTACGCTTGGTACCAACCCTGTTCCAGGTAGGAGTTTGGTACCTGAACCGTAACTAATTGAATTTTCAAATAAAATTTAAATAATAACAACGTTAAGTTACTACTAACGCATTTTTCATCATCACTAGAACCTTGGGGTAATCTTCATTGAACTATAGAAATCTAATAGATGATTCCTTGCGTGAACTTTAATTAATTTTAAAAGAAGACAAGGAACATCCATGGATAATCTATAGTTTAGATTCTTGAACCCCAAAGATGATTAACATACAACCTTCTTGTACATTAATATAATGTTGAAAACAAATAAAAGCAAGACACCATATATATTTTGTGAAAGGGGAAATCTTGTAGTGCACAAAAACTTCGAGACCTCGTCCAGTTTGAACACACTTTATTAATCCACTACAAACATTAGCTACTATAATGAATTCGATCTGGAATATATTTTGTTAAAGCATTACTCGGTTGAACCCACCAAGCGCTGATATGTCAAGTTTAATTGCCATATTTTAGCTTCAAAACTCGAAGCTGCTTGATTAGATTACTAGGGTCAAATTTATTAGGTTAGACTAGGAACATTAGAAATGTTGAGACAAATTCGTGTTACTCTAAAGAAAAATCGATAACGTGTCGGTATCAACGAACACATCATCCTTCTGTTTGGAGGTTAGTAATACAAACTTGACTTGTTTCTATTTATATCTACGTTTCGTTCAAGTCGTTTAGATTGGAAAAAAAAACATACAAAGTTATATATGTATCTCTAGTATTAGTGACTTGATCATTTTTTAATGACCAAAGTGTCAAAGAACTATATACTAGTTGTTTTACATAACTTTTGTATATTGGACTACGAAGTATAGACAAGGAATATCCTTGGGTAATCTCTAATTGAGATTCTTTAATGCTTAAATTATGCTTACAAGTCACACCCGGAGGTATATTTATGCCCAATACCACGACTTGGATGGAGTTACATAAACTACCACGAGCTTTCAAATATACACGAGCAGGATACTTCTAATTACCAAATTCCTAATGTATCCAAAAAATTGATGCACGTATGTCCCTGTTGGATGGGCCATATAAATAAAAAAAATATACTCCTTTTACCGTACCATTTCCCTCTCTTGAGATACGCAGCGAATATCTCCCTCCGTCTCCTTCAAACCCTAGTTCTTTTGGTGCAAAATATACCCACACTAGTACTTTCACCTTCAAATGCATTAAACGTAAGATAAAATCGACCCCTACCTTCACCTCAACTCGAATAATTTCAATGAATTTGGGTGTTTCCTAACTTTTTCTTTTTGTTTGGATTGTGTCTAGGGTTTTTGGCTTTCGACACTGGTAAAATATTTTCTTTAAACTTATTTTTACTCTCTTGGCAAAATAATTTCATGGGTTTTTCATGGTTATTTCAACTCTGAAAATAATAAATACTAGTCATTGTTGGTGATATGCGCATCATGCTTATACATAGAATATACAATAATTATACAACTGATCAAATCAAAATACATTTTTCCAAACTATATATCAAGGAAAGATAGTTCTACATGTGCTTCACGAAACCTCAAGTGAAGTCTTTTAGAGTCTCACCTTACAGTTCTCGATTAAGTGTTAGAGGATAAATTTTGCAACGAGATACACAAAGTGAAGAGGAATGAAATATTGTGTTGTTGGATGTCTTTAATGTATAATAATCAATCAATGCGAGATTAATTTAGATGTAATTAATGACACTGCAACCTAAGTAATTTTCAAACTGTTTAATTTAGGTTCTTTCCTTAGATACGTAGAGACTGTTTCTTGAGTTATAACTTGACTTGCATTGAGGTTCTTTCCATAGTTTGAAGTATTAAACTAATTTAGCGTCAAATAATTGTCGTAAGTAAGTTACTTCCAAAGATAATTTCAATCTACCAAAAATCAGAAAATGTGTAGACTTTGTGGCAACTGCCTAAATCAAGATCGAAAACTTGATGCAAAATCATCCTCAATTCTGATGTTGATTTCCTTTAGGTCTGGTCAGTGTGTAAAAAAAATTAAACCATGTCTTTTATTCGGTTAGCTAGATGACAAATTTCAGTCAAATTTGTGCACATGTTTATGTGTGCGCATGTGCGGCTTTGTATTCTTAGTCTGGTATATTTCATTTCTCGTTCCGAAATGATTTTATATTGGCATATGTGTTTTCTATATTGAAAGTATTCATATCTTTCCAAAGTACATTTTGTTGCTTTTGTGATAGATTTGTATTTTTTTTTAATGCTTTTTCTCTTCTTTTCTTAGAGGTTAGGTCTTTTGCCCTCCTCTTTTCTACATTCGGCTGCCTTTGATTAATAAAATTTTCTTTTAGGATTTTGTCTAAAAAAATTTCTCTAAAAGTAAGCAATGAGGTTAGGATTTTTGTTTTGAAGATAATAGATTGAAACTAAGCAAGTTGAAAATGAATTCCGAGATATAAAAGAGATATAAAAGAAACTAGGATAATCTAATCCACAAGTTAAATACACAAAGTAAATTAATTGTTAATATTTTTTTTATGCGACATACCTCAAAAACATGGTATTGTAATGATTCGCGGGAAAATGTAACTTTATAACTAGGCTTTTCTTATTTTATTTTTTTGAAACAGGAATGTAATTGATTTAACTTTCAGTGATTACAAAGCTTGCATCTTCCTGAACTTGACATATAATTTGATCAGGAGTGGATAATAACCAACACTGCTAAGATAAGTAGTTCTAGCTAGCTTTGCTAATGTATTAGCTGCTTTATTTTTTCCTTTGGCACATAATAACAATGCCAGGAACTATTACTAGCAAAAATAAATTTGATATCCAGAAGCAAATTTCGAATTCTCCAGTCTATATTGGGTCTTTCATTGTTCATACGTCTGCAACTATTTTTGAATCCATTTCAAAGACTACCTTCTCATTCGTTTCTTTTTCGCCCATTTAATCGCTTCCCAAAGACTTTTGCATTCCACCCGCTCCGGACCGAGAGCTTCTTCTAAGTAGACACATTTGGAGCCCCTGTGCGCACCTGCAAAATCGCGAACTATAAGACCAATGCCTCCATTTTTTAAATCATAATTGTAAGAGCCATCTACATTAATTTTAAAAGTGCCAGCAATAGGAGGAGACCAATGCAAATTAGTTTACACTGTTTAGTGACTTGAGTTGTTAAACTAGGCTTTTCTTATTGATCCAAACTTTTAATAACTTCTTAATCTATGCATGGGTGCATAAATTAACACTTCCACGTAGAATTACTGGGATGTACAATGATAGTTCATAAATTAAATTTTATATTATTTGAATTCTAGAAATGCTATCGACAATAAATCCCCAAAAAATAGGACGGTCCCCACTTGCCTGTATATTTTTCAAAACTAAAAAGTCTGCTCAGACCGCCTTTAGATCTCCCATCAGGAAACATGATTTTTTTTTGGGATTTTTGTGGACCTTGCTATAGCCGGGACAGTAGGGGCTGGTCCAGATTTAGGACACGACGTGACACAATCTAGAATGTGAAAAGAAGAATGACTCTGACATTGCGATTAGTAGCGGGATGGAGATAAGAATGATCAAAGGTCTGGATTGATTGTCTGTCATGGTTTTAGCGTTTTCCATTTTTTTGCGTAATTCTGGCAGCATTATTCAGCTGGTCATAAGTGTAATTTGGTGGTCATCCAAAGTCAAAAAGAGCATTTTTGACCATCTTGTCTTATTCTCTCCATGTAATCACTTGACCCATCAGTCATAGGTTAAAAACCTTTGCCACCTCGTTTTCTCCACCCAAAATATCTCCTCCGCTCAGAAAAAAAAAAACCTACCAAAGAAGAAGAGGAAGAGTAAAGTAAAGCATTTCTTCAGGTAATTTCTCAGATTTTAGCTTCTTAATCTATACTTAATTTCATGGTTCATCGCATTTCAGTACTACTACCTTTGTTAGTACTACATTTGATGATATCACTTGATCTAAACATGAAATTTGTAAGTGTAGCTGTTTGATTAAAACATAAATGAAGTAAAAATGAGTGTAGTTTGAGAATCAGGTTTTGATTCTTAATGATTTACCTTATTTGTTGAGTTTTCTTATGAAATCTTTGTAGAAATTTCAATTTATTCTGACCCTAGAGAGATTCGATACCCTGACCTATGAATGGGAACCGTGTTGAGATTTTGTTTGTTTCTTTGTGTGAAGAACCTCAGAGATGGAAGCATCTATCTCTAGTGCAATAATGGAGTCTGATGTTGGGGAAACAAAAGTTTTGGAAGCGTTGATTGAGGCGTTTAGTTCAGAGTTTTCTCTTAGGGAGATAGCTTCTGCGTATTGCAAGGCTCGCCGTGATCCAGATAGGGCTGCTGAAATTCTTTATGATGGTCAAAAGTTGAAGAACTGCTCTAATGCTGCATCTGCCGTTATTACCACTCAGCGTGCAACTAATTCTACATCGTCATCAGAATCTTTGTGTGAGAGTGTTGATGAGAAGCCAAATTGTGCAAATTATTGGAATTCTAAGGCATCAAAAACGAAACAGATGTCAATCGGTAGTGTTTCCGGTGTTATTGGTAAGGGGAATGTGATGCCTAACACCCCTGCATGGGGGGCCGTTGACAGCGGTAGTGTTTCTGGTGTTATTGGTAAGGGGAATGTGATGCCTAACACACCTGCATGGGGGGCCGTTAACCGTATATGGCCTTCATTATCAGAAACCTTGGGTGAGAGTGTTGTTACAAATTGGGGTGCGGATAAGGGTTTGAATGCCTCTAAACTGAAAAACCCGACCTTGTCAGTTGGTAGTGTTTCTGGTAAGTGTTTGATATGCAGCAGACCTGCATGTGGTCCCCTGGGAGCAACTAAACCATTGAAATTGGAGATGAAAGACTTTCGGTTTGATGAACTCACAGATGATGATGTTGAGGACCAAATGCATACAGGTATTGGGGAGTTCCTCTTTAATACATTTTGAGATAATCTGGTAAACTTAGCTTTGCTTTAACATGGTTAGTTGATATATGTTGCTTCTTTAACTTTCTAATTTAGAGTTTACAAAAGCCATGTCTTCCACTGGTCATTGGAAGTTGAGTTCTTGCAAGTATAAGAGGTGCATTTGTAATTGAACATATAGCAGGAACAGTTAAAAGATAGAAAGAGGACATTTTAGTTGGAATTTGATTTCCTGCCAGTTGAAATGCCATGTTTCTAATCTATTTTCTTGCCACTGACTCCCTCTTCAAAGAAACCCTCAGTTTTGCAAATTCTCTCTTTTTTTTGTTTGAAGAACTTTGTAGTTTTATTGACTTCACTTTCTCTGGAGGTGTTCTCGACAAACACTATTTGCATTACATATTAGGTTTGTAATGGGCTTCTTATATAAGTTGAAGCTACAAAAACTTTTTTTTTTGTTGGGCTGATTTTTGAGTGTTGGTTTGATGGATTCAGGACAAGGGAGGATTTTTGTGGGTGGACTCTCACCGGAAACCAATAAACATACTTTGAAAGATCATTTTAAGAAGTTTGGTAAGGTTGTGGAGACTGTGATTATGAAAGACAAGGATACGGGTAGTTTGAGAGGTTTCGGGTATGTTCTCTTCTCAGATCCATCTGTAGCTGATAAAGTTCTTTTAGAAAGACATGTTATTCTTGGAAGATTGGTTGGAGTGGAAAAAGCAGAGCCCAAACCCAGATTTGGACATAATAACCCTTGCAACCAAAAGGGTTTTAACAAGAAGAGTAATGGTAATAATGGTCAGTTTAGGACAAAGAAGATTTTCGTTGGTGGTTTATCTCCTAGCTTGACTGAGAAAGAATTTAAAGCTTATTTTGAGAAGTTTGGTAGAACTACTGAGGTTGTTATTATGCATCCTTCTACAGAAGATAAACCTAGAGGTTTTGGTTTTATCACTTTTAATTCTGAGGAAGCTGTAGAGAATGTAATGCAGCAGAGGTTTCATGAGTTGGATGGCAAAGTAGTTGAGGTTCAAAGAGCTGTAGAGAAGAAAATGCGGAAGAGGTTTCATGAGTTGTATGGTCACAATGGTGGTTATAATATGAGAACGGATGGTGGAAGAGGAGAATCTCTTGGTGGTGGAACTAACTCATCGTCAAGGTCAGGATATGGGGGAAATTGCTCTGGATATTCTCCTCAACTTTCTGGTTATGCCTCTGCTGGAGGGACCCCAGTTGTGTCACCCAGGAGTCCACTATGAAATAGCAAAGGAGGACCAAATGCATACAGGTACTAGGGACTTCCTTTTTAATACGATTTGAGATAATCTGGTAAACTTAGCTTTTTTATCATGGTTTATGCTGCATTTTAACTTTCTAATTAAGAGTTTACTTAGGCCACGGCTTCCCTGGTCAGTGGACCTGATTATTGGAAGATGATTTCTTGCGAGTATAAGAGGTGCATTTTGTAATCAAGCATATTGCAGGAACAATAGAAAGTTAGAAAGAGGGCATTTTAGTTGGAATTTGATTCACTCCAGGCGTGGATGCCATGTTTCTAAACTACTTTTTTCCTGCTTTATTTTTATTTACAAAATGCACCTCCCATTTGTGGCATTTTGACTTACAGTGGGTCAATGCAGCCAAGGTGATGTTTGTTTCTTCTACTTCATCCAATATACCTAGTCTATCATGTGAACTTCTAGGAAGTGACACGACACATTTTAGTTGCATATATAGAATGGTAAAGCAAATATTAAGCAGAAGGGATGGTCGTATTACTAATTTATGGCATTGAAAATTCTTCTTTTCATTGTTAGGTTAGCTTTCTTATTGCTGCCATGGCTGGTTTATGATGAAAATTGGTTTCTATTAATCTGTTCATTTCCTGCTTAGTGATTCGTCATTGCTACACTGGGAGTTTGCTGTCAAAAAGCTTTTTTTCAAATGTAATAGATAAAATGGTATTCTATGGGGATGATAAAACAAATTTCGTAGTCTTCTTTACTGGTTTGTCTAGGATTTGCTGGTCGCAACATAACACATTCACAGATGCGTTGCTATTCGGACATGTCTCAGGAATCAAGTTTTTACTCTGAATTTATATATATCAGAATGTAGATTATGTATGCGATTAGCTTTCTTACTGTACCTGTTTGTTCATTTATTTTTATACTGCCACATCTTATCTTTTGCTGTTTATTATACGTCTTATTATTTTTTCTTGCATTCGTTGTGCGCTAGATGCGTCTTCAGATCCATATGCTATAACTTCAGGCATCGTAGATCTGCATTTTCGCATACCGTAGAGTTTGTCTGATAACAACCACTAAATTGAATTTGCAGGTACTTGTGTTGCAGTAGATAGGAGAAGTGTCCATTTTCATCACAAGTTTAAGAAAAGAAACAAGACACAGCCAGAAATGTGTATATAGCAGAGCAGAGTTTGACTGTTTGAGTAATGAACTCGGTTTTTTATTTTTGGGGTGGGAAACTTAGGCTAAGGCCCAAAAATATTATTTTTCTTATTGTCCGGCCCAAAACATCTAGTCTGTTTCTGTGACACCCATAATTATCCGAAATTATGAAAAATGTCTGCATAACTAATTATGCATCCTAAATTTTTTCTGGCTAGTTTGGGACCTAGTCCAGTTATTTGGGGCCTGTTACTAGATGACAAAAAAGGTCATTAAAAATAAATTTCACACATCCCCTTATCCAACTATTCTCTTATTACATATTTTACCCCTTATTAATTAGCTTTAATTAACTGTGGCAAATTTAGGGGCGCCTCCAAACGAATTAGGGGCGACACAAAAGGACAAAATAGGTCATAATCGGAAGGTTAATCCATAATCTAAGGTTAATCCATAATCCCATTTTTTTAATGGCCAAACTACCCTTTACAATCGGGAGGTAACTATACAATCGGAAGTTAATCAACAATCGGGAGTCAAGATAGTTCATATAACTACCGATTATACAAGGGCTCTCTTTGCAAATATCCTACCATAATCGGTAGTCAAGATAGTTCATATAACTACCGAATATAGAGTTGCCCCAAAATGTGATTTAGCAAAAATCCTCAATTTTTTGAATTTTGGTTGAGTCTATAATCGGTAGTAAATGAAGCTATCATGACTTCCGATTATAGAGTGGCTCTCTTTGCAAATATCCTACCATAATCGGTAGTCAAGATGATCATATAACTACCGAATATAGAGTTGCCCCAAAATGTGATTTTGCAAAAATCCTCAATTTTTGAATTTTGGTTGAGTATATAATCTGTGAGTAAATGAAGTTATCATGACTTCCGATTATACAAACTTCCTTTGCAAATATCCTATCATAATCGGTAGCCAAGATAGTTCATATAACTACCGAATAGAGTTGCCCCAAAATGTGATTTTGCAAAAATCCTCTTTTTTGAATTTTGGTTGAGCCTATAATCGGTAAGAAAGGAAGAGCTATCATGACTTCCGATTATACAAATGTTCTTTGCAAATATCCGACCATAATCGGTAGTCAAGATAGTTCATATAACTACCGAATATAGAGTAGCCCCAAATGAGATTTTGCAAAAATCCTCTTTTTTTGAATTTGGGTTGAGCATATAATCGGTAAGATAGGAAGAGTTATCATGACTTCCGATTATATCTTGACTCCCGATTCAATTATTCTCGAGAATTAAATGACCGTGTTTCGAAGTGATCAAAACCAAAAAATCCAAAACAGACCGAAATTCAATTTTCTCGTAGACTTCAGCGACCCGACTGTCAGTCGAACACTGATAGGGGCTACGCCCCCGGACCCCCTGCACTTCCCTGTATAAGCGTGTACCGACATTGTATTCATACCACGTCCATGCCCGTACTGAGTTTTTTTCAAGCATTGGTTGAGCCTATAATCGCAGCAAATGAAGGTATCCCGACTTCCTATAATCCTAGCATAATCTGGTAGTCAAAGATAGTTCATATAACTACCGAATATAGAGTTGCCCCAAAAAGAGATTTTGCAAAATCCTCTTTTTTCTAATTTGGTTGAGCCTATAATCTAGTAGTCAAAATAGTTCATATAACTACCGAATATAGAGTTGTCCTAAAAATGAGATTTTGCAATCGGTAGCTAACTAAACTACCGATTATGAAGGGGCATACAAGTATTTTCATCCTATTTTGTCTTTTGTGTCGCCCCTAATTCTTTCGGGTCGCCCCTAAAAGTGCCAGGTTAATTAATTGTATTAGGTGTTAATTAATCGTGTTAAATGTGAGATCAACTAATGCAAATCGATCTTCAAACCACCAAACAACTGAAATTTTTTAATTCTTTTTTCCAAAACACTATCCAGAATCGGTTTACGTTCATGCACTTGTAAACCTATTCTGGGTAGTGTTCTTTGGTATTCGTGAAGGACACCAGGAATCGGTTAACGTATGCATATATAAAACCTGATTCTCATAATCGGTCTTTGTTGGCGTCATATATAAACCGATTATTTCATATTCGTAAGAAAAAACAATCATTTATTTCAAATCTACTCCTTTTCGTAGGAATCACGGATGCACTTAACACGTGCATCAAGCCTTTGAACCCCTAGGTGACCCTAGTAAACGAGTTATAGTCTCGTGAGGGTTTGCTAGAGGTCTACCCACAAAACCTACACAAAAACGACTAAAACTATCGATCTTCGTCCGAGGAATCCGAGTCTGATTCATCCACCATAAAGTCCGGACCGTACTCCGAAATTTTGGATACCATGAAGTGATAGCTTGCATCAAATGTGAATGCTTCCCCCTTTTCCTCCAAGTAGCGCGCTTTCACAGTTTCGTGCTACAAAAACACGACACAAGCTTACTTTTTTAGCTACAAATTTATAAAAGTAGATTATGTAGAATAAACCATAAAAAATTCTCACAAATTGTTGAAGGGACATGCTAAAGTGGCATGCGTTCAAAATCCGTTGTTGAATAGCTATAAAAGCAACTATCGCATCTAGGATGACTTGGTGCCTATCATGGATTTGTTGAAGACTTCTTCTATTTAGGTTCCCACAATCTTGCCTAAATTTGTTATATATCTTCGCCCAAAAGCTCTCGGACGAGGAGTGATCAACTCGACTTTTGGCGTACCATGCTTTGGTGATTGCCAAATCTTCTGCGGAGTGAAACGATGCCATTTCTTGTATACGGAGGTATGAAATGAGTAGTTGTAGAGTATATGGAGTAAGAGGGAATATAATGAGCAATTTTGGAGAAAATTGTGTCCAAGGATGAGGTCTCTATATATGGAGAAAGACCCCAACAACTAGTTTTTTCGAAAAAAGTGAAATAATTTGGTACAATCGGTCTTCTCGAATGTCCATAAAAACCGATTACTCTTTCATGACCATCGGAATCGGTTTTTATGTTTGGAAACATAAACCGATTGTGCCTGAAAATCAACAAAAAAATAGAACTTTCCACCGACTATAATCGGTTTATATATTTGCACAAGTAATCTGATTCTAACTAGAAAAAGATATAGAAAAACTGTTATTTTTGAGGCATTAAGAATCAGATTATAATGACACCCACATAAACCGATTCCAAGGTAGAGCCTTCATAATCGGTTAGGTGCAATCGTATAGTCCGATTGTGTGCCTGTATTTTTGCAAAAAAAAAGTATGAAGCATGCATAAACTTGTTCTGCCATTTTCAAACATAAAAATCCAAACCATAAACATATCCAAACTTAAAACATAATCATCCAAACTTAAAACTTAAAGCATAATTATCCAAACCATAAACATGATAATTCAAACTTAAATAGTTATGATAAATATAATGTCGTCAAAGATCAACATCACCAACGTCATTTTCTGCTCCAGCACCACCGACATTGGCAGCTGCAACAACATCTTCAGAAGCACCAGCTGCACCAGCAATGAACATTTCTTCCCACAGGGTATCATCTTCAGCATCCGCCTCCCTCCGTGCTGCAATTTCATCCCTCATCCTTCTGGCAAATCGGATGACCTCAATCAGCTCTTCCATTGAAAGCTGGTCCAAAAGTTCCAATGCCTACTCCAACTTGGTCTCCCTTCCAAAGGCAAACTTGTACATGCTCCTTTCCACGATCTCCGGTTTTTGGCACCATCCTCTTTCTCCATGGGGCGTTTAAAGAAGCTCAGATGAGTGAAGTCCATATCTACAACAAAAAAATCAAACCACATAATTTGATTCTAACAAGATGTTCATACAAGTATTTCAAACATCAAGAATCGGTTTATGTGGTACATATATAAAAACCGATTGTGAATGGAATCTAAAGAGACAACTTCATAATCGGTACATTACTGATGGTTTATTTTCAATGATGTTGTAGTAATAAAAAGGGTTGTCGTTCACTCGGACTTGATGAGATTGATTTTTTAGAATTAATAAAAGAAAATAAAAGAAAATATATACAAATATTGTCACAGGATGAAGAGATGTGTCTTTGGACTCATCTTCGCCAAACTCATAACAAAAGGTTCAAATATTAATTCTTTTAACAATTATCGCTCAACAAATAAAAACATGGACTCTTATTTTTGCCAAGATAGATTCTCAAAAGATTGGTTGTAAATCCTAAGCATGATGTATCAAAACATTTAAGCTAAGCATACATCATCAAATTAAATGACAACCAATTAATTCAAATCATATTTCAATTAAAATTAATGCAAAAGTCTTAAAAAAGAATTAAATAATTTTACCCATGTATGAAATTCGTCTTCCTCCGTCGTCCCAAAGAATGGGGTCTAGCTCATCATATTGGAAACACGCTCAAAATATGATTTTATTGCTCAAAGGTGCTTACAAATGATGAAAAGGAGAGATATCAAATAAAAAACCGGGTTTGTAATGATATAAGTGTTACAAAACCGAATTGTTACAAAGAACGATAAAACCTTCCTGTCGTTAGTTCTTTGTTGATTTAAGTCTGCCTCCAAACTACGACCCACAGATGCGAGTCGTTAACACTGTTGAAGAACAACGGTTTTTGGCCGTCTGTTCTTCGTGTTCTTCGTCTTCCACAGGAGCAGAAAAAATATGCTCTGCAACTTTGATTTCTCTGCCCTATTGACACTCTAAACTCTCCCCAAGCTCTCCATCCCCTTCTATGATACCCCAACGTCTTATTTATACCCAACAGGCCCAAGAATAACACCTCATTAATAAAAAATCTTCTCCATTATTCTACGGTGAAAAAATGTTTTCGAGAATATTTTCTTCCCAAAAATAACTCCACGCGCTGTTTTCTCGAGAAAATTACTCCCAACACGTCCAAATCATCCGAAGTGTTCAAACAATCAGCAAGCACGCGAAAACCTCTTCATCACGTACGCACAACTCGGAATGGACTAACCAAAACCCGAGCTACCTTGGTTACTTCAACGCGAGAATCTAGCCAATTCTATCCGACAAAATGAGCCACACTAGTCCTGTTAATACCATTCACATCATCCCAACAAATCTCAGCCATTGAGTCTCCCTACAAGCACGTCCAAAACTCGAATCAAAAATCTGCCATAGCCTCGTTTATCTTTTCCTTAAAACTTAAGTTTGACCACGTAAATAAACACCGATTGTAAGAGCACATAGATAAAAAAAAATTACTACCCAGAATCAATTCTGGTGATGTCTTTTCATATTCTGATTTCAAACCCAGTTGCGGTCGATGCTAATCATCCTATAAACCGATTACTCTGCATGCTCTTCATGGACGAAGAAAAAAACCCAGAATCGGTTGATACGATATATCAACATAAACCGATTCTTGGAAAATCAGAGATTTTGATTTTTCAAAATCGAAGTTTTAAACATGTAAGCCAATGAAGAAATGCGAATCATAGAATGGGTTGATAGAGATTTACCTTTTCTTGGTTGGATCGAAGATCGTTGGAGAAGAAGATCAATATTTTTTATTAGGGTTTATGGAATTTGGAAGGATTATATTAGAATAGAAAAAAAAAATTGGTTTAGTTTTTGATTTTTTTTACTGAAAATGGTAAGGATTAGTATTTATATGTGTTAGTAGAGGGATACTTTTTGGGGCTAAATTAGTCCTTTTGTCAAGTTTGACACCCCATAGACATTTGTGAAAGGTGGGAGAGGAATTTGATAGGCTCTGAATAATTGGCCTAGGCCCCAAACTAGCCAGGTAAATTTTCAGGGGTATAATTACCAAGCAAACTTGAATATAACATATCTAAAAAATTGTGCCTTGAAATTTAACAAATTTTATCTCGTTGGAAAACTTTTAAAGAGATCTACGCAACAAGTACAAACAAAAATACCAAATTTAAATTTTTTTACGAAAAAAGTCGGAGGTGATTGTTCTTTTAGGAAAAATTTTCGAAAACTTGATACATAACAATTATGCAGCCACCAAAAAAGATGCATAACACATTATGCAGACACAACAAAAGATGCATAAAAAGTTACACAACCATATTTTGGTTCACGCATCTGCTAATTTAGTTATGTAACTACTAAATATATGCCTAAAAAATAACATCACAACAAAAAAAAGACGCATGTTTAATAAGATTTCGACGGTAGGCATGTTAAACTTTAAAGTTGAAGGTATGCCGAAAATTTAAAGGTATGGCATGTTAAACTCTAAAGTTAAAGGTATGCCGAAAATTTAAAGGTATGCCGAAAATTTTAGATGATACTAATAAGATTTCGACGGTAGGACTTATGGAGTTTGGCTCTATAATGGGAATGGGTTTTCCTTCCTCGAAGAATGACCGTCAAGAGATGTTTAATAGCGTAGCAGATAATCATAAAGATCTCACCATTGTGGAAGCCTAGTTCGGGTCGGTCTTTCAAATTTTCTTGTAATCATTGTTAGCTAGCAATTATGTTCTTGTTTTTGGACAATGGTTTCATTAGTTGATGTTCTTGTGAAACCTTGTCGTTCTCTTTGTTTCTAATTATTAATTTGTTATCTTACTTTTGCTTTGAACTATATGCTCTCTTCAAGTTGTACTCGCTTGCACACGGCTTGTGTGTCTTTCAATATATTTAAGTTTGCCGATCAAAAAAAAAAACAAAAACAAAAAAAAGACGCATAAAGAATTATGCAATCATTTTCACAACTGCACATTAGGTTATGCATCCATTGTTTTGGTTACTTTTAGTGCTTACAAAAAAAGTTCATACATAATGCGTTATGTTGTCATATTTTCGGATGCATATCAAGTTATGCATTAATTTTTATTTCAGTGCTTACAAAAAAGTGGTTGCATAACATGCAAATATTATTGTAGGTGCATGACAAGTTATGCAGGTTTTTTTTTTGTTGGTTTCAGTACTAACAAAAAAGTTGTTGCATAACGTGTTATGCAACAACTTTTGTAGATGCATAATAGGTTATGCAACCATTTCGTAGTTAGATAATAAATAAAAAATTTGCTTCTCTTTGGCTTGTGAATAATATGTTAGTATTACCAATGCTCACCGTAAGTCTCCCTGAGATCCAATATGGTTGGAAGTTCCATCCGACATATTCCTGGAGTTGCTCTTGTAGCAATCAATTGTCAAGCATGTTAATGTCATTTGACTGGTCATTATTCCATGAGATCCATTATGCGTTGTTTGGATTCTGCAAATGTTATATCTATTTTATGTCTATTTTAGCCCAGATGAGGCAATATCGTTAAAAAGGGCTCCCGATTCTCAATATTATCTTTTACATTTTCTTGTGAGAATCCATCCGTGTGCATATTATGCTTGATTGTAAAGACTTCGGGACTTGTGATGGTAGTATCCTAAATCACGGGGTGGATGGGCATTTCATGTGGATGGTGCTATCAGTAGAGTCTGGAGTTATTTTGCTGTCGCTTTCTCCAATGAGTTTGGCGAGGTCTGAATGACATATTTTAGTTCTTCTAGCTTCACCTTTGTAGATTCATCCGGAGGTGGTCTTTCACGGATATCACCACTATGGACGCAATACCTGAAAAGGTGGAACTAGAATAACATTCTTTCATGAAAGTTATATTATGATGCTTATTGATTGCTAAATGAATAATTTGATGTGTGTTAGTGTGATTTCCCGTGAGGAGTGCCTGTGGTCTCCCCACAACTACTTGCTAAGTCGTATTCGGCACGGGAAGTTTAAATATTATATAGCACGGGAGTGCAATATAGCTATCTAGCGCGTAAAGCGCAACAGTATTACTTTTTATTTTATATCCTAATTTATGTCATTAGCTCAGACGAGGCAATATTATATCGAGGTATTTGGGGAATTTACTCTTATGCATGTTGTGCACGATGACATGTTTAATTACTATTCTTTAGAAACTGTGAAGCATATTAGTGATTACTTGAAAGTTATATGACTCCATTGGGCACCCTTTGGGATGATGTGCTCACTCGTTCCCACTTCAGTTTCAGTAAACAGAAGAAATAGAGCGCTTGAAGATAACCGTTTTCTTAGCTTAGAGCTTTTTCGAATCTAATGTTGTTGTGTATCTTTTATTATATGTATTCTTTATTTATTTTGTGAATAACACATTAATATATCGTAACACATGAGAGACTTTCAATTATACAAGTTCAGAGAGTTTTCAGGTTTTGGTTGTTAGTATTTTACGTAATTATGGTTCTTAAGATAAATAATCTAGATTTGATGCTTTTATTAGTTTGGAATCCTATCAACTAAGCAGGTTTAGTATTTGGGGCGTTACAGCTCTACGGTGGAAATATCCCACCGTAAGTTCACCTGATTTCCATTCTCCCTTCTCATGAAATATCCTCCTTTGCAGTCTGCTCTGTGACTTCTCCATACTCGTCTTCAACTTACTTTTCTCCCTGTAAAAACTCGAGATCCAACTCTCGAGCTCTTCTCCATTAACCTTTTATCGCTGGCAGCAACCCAATGACCTGAACTCGATCTCCTCTCAACCATCAATCTCTACCATCACCATTACCGAGCAACAACCACTATAACAGCTCACAATCTTCTTCTTTTGTTGCTGCCATGATTATATACAGTTCCACCATTACCAATATTCATCGTCTTCATCAGCAGAAACAACCAACTCAACTGATCGATTCCATCTACAGTTCCTTATTTTCTTCTCGTTCTTTAAATAATTGGCAGCAAACATTGCTCACTGATTTCTCTCTAAACAATCGCAACTTCATATTCCCTCAGCTTTTCATCATCATACAACCGAGACAGCATCACATCACCTCTCATTGATCAATGGCAGCACTACCCTATCTTATTTCTCTCGATCACTCCACTGCCATCAATAACACCAGCATCACTGATTCGTCACGATCACCATCAAGAAACTATTCTAATGTTGGTGCTGAATTTCAAGAAATATATTATAATTCAATTTTTCCATTAAAAAATAAAAATTTACTTGAAAGTGCTACGAAGAAGACGAAGAACACAATATGCCAAGTATGAACATATCTAAGGAAAAATCAAATCGAACCAGATAGAACAAAAAATTAGAAAATGAACCTGGAAATTAATCTCGAATAGCTCTGTCCCCTGTGAATATCTCGGATGTGCTTCAGAAACCCTACCAAAATCAACAAAAATAAAAACGGATCTTGCATCAGCCGGTTCTGATCTAAGAATAAAATCCCCTCTCAACTTCTCCTTATCCTCCCCAAAAGAAAAACATAATTTTAGAAAATATGGGCCTCTGAGAAATTTGTTCAGGAAAAATGGGTGCGCCCCTGAAATTTTCGAACGGTGGGTTTGACAGTGAAATAAATTGAAAAACAGTTGTGACAGTAGTTCTCACTTTGGGGTTGTGTCATGGTTAATCACCAATACGTGTTTACTGATCAGCTAACAAGTAACAATTATCTAGCTTAATATCCGCCAAAATTTATTTCCTTCTCTTTATTTTGTTTCCTTTTCTTTATAAATGGACCTCAAACCAACTACCTAACCAATGCACACGTCGAAGCCATTGACCATTGTATGTGCACACAAAAAACATCCAGAATGTCGAACTTAGCCATATTTTTCCACTATGGCCGATTCCTTACGTACCTTAAAACAATTACAAAAATGACGAAATTAGTGAAAATTAGTGTCGTTCAAAAATTTCGCTCTCAATTTTGAAATAATGTAGGAGCGAACCAAAAGTAAGTTGTATTGGGTTGGACCAGCTTGTTTAGGTTCGCGAATTCAAGAGGGAAAGTTACACAAAAAAAATTTCTTATCTTCAGGCCCAAGTAATTTTTAGCATCCAGTCGTATCCAAAAAATTAAAATTAATAAAAGACACAAAAATACGGAAATACCCTTCAGCGTTTTTGTGTAGTTTCATTAACTCCCCGAAACGGTCACGCTATTTATTTCCATTGGTCTCTTATCTCCTCCACTAACTCTGTAACGTATCTATCTGCAGAGAAAAAAAATTCTCGTTCAAAAGCCAGAATTTGATCATTTAAATCGATGATTGAAGTTGACTAAACCCTAGAAATCGAAGATACAATAGTTTACAAACCCTAGAAACTACTTCATTCGAAATCAGTTCAACAAAAATGGAGGAAACATCAATAAAAACACGTCATTAGAAGTCAAAAGCTTCAAAAGAAAAGAAATCTAGGATGAAAACCTAGTTTAATTGATGGTATTCTTACATGCAATCAGTAGATTCGATTTATTTATTTTTCTATTTTAACTTTTGTTCTTGATGATGATGACTAAAAGACAAAGATGGGAAATCAGAATGGATAATCAAATGAAGAAACAGGAAAAAAAAATAGTGAGCTTTTAAGTTTCCGATTAGATTCATCTGTTAGTGTTTGATTTTTTTTTTCAATTTTTTTAGGGACATGATCCCCTAATTAACTTAAGTTTCCAACCCTTGATCTAATTTCATCAGACCGTTCAATAGATAAGCCATGTTTTACCAAATCAGTGGACATTGTTCGGCTCAAGCCAAGCCAAGAATCGACAATTTACCATACATCAATATCTTTTCATTACCATAAAAATATCACAGTATATTCTGTTATGCGATTCGTGTTGGAAGTAATCATTGAAAAATATCAAGATAGAGCTCGTAATGCTATTTTGGGTGAATGGTACAATTAGGGGAACTTTGAGTTTTATTGGCTCTATTTGGGTTAAGCCAATCCCTATTTATTTTTATTTTTTTTATTTAATACGAAAGATAGTAAATTTTATTGATCAAAAGAATGATTACACTGGAACATCCCTTTGGATACATTGTAACATCCAATTAGGATAATGGTTAGACCATTCTTCTTCAGAGACTATTTCAATTCCATGCTTTGCAATTTTGTGAGCAACATGGTTTACATCCCTAAGCACATGAGTGCATATCCAACTATCAAAAGAATTTAAAATAAATCCAAAATCAGTTATCAGGTTTCTTGTGGTCCATTTTATTGCTTCTAATCTACCAATCCCTCAAATAAGGCTGTTAATCTAAGATTTTGTATCATCAAACATCTTCTCCAGTATCTTGTGATTGATTATTAGCATCCATTTTTTCGAGTCACCATGATCATTGTCGTTTAGTCCGTCATATACGTGCCATCATCAAATCCATGTTTCAAAGAATAATTAGTGGAGTATACTATGATTTTGTTAATTCATCCGAGTAATTATGATTTGATGATTTTGTTATTTCATCAAATCCATCTTCTTTTCTGTTGTTAATTCATCGGAATTTTAATGTTAACCTAGAAACATTAATTATCCTTAACATATAAGATTTAGATCTCGGCTCGGCTTCAGCCGAGCAATATCACAAATTTGGTAAAATAAAGGTTATTTATTCGAACGGTCTGATGAGATTAGATCAATGGTTAGAAAGTTAAGTTAAAATTTAAGTTAAAAAACTTAAGTTATGGGATCCGGTCCCTTTTTTATATTGATTTTAAGTTTTGCTGCAATAACTGTCGATGATGACCAAGAAGCCGGTAATCCGGAAAACAAGAGTAAATCTAAGAAACAAAAAGTTTCTGGTGAGATTTTTATCCTATATGTATTCACCCCTATTTTGTTTTACATTTTCACTTTAATCTTCTTCAATTTTAACATCATTTTTACCTGTTGATAATGATCACCTAGAAGAGGAAAAAGGAGAAACTGATGGTGACCTACAATTAAAGGAGATTAAAACCAAGGAAAACTGTTAAGAAGAAAAAGGAAGTATCTGGTATGCATTTACACTAGTTCATGTGTGTGTGATTCATGTTTCGCATAACAGATTCTGTAGAAAAGAACATGTGTTATGTAGGAAAAGATGCTAAATAACATGTTATGGAGCATAACAAAATGTGCATAACCTGTTATGCTTATCAAAAATCCCTGCATAACCCGTCTAACTTGTTATGAATAACCCATTTTTCCGTTTTACTTTTTCACTTTAATCTTCTTCAATTTTAACATCATTTTTACCTGCTGAAGTCCAAGAACTATTATCTATATGACTATGTTCACTTTTGCTAAAACTCTCATAGACACTTCTTAGACAACTTTATTAAAAAAATAACTTCGTGCTTGTGGATCATTGGTTAGTCATAAATTTTATTGAACACCGCTAGTACTTGTAAGTTTAAAAGGAATCTTAGCCGCTATGAATTATCATTGTGCAGTTCCCGAACCCTGGACCATATTGTGTATTCTTATGTGTAATTTTAAGGCATACTTTTCACATACTTACATGAACTCCTAATAACAATTTCATATAAATTGAGAAAGTGTTTGTTTGGATCTCAAGCTATCTTGATTAGCTTAAACTCAAAGCTATCTAGATCCTTGAAAAATATATGAATAGAGAGACTCTTGCAACATGATTTCTCAATCCCTGGCAATCTTGTGTCCTAGTTGCTAAGCTAGAGTCGTCCTCTATAACCTAGGTTCTTTATAGAACTATATTTTAGGTTACAAATTTGAAGTATTCACTTAGAGATTCGTGAAACCCGGTCAGACTATCTTTTACCTAATAGCGCTTGAATATAGATCTTGTTCTTATTTATGTTTGAGGTTTTCATAATCTTGGAACAGGAACGAGATAGACAAAAATCACAAAGATCTCTTCGTGTCATATATATGGTAGGCTAGGAAATATGCCTACAATATTAAACTGCAAGTGCACAACGTCTATAGTAGGCAGAACAAATACAGGTCGATCCCACAGAGACTAGGGCGATGTAGAGTTGATTCTAAGGTCTTTCTATACTGATTCAAACGAGAAGTAACAAAAAGGGGTTTTGTTTGCGTCTCGATACGACAAGATAAGTTTATGTAACACAAATTAGAAAACAAAAGTGCAAATAAAATGGAACTAGGGCAGTTGAATCCACCACCTAATCTATTCTAATGTATTTCAGTTTCAAGTTATGTTCTTGTCCCTTTACAATGGACACCGGTGAAGGTTCAAGCCTGCCGTTTAATCCAAGGTAATCTCAGGTTGGATAGCTTAATATCAACTAAGGTATTAATATCTAGCATTAGTTGTCGTATTAAGGCACAACTAATCACAGACCAATTGATTCAACTAAGCATAAGTTGGAGCAACAATTACACTATTTCTAACAACTTAGGATGCAAAACATACTAAGTGAAAGTTATGTAAATGGCAGCTCTAGATTAAACCCATCCTTACTCAATGAAACACAAAAAGAACAATATTGAAAACATGAATAATCTAGCAGTAAATTAAGGGCTTCATCTATGCCCAAGCAAATATGTTTAGAACATAATACAAAATGAAACTAAACCTAATTTACTACTTCTAGTTGCTCCGGCTAGTCCGGGCTTGGTTTTCATCAACAACCCATTCTTATACAAAAGTTCCCCAAAATAAAAATCCCATTTTAAACAAAGTACAACCACAAAATTAGGGATTTGATTTCTTTATCACTCACCACTGAACCCGCCACCCTATTCTCTTCACAAATAGTCTGATGTTGTCGGTGTTGCAGAGAACTGGAGATTCAGACTTCGTTGTCATTCTTGTCGCTCTTAAAACCAATTATCCGACCTAATCTTGTCCAATTTATAGTCTATGGCTAGTTTGAATTGATAAGAGATGGAAAAGAAAAAGAGTTGTAACAGTTGAGAGAGAGTGAGACAGTCATGGAGAGCCAAGTAAAATGAGGAAGACAAAAAAAATTGGTCTGAGTGAATTTGGGAACAAGGAGACTATTAGCAGAGAGGCATTCAGTCTCGTGAAAGATGCGAATTGGGAAAGGTAATATAATATTTATCTTGGTGTAAAGCACGAATACCTTGTTTTGGGTATACGAGAGTGGAGCTTGGGCTTGATTTTTTTTCCAATTAATTTCCAAACGTTGGGTTCTGAATTTTGGCCCATGCAAATAGTTCGATCTTTCTTTCGCTTCTTTTCCACAATTGTTTGCTTCAATGACTCTGCCAATCCACTAATACCTTGTTTTGGGTATAAGAATAACAGAAGTAGTAGGTGAATCAATCTAGATAGTTTAAGTCCTTATTATTTGAGATTAAAAAAAAAAACTTGTTCGTGTTGAATTCATATCTTGAAAGATAGATTGAAAGTTTCATACTTGTTAGGATTATGATCCTCATAATTCGGATACGACTAGATTGATCTTGGATATTGATTCTTGAGATCGTCCAAGAACTCTTCTACACAATCAAGTACACGGACTTTTGGTGATACATATTGATTGTGGAAGAGAATAAGCGAAACTCTACATACAATCTTCTTCAGGGGGCTTTGTTTTGACCAACTAGTGATTCTACACAAGTCGTCGAACGAAAAAACTGGTGGTGTACTTGGTACCCTCTCCTTTTCTACATGTGCATCTCAAATGTGTAGATTGCAAGAAGTATAAAGTCTTTGAATTTATTGTATACATTGATATTTTACAAAAGAAAACCCATTGCGAAACTTTTGATACTGGATAGGCTTAGACCTTCCCCTAGCGACGTAACTCAACTAAAAGTTCGGCTAGAAAAAAAAACTGTGAAGTAACCGAACTTTTCTCTGAAAGCAAAAACTCCATCAAAACTAAGTTCGGCAACCTGCACCTAGAAACTTATTTTTTTTTGCGAAATAGTCGAACTATTCTTTGTTTCCATCAGGTTCGGCTAGTTCGACAAAATTTTTCCCAAAATTCCTAGCCGAACTTATAGAGGTGGTGGTGGTGGTGGTTGATTTAAATTAAGCTATATAGAGAGAGGTGGTTGGTGGCAGTGGTAGTGGTAGGTGGTGGTCGGTGGTGGTAAGCGGCGGTGGCGGTGGGAGGAGGTGGTTATATATATATATATATATAACCGGTTATTAGGTTGGTTTTAAATTAAATTATGTTAAGGGTAAATTAGTCATTTCCACACTTTAGGACACCCCTTATAACTATAGGTAGATATTCTTATCACATAATAGTCCCCACCAAAATGGAGTAGTGCCCAAAAAAAAAAAAAACGGTTCATAATTATAGTGGGGAAACCCTAATTATATTTACAACTTGTTCATAATGGGCTCGCACTTCCGACCTATCTAGTGTTCACAAAAGAATTGGGGTTACAACTATAAACATCACATATGGGCAGCCGAGTGACTAAAATCTAACTAATCCAATCTGAATTCCTCATAACTATAGGTAGATATTCTTATCACATAATAGTCCCCACCAAAATGGAGTAGTGCCCAAAAAAAAAAAAAAAAACGGTTCATAATTATAGTGGGCAAACCCTAATTATATTTACAACTTGTTCATAATGGGCTCGCACTTCCGACCTATCTAGTGTTCACAAAAGAATTGGGGTTACAACTATAAACATCACATATGGGCAGCCGAGTGACTAAAATCTAACTAATCCAATCTGAATTCCTCAAGCCAAATCAACACTTCATTCCTCTTCAATGCAAACCACAAAAGAAAAGAAAAATAAAAGAGTTAGTTTCATTCAAGTGTAAACAAATTTGAAATAATTATGCAAAAACAACTACTATGTGAATACCATTTTATATTTGCCACTTGAGTCTTTGTATCGAGCAAGCAAGAAAGTTTCTTTAGGCTTTAGACCATCTCTTAGAAGCGCACGACGAAGTTTCTTGTTTTGTTTGATAATAATCTCCTCAGTGGGATTTCCAGAGAAATTTGATACCACGGCAAAGCCTTCTTCAACCCTTTTCAAGGTAAGTTCTTCACTGTTGTAGGATCTTACCAGAGAAAAAACACAACAAAATTAGGTGCATTTTATGGTGGTAGGAAATACTTTTTGTATAGATGACTTCATGATCTTTGTCTACTTCCTACCTGCTGAAATCTTTGTCTAGTGGCAGGAAATGAGTTCGGGAGGATATTTTCGATTGTGCATATGTTTCGAATGGTTGAACGTATCCGGTAGAACTTGAGAGCTCATTCCCTCCTTCAGTTTCTATGATAACAAAGGGAGAGTATTGTCGAACCTGCCATATTCAGCCTACGGATTAATCTAAAGAAACAGATAGCCACACCATTGAAAGTGTGGCACTTGTTTTCAATTTTTACAACAATTTTTTCAATAGAAGAAACACTTGCATTTAAGTGTGTAGTATGTACCTCATAATCTGAAGTTCTTTTTAGTATCTGATAATCTGGAGATTCTGAATCCGGGTTCATGGAAATTCCTAGCTGTAGAGAGTTTAAAAATGGGAATCCCATCACAAGAGGTTCTCATTTACAAAATTATGAAGAAAGCAACGACTTACGTTAATCATGTCTTATGAACTATCTGAAAAAAAAGATTATACCTGTTCTATAACATCCATCAATCCCTCTATTGAAAAATATTCATTTTGCTCTATGGAGTCCCATATATCCTGCACCAAAAGCATGGAAATCAAAACACATATTGCCCATTTACATTCTATACAAAAGTCGACTGCTTGCAAATGTGTTGAGTGGAATAAAAATGAAGTCTTACAACATGACTGCAAAATTTATGGTTCTCCGGATTGATATGCATGATAGACGTTCCTGTTAGAACTAGCCGAGGTTTCCAAGGTACGGTCATTAACTTCATAATTGCGGTCCACCTCGTCGATATCTCATAAGGTCCTGTCTACTAACTAATAATGTCAATTTCCCGATTGTTTTAGAGAACAAAAGCCCAAGTGATGTGCACAACATTATAAAGAAAGAACGATTTTTTGGGCACTACTCAAAAATGGAGGGGACTACTAAGTGATAAGAATGTTTACCCTATACTTATAAGGGGTGTCCTAAAATGTGGAAATGACTAACCTACCCTTAACCTAATTAAAATTAAACTAATCTAATAAATATACATATACCTAATCTAAATCATTAACAAAACAAAATCAAAATTAAAATTATAACAAATCCATTACTTTTAATTTTTCACAAATCCGTTACTATTAGAGGGTTCATTTTCTTCTCTTCTTTCCGCTTCATCGTCTCGATTCAAATAAATTTCCACAAACCCATTACTTGTGATTCGTTTTTGGTTGAAAAAATGAGTAGTAATCATCAAAATGAGTTGAAAATTGAAATTGCGGAGAGAAGTTTGGCTAGGAATTATGTGAAACAGTTTGTCGAACTAGCTGAACTCATCTTTAATTGAGTTTTTTTCTTTTAGAGAAAAGTTCGGTTACCTCGTAAAAAAAAAATCCCAACCGAACTTTTTTTCATTTTTTTCCCAGCTGAAATTGTAGTTCGGTTACGTAGCAATTTTTTTCTCCTAACCGAACTTTTTACTGAAAGAAAAAACTCCATTAAAGATGAGTTTGTGTTTTCTATTAGCCGAACTATACTTGCGGATGAGTTCTAATGTTCGATGTCGAACTTTATTTCCATTGTCGAAATCAGTTTATAAATTTGTCATTTTTTTGAAAGTTTTGGCCAATTCAAGCAACATTAACTAAATTTGAAGTATACCAAAGTACCCAAAACCCTCATTTCGAAATAAACCATCTTAAAAAAAAAAAAAAAAAAAAAACCTCTTATTCTTCTCAAAAATTATTCTTCTAAAAACACCCGACTAATTAATCTAACCTCACTAATCACTAATTAATTTAACTTAATTATTTAACTAATCCTTATACTAACTAATCATTACCCAAACTAATTTAACTAAGAAGGGTAAGTTTGGTATTAACATAAATACTTAGATAAGGGGTGATCCAAAATTACTCCAAATATCCACCCAAAAAATGAAGAGTATCCCCCTCCATTTTTGAGTAGTGCCCAAAAAAGAGGGTCATGCGGCAGAGCCATCATAAGTCACAAGGCAATTGTGTCAGCCGGCCCATTTGGCCAATTTTATTGTTCTTTCCTCCCCTACATAACTAATGAACTTTTCCCCCTCCTATAGTGTGCTATCCATATAGCTGTGCACTGTAGGTTGATGGGATCAATAGTGCACACTAGATTAAAGATAGGATGGCAACAAAAAAAATATATATATATTTTGGATCAAAAAATTAAAATATTAGTGTAATAATTATATACTAAAAAAAATTTTTATTTTTTTCACTTTAAAAAATAGGTGTTATTGTAATAAAATAAGAGGTAGGATCCGTACCTCTGACATTTTTGAAAAACCCATGATAATGAATTTGAAGCTTTTTTTTTTTGTGACATTTTAACTCTAAAAAAAATTAATGTATTCCGAAATTCTACTAATTTGAAAAAGTAAATTAAAATTTATACAAGTTTTTTTCTAAAAATTTTTGGTAGAAGGAGTAATAAAAATAAATATTTTCTAGAAAAAATGACAATAAAATGTTATGATAATGTCAATCTAATCATGTCAATGGATCCTTCCCCTAGAAATATATAGGTTTTGGGAGCCAGATGGTAAATCGGGACACTGTGCCTGCTTTCAAATATCTGACTCCCATAGATGGGACGATTGAAAATTGAATACAAGAAAGAGTGTAGTTACCTGTTTGACATAGTGCAACTGAATCTCTGGTTTAAAAAAATTCTTCAACATAAAAATATAAGCAAGATAGCCATAAATACTATCATATTTTGTGATCGGGTCTCGAAATCTAAGATTTTCATCATACATAGTATGATCAATCCCTTGATCATCAAATACATGCGGTATATCCTCATGCAAGAAGTCAACGAGCCGGTTCATATCCACGGTCGTGTTCCTCGATGACGCCGGAGCTGATTTTTGGTCAAAGAACCTTCCAATCAGTTGCTCTTCCATGAATCTAAATGATGAGTTGACCCAATTCCAGTTAATCGAAACATTTTCTTCATAAGTATCATGATTGTTGGGATCAGTAGCGGTTTTTATGGATTCTAATCTACAAGGTCTGACAGGATGTAGTAGACTGCTGCTGCTTAATCCTCTATATCTGGAACTCGAACTAATGGAAAAGCATGGATGGATGGAAGTTGGATGCAAATATTGGTTGGAAAAAGCAGCTGCCATTTTTGGAACATATGTTATTGCTTAATTTTCTTTCTCAAAGCTACTAAGATCAGTATAAATAGAAGCAAATACTGCAAAACTCCTCTCACGTTTCTATCATTTCGCAAGATGGTCCATGCTCATGAGAAATTGGTTATTAAACAGGCTAAAGTAGTATTGTGTTGTTTGAGCTTGATTTTAGACCATGCTTGGCTGAAAAAGCCATATATGCAAGTATGCAACTAGCCTCAACTTTCACTGTTTAGAACCATCAAGCGGTCTGAATCAGACTGTATGATGGTTCTCATGGAGATAAGACAGAAGGTTAAAAACTCTGTAATTACCTAAAAATACCTGAACGAAGAATTTAGGAAGCCCTGTCCACTAGCTAATTATCCCTCCCTTGTTGCTTGAGACCCTACATGCATACAAAGACGAGGGAAAATAAAGTTTTTTGTGAACCTTATTCTGCTTATCCGTGGGTACGGGATTGGGCAGAGATAAGAGACACACATGTGTATGGCCTCTCGCACAAAAACAACATGGGGAATAGCTTATTTTGGATTGCGTGTCTAAAGATATTTTTGGATTGCGTGATTGCAGAAATGTAGTACCGTCACGCATTGCATTTTGGAATAAGCCAAATTGGAGCACATGCAGTTGCTATCAAGCCCAAGGAAAATCCGGGAGAATTCCCAAAAAATCTTCTTGGGAGGAGCATGATACCGCATGAATCAGTGTTGTGCTGCATTCATCTGAGGGAAAATCCAAGAGAGATTTTGTGAAACCCTCTTGGAAAACATGGCTTGTTCAACGCTGCAAATGCCTTGAATTATTGATTGATGCCGAATCAGAACGGGCAGATACTTGTACAACACAAGTATGAAAACTCAACATGACTGGATTCATCCAAGAAGCATTATCCTAGACATGTTTGTCAAATTGCCAATAATAGAGAAGCCCCACCAGACACGGTGGTCCAAAAACAATCATTCTCTCTGCGGTTTGAATTTCAAGGTGGCGTGATTAACTTCATCTTTGCAGTTTCAATCCATGACCGATAGCTATGTATCGCCAACTCCCTTGCAGCCACCACTGTCCAGTTAGCTTCGATGGTGAAGGGTGCATCCATATATTAAACTGTCATACTCATCGGCTTTTCAAATATCTGAATTTGGCTCATGGAGTTCTCACAATCGAAGAATTTGCAATATTACAGTGATAGAGACAGTCAGAAAATTCTGCACACATTTGACTATTCTAAATAAATGTACACATAATATTTTTCCACCGACTTGGTGGAAGACGATTTCTCAACCAAAACACCAATATATATGAGACCTCGCATCAGAGAAGAGAAAATGAGAAGAAGGAGAAATAATGAACATATTGGTGGGGAGCTCTAAAACCCTCTCCTAGAAAGGGTTCTGGCTCCAAAGCTAACACATCAAAATCCCCAGAGATAGGTAGGTTAGGCTCCTACTCTGAGGGGTAATAAAAAGAGGGAAAATGAAACTATAACAATCTAATGTCTTTGCAGGCTTTGTTCATGATCTGACATTGGTGGTAAAAGCCTAGTAATAAACGGTAATAGTGCTGCAAGTAATGCTTTAGGGCATTCTTCGTGTGGAAGATGACCGCACCCAGATATTGCTACTAGTCTCTGCAAGTATAAAACAACAGAATGTCAAAACCCAATTAATACACTGACTATAATGGTTGAAATTTTATACACTTTCAGGCATTTAGGGACAATATTATTAGGACTGTGATGTGAATTACACCCACTGGTTGCATACTAGTGTTACATGCATTTTATCACCCACTGGTTGCATACATGATGATTTTGTGTTTTTTCTCCTTAAAGAAAGATAGTATTATACTATTATTCTAATTTTTTATTTCAGAACCATAGATACGGCTGAAGGCCATGCTGGTGGTTTCGACCATTCATAGGCACAGTAGTTTCAACCAGAAGAGCTAGGGAGTGAGGCCCCATCTTACAATTTCTCGAAAAATAAAAACTACAATGGTCGGAATCACAGAGATAAAGTGTTTAATATCCTTCATCTTGCATAAGTCAAGCAAGTTCCATAAAAATCCCTACTCTAAAAGGCTTTAAAAAGAGGGCTTGGGCATCACTTTCCAGTAAAATGATTTGATGCCCAAGCTGTTATTATAAAGATGCAACAACAGGAAGCTAATGCTATTCTGAAAGCCATTTAACTCTATTTTTCTTTCATTTCTCATTTTCGTTGCAATATCATATTTAGAATCTGTAATATGAGAGAACCAATTCTCTAGCCCAATTGGCCAAAACAAATCAGAAATCGATGTTTTGGTCCAAGCCACCAACTTGGCTTCATGCCATTCTGGATGGTGGGAGTTAATACATGAGGTAGTTTGGCTTGCTTAAAAAAAACCTAAGTGAATACACGATTGGAACTTAATCATGCTGGCTAGGAAGTGAAATCCTAGCCATTCTGGATGGTGGGAGTTAATACATGAGGTAGTTTGGCTTGCTTAAAAAAACCTAAGTGAATACACGATTGGAACTTAATCATGCTGGCTAGGAAGTGAAATCCTTTGTGAAAGTTATAACTTAAATTAGGATGTGCACTGGTAAATTAACAATAGCAAAGAATATGTGCAACATGCAAATGAAAAGATACTTCATAGTGTCAAGAATGTAGATTTTGATTGTAATGCAACTTCACAGCAATGAGGCAAAAGTTATGTGAAAATCTGCAGTTACGGAAGTATAACTGGATGTTCACGAACAGTGTTAGACTGTTGGCGGATACTGACAACGGTTTCCCCTTTTCTTTCAGATCTCAGTGTTAGGAGCATAAGTAATTATCATCTAAACAATCGGGGATGTATAGGACACCTCCGTATAATATATACATAAAAATCAACCCAAGGACAAACGTGCAAAAATTTTGAGGGCAATTGCAAAGAGAGGTACTGAATACTTACAGAATTTACAAGCTTAGATGCCGTAACTTGAGAAGATTTAAGAGAGACAAGGGCATCCTCCGCACCAGCGACAACCAATACTGGCAAGTCTTCTACCGATTTAAATAATGCTTCTGCATTTTGGGCTGAAAGAACTGTTTCAAATGACAACCTACAGATTTCGTGGAGTGCTTCATCCCACCCTTCGATGCAAAGAGGAGCCTAATACAAGTAAAAAATCATTGTTAAACATTAAAAACTATAATCCAGTAAATGAACTACTTAAATAAATTTGCCAATGGAGAAGAGGTTATGTAAGTTAAGTTTGTTTTACATAATCCATAACCAAATATTCCTATACGACAGACTAATCCTCAATGATTCCTAGAATTATAAAGCAAATTCTCGTGAGAATATAGGTTTAACTCCACGATGAAAATCAGATGTAACTAGAAGCACTCTTCAATTTCACGTTAGGAGAACTGTCAACTCAACTTTCTGTGGTACCAGTTATTACTATTCTCAAAAGATGCAGGTGAAATTATTATGAATCCACAATTTTATCACCCATTTTTATATATAAAAGCAACGGGTCAATAAATAAGTTCACAGTTTGCCATTTCAATTGAGGTGAAGAGTATCATATTACCTTGTAGAGATTCAAAACTTCTGTTGTTAGCTTGGTGCAATCATACCACGCTCGCCGGTTAACAACTTGGGTGATTTCGGTTCGCAGCAAAGGACGTACCAAGTGTTTTTTCCCAAGAGAAGTACGTAACAGAATCCTAGCGAAGGCAGGAACGACTTCTCTTGATGGACTAACACCGAGCAGCACCACACCCTTGATCTGTAACTGATATATAAACTCAGAATTAAAAAATAGCACAGAATTTTACTGCAAAAGGGACTTCCTCATTTTATTAACAAATTAATAAAACACAAGATTTTCAAAAGGAAAATACAGATTCCAGGCCTCATGCAAAAAATTCAAAGCCATTTATTTGGTACACAAACTCACATATTCGGAATTTTTGGATGTTCGGACTCGTTCTGCAGCCTTTAATGCAAGTAGACCTCCATCATCATGACCAACAAGTATCACCGAAGAAAACCCCATATCCAAGCAAAAAGAAAGGAGAAGATCCACCTGGAGGTGCATCACAACAAAAGAGATCAAACTCCGACTATCAGGAGAACAAGATAATGTATCTGGCATCAACAAGGAAACAAGGGTACAGGAAAGGAAGTGAGAACTCAAACAAAAGACTGGCTGAATCATATAATCACCTGAGTTTCGAGCTTATAAGGATTAGGCAGTTGAGTTTCTTCCCAGTCTTTCCTCTGTGGTCGAGAAGTTAATCCCCAACCTGGGCGATCAAAAGCAGCAACTGTGCAACCAACTCGTCTCGCCAGAACACCCATCACATGTCTCCAGGAGAACACTCCCCCTCCGAAACCGTGCACCAAAACAATTCCAAGCTTCCCATATCCACCAGTCTCTACATTTCCCATTGAACTAATAGCACTCAAGCCTTTGTTTGCATCATCTAGACTCAAAACAGGGATTTCTTCTGAGAAATAAACTGATGAAGTTGCAGAACCCTCCAAAAGTGGAGCGTATAGAGAGGAGCTGGGGAATTGGTTACTATAGCTCCTCTGTAAATGATGGTGTTGTAATTTAGATGGACCACTTAACGGTGGCCTCTCAAGTTTAAGTCTTGCTGATATTCTTGGAGGTGAATTGCTATTAGGACTCTCATCAAGAAATGCAGTTGGGGCAGAGTGAGAAGGATGTGACTCGGGGAAGCTCAGCTTGTAATGGAGAGTAAGACCTTGACAGGGTATAAACAAGCTGTCCATCTCTGCAAGTAGTCTTATTGGGAGTTCTCCTTCATCACGAGCTGTACCAAAAGCCTTTCGCCTTCCCTCACTGTCACTTCTTAGGGCTTTGCCTGCAGAGGGTGTCGGAGATCGTGGGACCTTTTGGTAACTAGAAAATACACTCTTGCAGGAAAGAACCTGTGATTTAGAAAGCAGAACACAAATTTCACAAGTCAATACGAAGCCTAAAATAAATTCTTAGAAAAGCATAGCATTTGCAAAAACAACTGAGCAACATGATCAGTATCTAACACATAAAACCAACGGAATATCGCATAACAAGTCAAACCAACTTGAAATGAGTTGGAGAAATTAAGCCACACTACGAGATAATAGAGAAATGAAGCAACCCCACTTGTTTCTACTCAAAATTATACTACTGTGTGATAATTTACATCAATCAGTAGCAAAAGTAGTGTTAATATGGATACTAGGATAAAGGGATTGAACAAAATACACTAACAACACTTACCGCCTCAGGGTCAACTCTATGAAACAATAGCTTCCTCCTCGCCTTGCAGCTTGTCCTATAAGCAACAACCATATGACCAAGTGCAAAAACCAACGACGAGAAGAACAACACCGGCATTCCCCAAGACTTCTTCAAATGTAATTTCTTCTGCCTTGCAAGTGATGTTGAACCCTCAGCCTCAAATGTTGCACTAAAAACACAAGCTTTCACTGCTAGAACAAGTATCGAAACGAAAGAACAAAGTGTAGCTGTACCAAGGTAAGGCCCATGAGACAGACCTGGACTATCACACAAAGTATAAACACCTACAAACACCAAAATTCAAAAATCATCATCATAAACTCATTAAAATTCACAAAAGAACATGCATTTCTCAAAAATTAAAGAAAGGGGGCAGTAAAAAAATGAAAAACTCATACATACATGTGATGATGAAAGATCTGAGTAGAGAAACAATCGGAAGATCCATTAATGAAGTTCTAAACCCATATCTCTGTAAATGTTCTCTAAAACTATGACATCTAACACAAGTAAAACTTGGAATCAAAATACAAGGAACCAATATATCACCAATACCAATCAATACAGGAGCAGATAATACTAATAATGATGCTATCATTGTTAACATAAACACCACTGTCCATAAACATCTCTTAATCTTCTCTAATGGACCTTTTCCACCACCACCCATGGCTGCTGCTATTGCAAAAACCTCAAATCACGGATCTAAATTGAAAAAAATAACTCAAACCCTTTGTTAATCAGATGACCCAGAAGAATAAAACAAGGGTTTTCTTTTGTTTAAGCAGCATCAAATGTTGAAACCCTAACCAACTCTCCCCAATTTGTTTCAGTTGCTGTTGGTTGTTGTTTTCAGCCATTTGAGGCTCTATTCAGAAAATCCAATGATTAGTTTCCAGGACACTTCATCATCATCAAAACCCTCTGTTTACATTTACAAACCCACAACAAATTTCAGAATAGTTTCTACAGATTTCAGACAGACAGATAGAAAGAGAAAAAGGAAATTTTTTTGCCCAAATTTTTGTGTTTTAAAAAAAACGGTCTCTCAGGGGAGATTGAAAGACTGAATTTTTATCGGAGCTTTTTTTTCCTTTCTCTCTCTCTCTTCAATTGCTTTTTTATTTTAAAAAAAAAATAAAAAGAAGAATTTTTTTTGTTTTGTTTTAACTTTGTTTACATCGAATAATTTGGTACAGTGATATTTTTTTTTTACTATTTTTTTGAAATTTATGAGAAAAACGTATCCAAAATCCAAATATAAAGTTCTTTCCATGTATAAGTCATTTGGCGTGGCAGAGTATGACTGATGGTTAGTCTATGGGATCCACCTTGTGATTCATGGGATCCACCATATCATTCATGGGATCCAATGTTTTGGTACTTGAGTCGAAAAGTTAAAAGTTAGTTTAGAAGATTTTTCGTATTGTTTGGATACTGGAATCAAGCACATAAGCCATAAGTTAAAAAAAATTTGCTTTGTGAAGAATAGAGTTTTTCGAATTATTCTGAAATTATGTTCACAAATTAATTTTTAAATTTTTAATTCGCATTAAGTTGAGAAACAACTTATAAAGGCGTATCCAAACACCACCTCAAAGCATCCACAAAAGGTCCGTTAAGATGGTATACATACCATACTGGGTTGGAAAGTGTGGAAAATAGCATATTTATTGTACATGTCGAACCTGACCGGTGTATATATCATTATATTTTAGCAATTCTAAAATTCAGCAAGCGGTGAATTAAACTTGGTGCGGTGATTAGACCACCTCTTAAATACGAAGTCCAGTTTAAAAACACTCTGAAGTTAAGCCCAGCTTAAAACACTGCCAAGAAAACATGTTCGAGAAGATGTAGAAAGCGTTACAAAAAGAAATAGAAAAGTTGTTTAAAACAACAAAGACAATAAAACTCCTAACACCTTTGAGAAGATAATTGTAATGGTGTTTAAACACCCGTCATATATGTGGTGATCACCGAAAATCATATTTTGGATATACTATTTTAAGATAACTTATGTTGTTTGTGATTGTGGGTGCTCTTATAGAAGTAAAACAACATTTAATTTAATTTTTGAAAATTATTATTGCTTCCGGAAAATTAAAAATTCATGTGCTATTGATTGTCAAACAAACTCTCCATGAATGTCAATTTGACAATTTAAGGAGAAAGATACGTTAATGACTAATCATATCATCTGGGGAAGATGGTTATGTTTTGGATGAGTATTATATGTATTCGGTGATGAGTTACGTAATTTCACATTAAAGAAATCAAAGCATATCACCAACTTCAGCATAAAATTATGAGTATGATGAAGCAACAATATTTGTTCTATCTTTGGCATTACCACCTCCTGAACTCTTCAGTTTGGAATTTTCCTTGTTGATGGTGTTAATCGGTTCTTTGTTTATATTGCTTTAAGTTTTTGTAATCTTATTGTTCTAGGTTGTATTTCATCTCTCGATACGGTCAGATTCGGTATGTTTCCGGCTGTTACATCTAGGTTTAAGCTAAAAAAATTCTTCCCTTATTTAGTCCTTGTAATCTTTGGTCTTGCGACCTTTTCCTTGGATCCGATCTCTGGGTTTGGTGTTTGGTTATTTGCCTCAAGGCTAATGTTGATCTGCGTCTTCTCCAATGGGAAATAGAGTTTTGTCGTCGCCGACGGACTTTCTTTGTACCAATTAAAGAAGATGAGTATCAAGATGAAACTTATGGTATCTTTTCTTTTGGAAAGATAGTCTATCAGATGGTTATTAAAAATATTGTTCTTGTGAGTTGTGAATCATGCATCACCGATTCAAGTTCTCCCATAAAGGCGGGTGTTATTATTTCTACTGTCACGGTTACAATTTGATGTACTAGTGGAGATTCTGGATACATGATTCTAGTTACGAGATTCAATTTGGAAATTACATAGCTTTAGACTCTGTTTGTTTTGGATTCTAGGGTTTCCCTGTTTATTTATTAAAAAAAAAGAAGGCTAATCCTATCATTTAGTGTTGAATGTTTTTATCCCCCGTATATAACACTAAAATTATCAACCGGTATATTAAGATGTCATATGGATATTCTCGGTACATAACCACCAAAATTAGATCACCGATATATTAAGATGTCGTATGAGCATTCGATAGACATTATGCACAAAATTTATTTGAGTCACTAAAAATGTTTACAAGATTAGTATCGAAAAGTGAAAGGAATAAAATATGATGACATAAATGAAAATAACACTTCGACCAAATGTTGCGAGACAAAATATGACGACCGATATGAAAATACCAAGTTCGACTAAACGGTGAGCCCGATGTTTTTAACAAGGAGAGCTAGGAAGAAAAGTTTAGGTAGGAGGGTGATTATCTAATCCACCTCATGAAATAAAACAATATCCAAACAATTATCATATCATGATTTAGGAGGATTCATCCTAGTTTATTAAGCCGTAGCATATGTTTATTTTAATTCTAATTTATTGAAAAGAAAAAAAAAAGTAAAAGAGAATGTTTTTTTTATTTTTATTGAGTTCTCTAAATCCCTTAAACGTTGTAAACGTTTAATTCGATGATTTTCAAAAAATAAAACTCGCAAATTTCAAACATGTGAAAACACTTAAACAAATAATATCCAAAAACATGAAAAGTACATATAACCAGAAATTCTAAATCTAAAAATAAACACATCATTAGTACAAAATTGAATTAGACTTAAACATTTAGGGTGCATGCCTATAAAAATTTGGGGTGACAAAAATAAATCAAAATAAAATATAGCCCAAAAACTATTCATAAAGTAAATCCAGAGTCTCTAATTTTACACAAGCAGAACACGCTTCTCCTCTCAAAAAAGAAATTATTTTCCTTCGGCAAAAATAATAATCTTATGACTCAATTAAGTCGAGAAGCTAAAAAATAATTTGAAACCAAATTCGGAATAACATACTCCCTCCGTCCTAAATTAAGAGTCCTCTTTGACTAAGTCAAGATATTAAGGAAATCCTATAAATTGTCATGACTAGCCCTTGACTAACCTATTTAATGTTATATTATTACCAAAACTAAATTATTAGTGATAAAATAAGTAGAAGTTTATTAGGAATTTTATAACTATTCATAAATATTTTTATTTAAAAAAAGGAATGACAATTAATACAAAGATATTGAGTAAGTTTTTTTCCATAAATTTGATGATATTATTTAAGATTTGGATATTAAAAATGATTATATGATTATAAAAATAAAGGGTATATTTGATAGTTTAAGGGAAAAGTATGTCTATAAACAAAGCGGACAGATAAAAATGGACATACCAAAGTAGAAATTAGGACAGATAAAAACGGACAGAGGGAGTATATACAACCAGAAATATAAAATTTTTGTGAAGCAAAAAACTTAGAATGACTTGTTTTTCGAATGACTTTCGGCCCCCAAACATGCTCGACAATGATTCATGAAATTATTTTATTTATTTTGTAAACCATAATTTGTGATTTTTCAAAAAGTTACAAGTAATCCAAACACCTTTTAAAAACAAGCTTGGTAAAGGGGCGGCAAGAAATGGTAGAGGGACAATGATTCATGAAATTATTTTATTTATTTTGTAAACCATAATTTGTGATTTTTCAAAAAGTTACAAGTAATCCAAACACCTTTTAAAAACAAGTTTGGTAAAGGGGCGGCAAGAAATGGTAGAGGGGCGGCAAGTGTGATAGCAATGTCCCTCTTATTGGTTAGAGGGTGTAGATTGACTAGATTACCCTTTTCACCTTAAATTAACCAAAATCAAATCAATTTTTTTTTAAACCTAATGAATCAGAAAAAATCAAATCAGTTTTTTTTCATCTTCTTCTTCATCTTCTCTTCTCCTCCATCAACCCTAACCTCCATTAAAACCGAAAATTTCATCGTCTCCGATTAATCGGCGATTTGAAAAATGTTTGGAAAAACCCAGTTAGGGTTTAGTTTATCGTGTTGGATTTAAGTTAATTTTGTATCAAAAATTAGGGTTTTGTATGAAAATTGAAATTGAAATTTCTGGGTTTATGCTAGTTACGGTTGGTAATAACTTAGATACGAACCGTAACTGTAGATTGGGTTGATGTTACGGTTGGTTTAAACTCAAATACCAACCGTAAGTTCTTAGTTTTGAGAATATGTTCAGTTACGGTTTTTATGTGCATCATATTTATCAACCGTAATTGAGTTACGGTTTGTTACTCAAAACAACCATACCAACCGTAAATAATCCTGTGTCTTAAGAATTTATCAAATAATGATTTACGGTTCAAAAGTTAAGTTGACACACCAACCGTAGGGTAGTTACGGTTGGTCTCGATTCATTAGTTACCAACCGTAACTGGTTTTACGATTGGATCTTCCCCAAATTTAACCAGTTACGGTTGGTATTCGGTTGGTCTCGAGCAAAATTGCAACCGTAAATTCTTATGAAAATTCAAAAGTTTTGATTTTGTTATGTAATTTAAGATAATTTTGAGCGAGAAAAAGCTAATTGGAACTAATTTAGAAGTATATCGGGTCACTGGAATCACTCATTTGGTTGAGTGAATCAAAATCTAGGGTTTCACAAATATCACATAAGTTTTCTTTTTCTTCTCCTCTATTTTTTTTTTATAACTCTAAAAATCTGATTTTAGAGTTATAATAAGTGAAAATTAATTATCAACACTAATCTTGATTATCAACACTAATCTTGATTATTATTACTAATCTTGATTATTAACAATAAGGGCTAATTAGTCATGTCCAGATTTTCATTGATAAGGGGCACTTGAATTTCCTTGTAATGACCTTTTTTGTCTTATTAGGTGGCACCTCTCCCATTTCTTGCCGCCCCTTTAACAAGCTTGTTTAAAAATCCTTCTAGAGAATTTGAAGAGTCCATACATATACTTTGAGAATTTCATGAATATGAAGAATCTATTTTCTTGTAACTTCACATCATTGTATTATTATTAGTAATAATCAAGATCAAAGACCCATCAAAGACAAATTCGATGAAAATGAGGTGTTGAGAGACTTCTCAAGTTTTAAGTAATTTGAATTTGAAATAGAAGAATACTGTAGTTAAATGGAAAAATGATAAGGAATTTGGCAAAAGAGGAACAGTTCCCGAGATAGCAACCGTTAGATGTGATCGTGGTCGGGACCAAAAGTAAAATAAAAAGTAGTACACGTGTGGGTCCTTGTTGTCTTTGACCCCCACCACTTACTTTCTCAGTTATTTATGGTGGTGGGGTTTACTGAAAAAGATGGTACCAGGATGGGCCAACTAGTAACGGTCAGATATCTCAGATTCTCTTCTTATCGCACGACGATTTGGCACAGTAGAGTAGACATAGCCCATGTGGCCGCCGTATCAGAGTCGTAGCCATCACTCATATGCCCTTATCATTGAAAGCTAGTAAGCTACAAATGTGTAGTCCACTTTCTAGTCCGCCTGCCTGACTCAGTCATGCAGCTCGCATTTGATTACTTTTGACCCTTCAAAATGTGGACTTAATAGAGGTTTGGAAAACAGTGTAGTAGAGTAGTGAATTTTCCAGAAAAAGTTTTAGAAGTGAACAAATGTTATAGCGCGTATAGATGCAAATCTGCTTCTGACTTCTGTTTTTCCAAAAGTGAAAGTCACAAGCAGAAATAAAAAGCAAAAGTATTTCGCTTCACAAAAAGTTAATTTTTCGACTTCTAGAAGTTGTTTTGAAATTTAACAGATAAATTGACTTCTGACTTTTCAACTTCTAAAAGTCGAAAAGCTACTTCTGATGTGCAATCCAAACAAGATATTAGCCTTTTATGAAGCAAATTTTTTTGTTTATAATTTCTGAAATTGACTTTCGTTTTTGGCGAAACAGAACGTAACTGCCCGAAAATCCCGTCCCCGACATGTAGATGCTTACTAAAATTTTCCAATGCGTCATTCATGACGAAGTGATCATGCTTTAATATTGTAAGGTTGACTAGGCAAATGTTTGTCCATTTACCTATCCAAACATATTTGTATAGCATGATGCCATAAACATAAGTTCCACATTGTTCCAACCTACCGTTGTTATGTTAAGGGTGCAAAGCCATGAAGGCTAATGTTGAAGCATCTTGCTTGCATCAATGGATGATGAGTCTTGTCCAGGCATGTTGGACTTTCGCATAAGCCATTGGAAGATTTTTTTTTTTGATCCGCCTCGACATTGAGCTGAAAATATGCACTGATTTTGCTCGTATCAAGGGTGCATCAGTCAGGATCATGCGTACTTATATTGCATCCTCCTTGTGATGCAAGTGGCTTATGCAAGCTCCCTTCTTTGGAAATTTCTGATTCGCAATTGGTGCTTGCCTACGTCGACTAGCTTGATAAGAAGTATGAGTACTCAAGGAATGGACTGCAACTACCTCATCAAGTATGGAAACAATCATCTCTTGCACTATATTGTCGATCCAGATTATATGAGTTATCATAATGTCACAATCACCTTGCAATTAAATGATATGAGCTACAAAGTGCTGAACAACTAATGTTGCAACTCATTGCATTTGTCTACATACCCATCCCTGCAACTTGAAGAGATCAAACACGGACCATTTTTTATCCATGCAGGGACTAGCAATTAAAGTCAACTCGTGTTGCAAGGCCAAGCGAAGCAAATCCTAGTACGTATAAGAAAAATGTTTTTCGCTAATGATGTACAAGAATGTGCATCGTTGGGCTACTTAGTTCGCATTTATGCTCTCCATGCAAATTATTGCAACGTTAACCTTTTCTTCGTTTTTGCACCATTTTGGTCCATTCTTGGTTTAGCAATGCAACAACAATGATGCGTAAAAATGTCTCTTGAGTAAGCAACGCGACATATATAATAATGCTTTCGCATCATGTATGCTTCTTCGACCAAGCTTTATGATCTTAAGGATGCATCTTTGCTTAATGCGCCTTCAATCAACACCCCTTCACAATATTTAAAGATGCATATCCGCTTAATGCACCTTCAACCAACACACATTCACTATATATATCTTATGGACATCTCTACAATTAGAAAAAAGGGAGAGGATCGACATGTAACAAGTTCACCCGCTTTCACGACAACGAGTTTCAGATGATGCACCATGGTGGTGTATAATTAGTTTTCGGCCAGTGCTCAACTTCGGAATTGCACCATAGTGATGTAATTTCCCTCTTGGCCAGCGTCCCACTTTCGTGATGCACCAAGATGGTGCAATTTAAGTTCTGAACCAACATGCCATGAACGCGCAACACAAGCTTGAGACGAAGCTTCATCTCATTCAATGACGCATCTTTGAGCAGCATCATGCGAAAGTGTGGGTGTTACACGGAATTACTTTTTCTTTTGGAATCCAAACATGCTACAAGGTCTTCAACAAAAATGCTTGGCTCATATACTCAATGTAAGAAGTATAATGAAAAAGTCTAGCCAATTTATTAAGCTGACAACCAAGGTTATTAGACTGGTACGAGTTGCTATACATATATTATCACATCAAATTTTACGTAATCATCAAATTAGCCTTGTGAATAATCCAGTAAGTTTTAATATAGCATCAAATAATTGGTATTTAGCTGATCGTATACATATATGTGTATACGTAATATATATATATATATATATATATTTCGGAAGTACATCATTAACACATAACATGTGATACAACAGGTCGGTATAAAGCCTATTTTTTGTGCAGAAACTCAGACGCTTTGAAAGGAATACATTTGAATACCGAAATGTCCAACTGGGGACAATTTATTGTGTAATTTTTTAAGTCCCGTCTTCTGGACAAAAAAATAGTTTTTAGATGTCAATCGACTAAATTTTTGAATTTTTTATTATTCTTTTTTGAAGGATTATTTTGAAGTTTGTTTGCTTTCAAAATATTTAAAAGTTCAATTCTCAACAACAACAACAAATAAAAATTGTTATCGGTATTCTTGTAAGTCCGTTTGGCACAAAGTAACAATGATCAAGAAAATGAGGATATAATTTGCCTAGCATTTTTAGGGGCCACTCAAAAAGAATTAGAGGCCACTTTTGTATTCCCATCCATTGAAGGGGGTTAAGGGGTGTCTTAAAAAGTAGAAATAGTCTATATTGTCCTTCACCTTTATACTAAATCTAAACCTATATCATTTATTTTCATAATCATATCATTCCTCTTCTTCTTCTCTTTTCAACCATTGATTTTTTTTTCATCGCTTTAATTTTGATTGAAACCAAAGATCGTCGATCAAACAAATTTTGTGATTGATTGTTTAAAATTAAAACCCAAAATTCATTGACCTTAAAGTTGAAACTTAGAACATAAAAAAAAACTAGTTAAACAAACAAAACGGATAGATGATAGTATAGTTGTGATAAAAAAATTAAGATTTTATTGCTTGAAATCAAAATTTTGATCAAAATTTTTTCTAGGATTTACAGTAGCAGAAACATAATCGGTAGATAATAATATATTTTACCTACCGATTATGGTTAATGTTCTTTGGAAATGAAGAACATCAACCATAATCGGTAAGTAAATTGATTGTTATCTACCGATTATGGTTGATGTTCTTCATTTCTAAAGATCATCAACCATAATCGGTAGGTACATTGATTGTTATCTACCGATTATGTTCTTGCTACCGCTTCAAATTTTCTGTACTAAAAATTAAACACAATCGGTAGATAATGAACATAATTTACTAAAATTCGAAAATCGAATATATTCAGAAGTTAACGTAACACAATTTATTACCGATTATGACTAATACAAAACTCAAAAATTTGAGTTTTTTCCCAAAATCTGATTTTTGGGCCACTCTATATTCGGAGGTTAGAGTAACAATATAAACCTCCGAATATAGTAGTGCCAAGGCTCTATATGCCGAGGCTCATGGTGGTTCCAAAGCTCTATATGCCAAGGCTCATGGTGATTCTCATTTGGGAGCCAACACGTATTCGGAAGTCAAATGAATTACTTGGTCTTCCGATTATGTAAAGTACAAAACTCGAAAATTTGAGTTTTTTCCCAAAATCTGATTTTTGGGCCACTCTATATCCGGAGGTTAGAGTAACAATATAAACCTCCGAATATAGTAGTGCCAAGGCTCTATATGCCGAGGCTCATGGTGGTTCCAAAGCTCTATATGCCAAGGCTCATGGTGGTTCTCATTTGGGAGCCAACACGTATTCGGAAGTCAAATGAATTACTTGGTCTTTCGATTATGTCAAGTACAAAAATCGAAAATTTGAGTTTTTTCCCAAAATTTGATTTTTGGGCCACTCTATATTCGGAGGTTAGAGTAAGAATATAAACCTTCGAATATAGTAGTGCCGAGGCTCTATATGCCGAGGCTCATGGTGGTTCCAAAGCCCTATATGCCAAGGCTCATGGTGGTTCTCATTTGGGAGCCAACACGTATTCGGAAGTCAAATGAATTACTTGGTCTTCCGATTATGTCAAGTACAAAACTCGAAAATTTGAGTTTTTTCCCAAAATCCGATTTTTGGGCCACTCTATATTCGGAGGTTAGAGTAAAAATATAAACCTCCGAATATAGTAGTGCCAAGGCTCTATATGCCGAGGCTCATGGTGGTTCCAAAGCCCTATATGCCAAGGCTCATGGTGGTTCTTATTTGGGAGCCAACACATATTCGGAAGTGAAATGAATTACTTGATCTTCCGATTATGACTAGTACAAAATTCGAAAATTTTCATTTTTTTCCAAAATCTGATTTTTGAGCCACTATATATTCGGAAGTCCGGTTAACTACTAAAACTTCCGATTATGTCAAGTCCAAAATTCGAAAAATTTCACTTTTTTCCAAAATCTGATTTTTGAGCCACTCTATATTCGGAAGTCTGGTTAACTACTAAAACTTCCGATTATTTCAAGTCCTCCGATTGAAGTTTATCTCCCGAATGCTACTCAAACTTCTTCCTAAAATTTCTTCTTTACGAAAGGAGGTGAAACGTCCGATTGTGCACTTATCTCCCGATTATATAAGGGCAATTTTGCCATTAAGAAATATGCGAGATAAGGGGTGAACTCAATTTAGGTTTGGGTGACCCTATTTTGTTTTATTGTTGGCCCATAATTCCTTTTGAGTGGCCCCTAAAAATGCTAGGATAATTTGATCACATAAGCATGGAAAGAATCGAAATTTCGTAAAGTGGTGCATCAAAAATGATTGTTACCGTAAAGAGGCACAAGTAAAAAAATCGCTTTTCATAATAAAAGTACTAGTAAGGCCACATGTGCGATGCACATGCTTGAATTGGATTCTTTTAACAACACCAAATTTGATAGTAATGGGAAAAAAATCTTAAAATAAAAATTTAATATCCTTGTTTATACTCATTACATAGATAATTTAAAGAGCTTTCCAAATATATCAATTTTGCAAAAATCCGATGTGTATTTTTAAAGATATCTAAGTTTTAATTTTTTTGATCTATTTTTAAAACAATGGCATTCCTGTAAATATACAAATATTAACTAAAAGCTTAGTTAATGGGGGTATTATTGTCATGTGAAAAAACTTCACCAAAAAAGGCTTCACCAAAAATGAGTCTTTTCTTTATTATAGTATAAGATAAGATAAGATAAGTACAAGCGTACCTTTCAGTTTCACATTCTCATTCTGCGACTCGAGAGTCGAGTCTCTCTACGTACATATACATGTGCTGGGTTTTGGTCCCACTCAAAAAAGCAGCCCAGTGGAAAGCATCCTTGCATAGGCGCGCGCAAATAAGGCCGCCCCTGTTTGCAGAGTATAATGAGGGGAATAATCAAATGGAAAATTTGCTATTTGGTCCTAAGCCCATATAATTATTTATAGTAGGGTCCAACCAGAAATTTCTTTTATCTGGAGGTCCAAAATTAATTAAAACATGAAAATGACCATAATACCCTCGGCTACCAAACGTGTGTGTCTGCATGCTCATTATATCGAGTACATATCTGCTACAATGTTTACAAATTCGAGTACATATCTGCTACACTGCTTACATAATTTGAGTACATATCTACTACACTGCTTACAAAATTTGAGTACATATCTGTTACATTGCTTGCAGGTTAAATTTCATTATTTGCATAAGTTCGTCACTTACTTTAGTTGCTTTTTCCAAAATAATTTAGCAATACATATATGATGTACTTAAAGAAACGGGTTACAATGAAATTTTTCACTACATATATGTAAAAATTCATATACTAAAAAACACAAGATCTCTCTAGTGCTCCACTCCCATTGGACCACTTCCTCCCAAAGCGCCAACACTCTTAACAGTAGGCATATTGAACCAGTAAATGTGACCAAAATGTAACAATTAAAACACAACAACAATCCATATATGAATAACAGATAAAAATGAACAAAGACAAGTAATATGACAAACATCAAAATTAATATTACCTAACGATGGTTAAATTTTATTTCGTAGTCCATATATGCACTGCCAAAATCATAAGAATTAACTGACTAAAATCTATGTATAAAACAGATTCAAAAAGCAGTTTTTCAGTATTCAATATATGTGTTGTTAATTCACTATATAAAACAACTCCTTGACAAAAAATAACAGAATTGAGAGAGTCTTATTTCAGTATCGCATATATGTACTTATGGATCAAACAACAACAAGTGATAAAACTAAGAATAAAATAGAATCAAAAGTAGTTTGTATTAGTATGCAACATATGTACTGATGGATAATACCCCTGAAACAACAAATAAGTATGATTTTGAGAAAATAAAGAACGAAATAACAAGAAAATCAAATTGAGAGTTCAAATAAGCTAAAACCATCATAATCTAACCAAAAAATCGAATAATTATGATCAAGATTCATAAAAACAAGATCGTCATATACGTATCGATGTTTAATACACAAGCAAAAACCGAAACCAAACATATAGAAGCATAGTAAACACAGAAAATCGCACGTCATATACGTATCGATGGTTAATACACAAAACCGAATCAAAACCAAACCAAAAGCCAACAAAATGAAACTAAAATACCAGACCTACAAACGAAACAAACGTAAAACATGATTTTATAACTAGATCTGGACTATTTTCATCAAAAACCACCAGTACATCATATATGTACTGATGATTAATACACAAAAGCAAACTAAAAACTAACCAAAGACCAACAAAATGGAATTAAAACATGAGATCTACTAATGAAATGAACATAAAACGTGACTATCTATCTGGATCGAACCCAAAAATCAATTAAAAAACGCGGTACAACACAAATACACTCATGCATCGAACCCAAAAATAATGATAAAAGACTGAAACTAAATCAAAACAGATATTTCATTATTACACATACGTACTCATGGATCGAAACCAAAAACAATGACAAAACTCGAATATAATCAATCAAAGCGAGATAGTTCAGTATTACACATATGTACTCATGGATCGAACCCAAAAACAATGACAAAACTCAATAAAACATAATCGAAGTATTTTATATCGGTACATCGTATATGTACTTTGTCAATTCATACTGAGTAGCAAACCGTAACGAACCCAAAACCTAAAAACGTCATGAAAATCGATTTGATCTTCATAATAAAATTGAAAAACAAATCAAAAGAAGAAAAATGAACAAAATAATCAAAGAAGATGATTAGAAACATACCTGGAAACACAAACAAATCTTCTCTTAGTAAATCATAACGATGCATCTTCATCTTCTTCTTCCTCTTCTTCTTAATAAACTGGGTTTCACAAGACAGATATACGTATCTTTGCATCATATGAAAAAAACCAACCGAAACACATCTAAAACTAACAAAATAGAAGTGGTATAAGTAAATCTAATAACGAAATGAACAAAACATATGATTATTCATCTAGATCTAGTAAATAATCAACAAATCAAACATGGAGATAAAAAGCGAAATCAAACACAACAACGATTAGAGCGTGAAACCCTAAAATAAACATTGTAAGAGAAAAATCTTCATATGATTTGATAAAACGGAGAAAGATTGAAGAATTTTTTTTCTCGTGATTGAAAAATCTTCATTCGCAGCAGCTGTGAGAAGAAAAAAGAAGAAGAAAACGAATAATGAAATGCCAATATTTTCTTGTGTGTATAGACCTGTTAAATAGTAAAGGTTATTTGTGGTATTTTTAAATTTCGCACACCTGATCCCGCACGTGTACATGACCTGGGATTAAAAAATTGGGTCCTTTTTTATGTTTTCTTTTTATTATGGACCTCTAGTTACTGGGCTTTAGTGGGTGGACCTGCCACTAACTAGTATCACTAAACTAGTACCTATAGGTAATTCCTACTAATCAAATATATACGAGGTAATCCAAAGAGGGCAACGAAAGAGATTATCAAAACCAATGCGGGTATATGGATATTGGTTTGCCAGTACGTGCAAGACGATTTTACTTGTTTGCTTATGTAGTTGGGATCACATTAACACTCTAAACCCATTTAGAAAATTAAACTCCTAGATCCGAAAAGTGACTGATATAGCAAATGACAAGCATTTAAATTTATAAATTTCACGCTTGTAAAAAAAAATTTTTGGTGGACAACCACCCTATAGTAGGGGTGGTTACCTATCAGCTTCCTTTCTGCGGAATGTCTTTGCCTTGATGCGGTGGATCCTCGTCCTTCCCCACAGTGCACATGGAGGGACAGAAAGTCTATGCGATTGTAGTAGTTAATTATGAGCATGCCGAATTAGGCCGGCAATTAATGGGTTTTGTTCAGCTTTGCGGATTATTAACAAATGAAGATGTTCTGTCTTTTCTCAAATGTTGACAAAAATTAACAATAAACTTGGCGGACAAATAAAATCTTGGTTTTGAAAAATCTGTCACCCCATGTGCTGATTAAGTCCAAGGAACATGACAAGTTGACAACATAATAAGACATGTACGAGGGTCTGTTTTCTGTATTCTTTTCTCGAGTCTACGTGCACAATGAATAATATCACATACGATAAGCTTTGCTCTTAAAGTTAAAGGCAAGGCTGTCAACCGCATTTATCGTAACGGACAGTGGCTCAGCCGCTTCCGTTACGTTAAGAGTTATCGGATATTCGATATCCGATAATTTCCGACGGAAATCTAAACTTCAATTTCGCTTCTGTTATGTTGGAGTTATCAGATATCGGATAATTTTCCGATAATTTTCGGTATCTGACAAAAATCAGAAATATCAGTTTTCAAATCCAAATTCATCCAAAAACATCCAAGTTATCAGTTCAAAATCCATATCACACAAAGTGAAAATATACAAATGTTCCAAATTACATGTTCAGATGTTCTTGCAAAAGAAAAAACAAAGAAACTCCATGTTCTTGTAAAAGAAAAAACAAAGCAACTCCATGTGCTGCATCCTGCAGTGCAACTGCTAACTGCAAATGCATTCCTCCTCAGTCCTTCATAAAGCCTTACTTCTTACTCCTTAGTCCTTATACATCTTCATTTTCAAAGAAAATAAAAAATGTTAGTTTAATTGGCAATGGAAGTGCAATAAATATAAAAGGAAATGAAAAAAAGGATGAAAGGAAAGTTACCAACTTACCAGTAATACAACTATCACTGTCATTGAGATCTAGCAGCCAATCACTCAAGCAAAGCAATGCATTAACAGTTTATGGAGCTAATGAACTCCCGTGAGTTGTAAGAACCCTACCACCGGTACTGAACATTGATTCTGATGCTACACTTGTCACTGGAACAACCAATACATCTCTTGCAATCTTTGTAAGAGTTGGGAACTTGAGAGAATGATTCTTCCACCAACTCAATATATCAAACCTCAATTCTTCAGTGGTTGTGCCTCTAGGAAGAAATGGTTCATCTAAGTATTTCCTTAACTCCGACTTCTGAACCTCAAACACACTGTTTTCCACCATAAACTCATCATAATCAAAACCACTTGTTTTTGTAGTCGTAGAAATCTCAAATCCAGCTAAACTCATTCCACTAGCTGAATTATCAAAACAATCTGGAGCTGTAGTGTTGGTTTCTAAAAATGCCGGGGTATAACAACCACACCCAATATTTCGTTCGGCAATCTGTATGGACTAAACTCCATCCAATATAATTCCGAGAGCACCAACTTAAAAGTGAGACCCAATCAAGAAATATATCAAAGAGCTTTATCTCTTTCTCAATACAATCAGTAAATAAACTAGATAGAAATCCGTGAGACTGATTGATATGATAATAACTCGGATGGTACCAAAGACCAATGGCCGAGTGTCAATCAAGTTCCATCCAACAAACAAGGTTGGATTTATCAACTAATTGAACTACGCACAACCTGTGATATTTCAATTATATAAACAAATATAATGCGGGAAAGAAATAACACAGACACCAGAATTTTTGTTAACGAGGAAACCGCAAATGCAGAAAAACCCCGGGACCTAGTCCAGATTTGAACACCACACTGTATTAAGCCGCTACAGACTCTAGCCTACTACAAGTTAACTTCAGACTGGAATGTAGTTGAGCCCTAACCAAGCCTCACACCGATTAAGGTACAGTTACGTTCCTTACGCCTCTTGAATCCCAATAGGACTTTGCGCACTAGATTCCCTTAGCTGATTTCACCCATAACTAAGAGTTGCTACGACCCAAAGTCGAAGACTTATAAACAAATCTGTCTCCCACAGATATGTCTACCCTTCATTCTTTTTATTCCGTCGTTCGATACAAAGATCAAGGTGAACAGGAACCAACTAATAATCCGGTCTTATACTCTCGAAGAACATCCTAGAAATATTAGTCACCTCATAATAACCTAACTGATTAACGGTAGAAGTTATTGCGGAATCACAAGAGTCTGAGACGGAGAACTGTTGTGATTACTTTTTATATCTTACCTATCGGAGATGATTCTCGAGTAAATCTTAGAGAGGATAAAACTCAATACGATAGAACAAGTAAGATCAAAATACGCAACTATAGAGAAAATAGTTGGATCTGGCTTCACGAATCCCAGATAAAGTCTTCAAGTCGTTAACCTAATAATGGTTTTGCAAAAGCCTAGGTTAAAGGAGAATCAACTCTAGTTTACAACTAGGACACACGAGCGTATCGGTATTAGGTTTCCCAGCTGCTAGAGTTCTCCCTTATATAGCCTTCAAATCAGGGTTGCTTACAATCAAAGCTAAGAAAGCTTAGTAACAAAGAAATTGATATTCACCGTTAGATGAACTCCTGATTTAAGATTCAAGCTAAGTCTGCTTAGAAACTAAGCAATCAATCTCCACCATAGGATCGTATTATCTTGATACACACAAATGAAATATACCTATATATAGATATGGATGAATCGTACCCAAACATGTATACCTTGTTGGCTCAATAATAGTTAACCGAAGTTAGCCATATTAACACTTATAACTTAGCCATATTCATCTAACACTTTTAGATCAAATATGATGATCAATCAATCATGATAGATAATCATATGAATCTAAATGTGTTTCAAGAGAGTTGTTCAAATGTTCATTGATCGCTATCGTAGGCGTCAAAAATAATTACACTTTCTTACCACTCAAAATATATAATGAAGCAAGGGCAAGAAAGGATCGTTCCCACAAAGAGGACTAAGGTTGTCAAGTTGTTTCGGTTTCCTATAAATAATACTGGGGGGTTTTCTGATTTCTATAAACTACGTTATACCAAAAACAAATAAAGCAAAGCAAACACGTAAATCAAGATGTGAAGTTATTGGTTAAGGATTTCGTCTTCAATCACAAACATGTTTTCCTCACAATAACTAGAATTGATATTTTAATCTCAACTTTTATCAAAGGCCCTAGGATACCTTGATCGCAAGAATATCCCGCTAATCTCCTCTTGTCATCAACAAACACATTAAAAGATGCGAATATGAATTCTATCTAAAAGAACAACCTAACGTGTAAAAGCACTAATCAAGTTTAATTCCCTGGATGCATTAAGTTCTATGAAATCAGGCCAATCAAAGCAATCGAACGTGTAAGAGCACTAATCCGATTTAACAAAGGTTATGACTCACATGTGACTACTAGGATGTATCACTACAAGCAATAATCACTATTATGCTACTTGTAATCAGGAATCTATCACTTTTGCGTATAATAAATCCTAATCTAGCAATAAAGATGAAAACAAACTCAATCGATTCGCGACTCGATCAAACAAGCATTCAAATCATGTAAAAATATAAATGGTGAATCATAAACGATAAAGCATGGAGACAAAACTAATTTATTGAATAAGAAACATGCCTTGTGAAATCAAATTAATCCATAACCAATGATAAAATTAACTACTCATGTTAATGGGGTTCATAACAAGAAGAAAAATAAAAGTTTCATATTTCTAAACCCTAGAACAAAAGTAGAAAAAGAGATAAGAGATATTTTTCCTGGAATAGAACAAAACCCTTATATACTTTCTCTCATTCCCTGATTTCTTAACTAGGTCGCACCATTTTCTTCCAAAAGCCCGCTCCTAAAACACCCATCAGCCAAGCCCAGGTCCAAGTCCAACCGGGTCTGAGTCAGCTCACCTGTCTCACTAGATTGAATCAACTCGGTTCAACTGTCAGTCCCATAGAATTGACAGTTTACTCCTCTGTTGAAGCATTCTAACCTTCACTGCACAACTTCATCCTAACATGCATATATTCATTCATTCTTCACAACTCAGGCCAATTCCACAAATTCATCCATGTACTAACTTTGTGTCACAACCAAGACTCCATTGTCTTCTTGCCACGACTTCCTTGTAGCTCCAATTCCACCACTGCATTGGTTTACACAACTGCAACTCAGCTTCCTTGGTCATTTATCACCTACAACACCACAGGTACAACCCCATTCCCATTAACAGCTCAGTACTCGAGCTCCACTGCCAACACACCCATCTAAACCTGAGCATAACAACTCCACCAGCATCAACTTCTTAATCTAACTCTCATTCTCTGCCTGCAAACATCACCAGCCATTCTATTCTAGACTGCACTCATACTATGACCACTCGTCCAGCTGCAAACTTGAGCCGCTTCTGTCTCATCACCAACTCCAACTGCAGCTTCTTCTTGCAATAACTATCTTGTCAGCTCCAGCACTAACAATTCACTTCTTGCGACTTGAGCTCTCTTCATTCCATCATTGCTAAGCTCCATCTTCTTCAATTCAGCTTACAAACTTGATCCTCAATGCCAACAAACCCTTGAACATCTCCAGCGCTGCAACACAAACTCACAATTTTATTCCCTCGCAACCTAGGCATACATCTACCGTTTATGCAATTTCTCAAGCCATTGCATTCATCTACAGATCCATCTTGCTGTTCTGTGGTGCAAAACTCCCGCGACAATCACCAGCACCTACTCAGCTTACAAGCCTGCACCCTTCAGTAACACAACCTTCTCAATATCATTCTCTGCAACAACACTTGCTCAAGCCATTGCATCACTGCAGATTCAAGACTGAGCATAACCTCAACATGGCCATCACACAGTATTCAACCTGTACCCGTTCATCTCATACTCGAACTGAAACAAACTTTGGCTTCCTCCATGAGCATCACTCTTACCAGCTTCTTTATCTGTCTCTCCTCCATGAGTTCAATATCGGCACTGCTTCATTCGACTCAATTTTATTGCGGCATCACCTGCACTGCATTCCACTCATCCTTTGTAGCTTCTTTGAACAAGCACATTTGTAGCTGCACCTCATACCTGCAATTCAGTTCATTGCAGTGCCAAACCAAGACCAACTGCCATTCATCTTGATAACCAGTTGCTTCACTACTTTGTTTCCATCTTAGCTCCAATTACACAATTCAACAGTACATTCTGTCGCATCAGTTCATATTCTGTTCTGAGCATCACAGCCAACTTTCTTGCATCTTCCCTTTTTTTACAGACTCACACAAATCAGCTTTATTTTGTCAGTCTCTTCTGGCCAACAGCTGCAACAACATTTGCATTACCAGCTGCAACACATACTCTCTACATCTCTTGTATCCAACTTATTATCTGTACCACAACCCATATGCTCCATTCAAGACATCATATTCAACTGGTTCATCACCTTACTCATCTTCAGTCAAATCTGCACCCATCTCAGTAATTCGAACAGCCAATCCCCAATCTCTAACTACCTCAGATTCAATCTCTAGTTCCATCTTCAGATGAACTCGAACCCATTACAACGACCACCATTTCCTCCCCGAGTTCAACCTAAAACCCTTGAATCTCCTCCGACCTTCATTTCCAGCTCCATTCTTGAATTAATCACCAATTGAACTCCAACCCATCTTCTTAAATCAACAGAAACTCATTCCTCAAACCCTAATTCTTCTCAACAGATCCCTAATTTCTCTGCTTTCTCTACCTGAGCATCTGGACGTTAGAACCACAACTTCAATTTCAACTCAGTTCAGAACCCTAAATCATAATTCCCATCACAGATTCATTCTCGAGTTCATCTTCCACAAATCAATAGAACCCATCACAAATCGAACCATCAACAGCAAGAACATACAAACCCTAAATCGACCACCACAATCGAACCCATCTGCTTCTCTGCAATAGTTGTTCAATTTCATCTCTCGCTGTTCTCGATCCGTTCCAACTCTACCTCAAATTTCTCGATCCAGCAGTAGTAGTAGTGCAGTCATCTCCTCTGAGTTCGAACAAATGATAAAGAGAATTCAATTTCTCTCAATTTTGGGGTTTGGCCGGGTGTAATAACATGTGATGGTTATTGACACTCTTAGTTCTTGGATAAGGGCCACCTGAAATTGTATGGCATGTCAGTTCCAGATAACCGATAGCCTAATTCATCTCCTTCTTGCACAAAATGGGTGATTTCTCATTCTTTTGCTCATAATGACTCCATTGCACCTAATAACTCAAAAGCAAACATAAGATACATAAGTCACCCGAAAAGTAACAAAGAAAGCATAAACAATAGATAAATATTAAGGTGTTTTATACACTTATCATTCATCATCTCATATATATAACCATTCGAAACAAAATTGGTTTGGTTTGTAATTGTACAAAGTACTTATACAAGAACCAATTCATGAAGATAATGGCACGGTTTGTAAAACTAGTTCACATACCTTATTCCATTAAAGTTCCAGGGACTTTAGTTCGTAAACTGAGTTCGCAAACGAACCTGAGTTCATGAGTATGGAAATCACACTTTACCGATTTTATAACTTGACCACTGTGTTCGCGAACTGTGTACGCGAACAACGGTTCCGGACTTTGGCTTTGTCCAGTCGTTCGCAAACAAGGTATGTGAACAACAGTTCTGGATCTGGCCTTTGTCTAGCCGTTCCCAAATAGGGTACATGAACAACAACTCCGGACCTTTCCACAGGTAAACCAGTTCGCAAACAAGGTTCGCAAACAATAGTTCCGGACCTGAACTAGACTTCCATAATGCACATACAAAGTATACATACTATGATATATCCAGGTACTGGTAGTCGTTCTAAAACTCTCATTTAATCATTGAAAAATCCTTATAAGACAACAATGGTAATCTTACACATACCACTAGCTTCAAGTAATTTTCAAATGATTAAACGATCAATATGAAACTTCCCAAGTTAACATCAAATGAGTGTCTCACACAAATCATGTAAGATGTTTAAGGTAATTTTCACACGATTATCTTTTGACTTAATATTTAGTTTCCAACAAATAAATTATCTCCAACTAACTCGTCAATTATATAATGAACTTAGCTAAAGCTAAATGCTTCCAACACATATTTCGATAAATACATAAACTAGATAAACTCGGCTCGAAATATCAAATGTGTATAATGTAAAAGTCTATATAGATATACGACTTGGTCTCTTTAGAAGATAAAATAGAATAAACTTCGGAGTGATAAATAAGTTTTAGTGACCGCAAAACTTTTGTTGATGAAGTTCCTCCAAGCTCTTCAGTAGATCTTCTTATTCAATTGGTGAACGCCGTGAAGTCTAAAGGTCAACTACACACTTTTATCCTAATCTGAGGCATATCTATAAGTAGACTAGAAATCAATTATATATTTTTGATCAACTAAACTTGACAAACAAGCTTGAAATAACAACGCTTGTGAGTTCAACCAAGCAGTGCTCTAACAGTTTCATAAGAAGAGAAAAGTGCATTGAGTGATATCTGAAATTTGTTATAGTGGGTTTGATAGTTTGGCACACCATGTACTCTCTTAAGAACAAACTCTACCCATCTAGCCTTATACCTAGAATCTAAAACAACTCCAATGCCCATCAACAGGTTAATTTCTTTCCAATAGCTATCAAACTTTGACATCATATTCAATCCCATGTTTCTGATATATTCATGATCACTATTTTCCCATTCCTTAATGCATTTATTAACCTCTTGCATCCCATTATAATACAAATTTGTTGTGGGATACTTAATACCTGCAAATTTGGTAGAAATGACATCAAATAATTCCAAACATTCACATATATGTATTCTTTGTTGCCACTCCAGAGAGTTTGGTAGTATAGTGAAGTCAGTATCCAATTCAACTAGCCTAACAAATGCTTGTCTCAAAACACATGCATCCTTAAGCATCTTAAAGGTGGAGTTCCATATGGTATCCACATCTAATCTAACAGGCCTTCCAACAAGCTTAACTTGGGCCATAACATTAATTTGCAAACCTCTTTTTTCTAGCCTGACTTGACCTGACATATTTCACACACTCTCTAATTGCATCTATATATGGAGCAGCTACTTTCATTCCACATGCATAATACAAATAAATGCAATACACGATTGCTACACCTCATTTGGAACAATTCCCCCTCAAGAACTAGACAATCGTTTCTATCAAGCCAAGTTTTCAGATTTGCCATCATAACATCATTGGATCTAGCATTGTCAGCAGCTACAGTAAAAAGCTTGAACTAAAGTTGACTACGCTGGATAAGTTCCGCCTCCATAAAATACCGACGTTATAGTTATTGTCGTTGATGGTGGAATTTACAGACGAAACATTTCCATACTTCACTTCTTCAAACAAAGGCGATTTATGCCAAATATTGATATCGTTATTTAAACTCTAGAGTCCAAACAAAGCATGACATATCTAACAATCATAAGAATCCGTTGCTTCCAGAACAACTGTTGGTCTTGAGCACTGACCTTGCCAAGCATAATGACATCCATGCCATACCCAATGCATGCAATCAAGGCTACCTAACATTCCGGGAAAGCCTCTCTTCCCATTTTCAACTAGTAGTTTGTCTGCATCATCTTATATATGTTAGTTGTCATAAAAAAACGTGGATCATAATGGTTGACTACAGTTTGTCAAAATATATTGAGATTTTCTTATGCTATTATTTTTGCCATATGAATATACTCATCAATGGCATTCGCTGGAAAACCATAAGCTATAATCCTTGGATTCTGTTTAGGACTATGTCCTCTTACATTTCATGTATCAGATTGATAGTTGAATTAAGGGTTACCGGACAAAGTTCTTTGATAAGCCTAATAACCAAGTGAAGTGTTGCGACATACAAAAGCGAAGTTAAAAATCTTCATCATTATAAACACATCCGTTCATAAAATAATCACACATCATTTACTGATGTCCTTCCTCTCGTGTTTATTTTCTTGTCAATACAACTTTTGGTTCTGGAGATCGTGGTACTTGCCCTATGTATAGTTGTATCATAACGTTCGTCATCGTTCTTTCCTCGTTTGAATCTTCATCCATTTGACCCAACTGATGCATCCACTGTTCTTGTAGGATAAAGAATAGTGCAACTGTTTGTGTTTCCTCATTTTTCGAATCAAGATCCATAAGTGTTGATACATGAAAAATAATGCCCCTTAACGGGCTAGGGATACCCCTGAAGGGAGAGGTAAGCCTAGTATGAGGTACGGGGGACTAGGCCCAAGTCCAATGAGGAAATACCCATAAAGTAAAAAGGACAAATGCAGGATTAACGAATAAGGAGGAGGTTACATCAAGGAATGGCATTAGGAGTAATTAAGAAAGGTTAGAACATGTGTCATGATGTAATAAAAAGAGGGGATTTTGGGAAAGCATATATAAAGAAGGACAAGGTACAATGGAAAAACAACTCTCTCTCTCTTTTTTTGGTATAATGAGGTCATTTGGTGTGGCTAGGACGGGTAGAACCTAAATCTGAAATCACCTTTCAAGATTTGGCGACCACAACGGGAGGTTCGTGCCTATATGGTGGAGTATTCATGGAAACAAAATATGCTTGCATATTTCTACTATACTTTAATTTATTTTAATAAATGTAGCAGAATATATTATAATTAATTATGTTATTTTCATTTATTAAGTATATTCTAGAAATATGATAATTTAGTTAGGGATTTTATATTAGTTAGAAATATCTCTTAGTTTTGGTAATAAGCATTTTGATAATTTATTTAGGAAATATTTGATTATTTGAAAAGGAGTTATCTATATAAAGAGCTCCATGTTTTCTTATTAGGGGAAGAAGTTTTTGATGAATAAAAAGTATTGAGTTTCTTGAGTGTTATCTCAGAAATGTATGAGTTTTAGTATTAATTCTGTTCAACGCTTCCGCCCCGGCATCGCTTGGTTCGAGAGATAGGCAACGCTCCTGCATCATGTTTCGAGGAAGAAATTATGGTGTTGTTCGAAGAGCCGCTCTCAACGATGAGAAAGAGCAAGTGGTAATAGATAATCTGAAACGGATGGTTAAGGCGCTCACCCTCTTATTGGCGAAATGCAACCTCGGCAAGAGCCCCATCATGGTCCTAGCCTACAACGAGTGGAGGAAGTGACTTTAGGTGATGAAAACAAAAACCTCTTTGGCGACAAGGAGAAAGGATTTCAAGGAGTTGCACATGATCCGCGAGATTCGTTGGAGTCGGATTAAAGCTTGAAAACCAAAGGTTTGATGATATTTTTCTTGTTACTGGCGAAAAATATCAAGTCATCGTGGATTGGAATTCACCACCAATCTATGATGTTTACCACAACGATAAGGTTTCGATATGTTCCAAATGCATTGATCCTTATTTTCTTGAAGGAACATTTATTGTTAGTCCAATGCAAATGTCATTATCTCCAGTAACAATTTTGGAAAGGTTGCATTTGCTTAGAAGAATTATAAGAAGTTTCCTCAAAGAACCATGAATGCAAGCAATTATACCAAAAAATTCGAGGGCCAATTTTTTTCCGAGAAGGGAGAATGGTGGAGTATTCATGGAAACAAAATATGCTTGCATATTTCTACTATACTTTAATTTATTTTAATAAATGTAGCGAATATATTATAATTAATTATGTTATTTTCATTTATTAAGTATATTCTAGAAATATGATAATTTAGTTAGGGATTTTATATTAGTTAGAAATATCTCTTAGTTTTGGTAATAAGCATTTTGATAATTTATTTAGGAAATATTTGATTATTTGAAAAGGAGTTATCTATATAAAGAGCTCCATGTTTTCTTATTAGGGGAAGAAGTTTTTGATGAATAAAAAGTATTGAGTTTCTTGAGTGTTATCTCAGAAATGCATGAGTTTTAGATTTTAATACTATTTATGGAAAGAGAATATACATGTTTATTATTTAATTTATTATAAGTTATATTTTAATTTATTTAAAATATTTTAGTTTTCATTATTTAGGTATCTTTTAGTAATATCTAATAATATTTATTGTAGTAGTTTATTATTTTATATAATATCTATTAGCTAAGGTAACAAATATATTTTAATTGATTAGAGAATAATTAATGATTTTACAAGAGTTATCTATATAAAGAGCTCTTTTGTTTAGTATTAGACAGTTTTTGATGAATGAAAAGTATTGAGTTTCTTGAGTGTTATCTCAGAAATGCATGAGTTTTAGTATTAATTCTGTTCAACGCTTCCGCACTGCATCAGTTGGTTCAGAGATAGGCAACGCTCCTGCATCATGTTTCGAGGAAGAAATTATGGTGTTGTTCAAGAGCCGCTCTCAACGATGAGAAAGAGCAAATGGTAATAGATAATCCGAAACGGATGGTTAAGGCGCTCACCCTCTTATTGGGTGAAATGCAACTTCAAAGAAGAGCCCCGTCATGGTCCTAGCCTACACAGACAAGTGGAGGAAGTGATCGGTGATGAACAAAAAATCCTCATTGGTGACAAGGAGGATGGATTTCAAGGAGTTGTACATGATCCGCGAGATTCTTTGGAGTCCTGGATTAAAGCACGAAATCCCAAGGTTTGATAATATATTTTCTTTTAGGAGGTTGAAAATAATAATATTATGATTGATTGGAATCAACCTCCAATTTATGATATTTACCCCGATGATATTATTCCGGTTTGTCCTAGTTATCTTGATCTTTATTTTTATGAAGAAATACGATCAAGTGGGTCGATTTGGACCAAGTTATCTTTTTGATGTGCAAAGCCGGCCCAAAAATAAATTTGTCAAGAATATATGTGTTGAACAATTATCATGATTTTCACAAGAGAAACATAATTTCAAAGTATCGTACCGGCAAAATTCGAGGACGATTTTTTTTTGAGAAGGGGAGAATGGTGGAGTATTTATGGAAAGAGAATATACATGTTTATTATTTAATTTATTATAAGTTATATTTTAATTTATTTAAAATATTTTAGTTTTCATTATTTAGGTATCTTTTAGTAATATCTAATAATATTTATTGTAGTAGTTTATTATTTTATATAATATCTATTAGCTAAGGTAACAAATATATTTTAATTGATTAGAGAATAATTAATGATTTTACAAGAGTTATCTATATAAAGAGCTCTTTTGTTTAGTATTAGACGGTTTTTGATGAATGAAAAGTATTGAGTTTCTTGAGTGTTATCTCAGAAATGCATGAGTTTTAGTATTAATACTATTCAACGCTTCCGCCCTGCATCACTATATCACCATGACACACCCTGAAGGCGCCAGCTCAGGTGCAATAGGAAACCAAGCAGCCAATCAGCCTATCAACCTCGATGAGGTAACAATGGAAGACGATGACAACGAGGAGGAAACACCGATCCTAGGTGTTATCAAGCAATCGGCGGGCCATGGATCCCAAAACAGAGAGGCAGTAGAAACACAATGAAAGAACACGCTGGTAGTTCAACTATCGAAACCCATGTCATCAACCTTGCAAATCATGCAAGAAGAATTGGACGAACGCTCACGCAGGAGGCAGGAACTTGAAGACTGGATTACACAAGCGGTGATGGTAGGACAAGACACTCCCGAAGAAGCATCAAAGAGCGAAGAACATAAAGGCGGCAAGACAACAACGATTTCATAAGAAGAAATGGCAAAATATTAAGATCAGAACTATCATGTGGTAAAACAGGACAATCACTGCCGCATAAGTAGCCCATACCCCGCGTACATCCAAGAATACCAATATCCCGAGGACTACACCTCTCCGAAGTTTAAAGCATATGACGGACAAGGAAACGCGAGAGAACATCTCAGCCGATTCTTATCAGCAATGAATGATAAAGCCGCCGATGGAAAATTATGCCTAAAAGAATTCCCCAAATCGCTCACAGGCACGGCGTTCACTTGGTATGACAACTTAAAATAGAAAAGTGTGGACTCCTGGCAAACTATGTCCACACTCTTTCTCGGGAAATTTTATTCGGCCAAAAGGAAAATCACGGCGATAGACCTAAGCAAGAGTGGACAACGAATGGGGAAGAAATAGGAAGGTATATCTTACGGTTCCGACGCTTAACACTGGATTGCCATGAAGATATCAATGAGGAGGTGCTCGTCGAAATTTGTGTACGCGGAATGGTCCCAGCTTTCAGGGGAAGTTTGATCAATTTCAGGTTCCAGACTTTCGTCGAGTTAGAAGAAGTAGCTGAGAGAATCTCTGACTGCATAGAAGAGACACCTATAGATTCTGCTTGGCGCACCACGGTTAGCACTATGTCCGAAACTCCGCGCAACGTAAGGCCTAACACCAATAGGGAAAGAAGATACCAATTCCAAACTAATGGTAGAAACCAAGGAAAGAACGAATAAAGTGGGCGCGACTCAAAACCACCACCCCCTCTTCCCTGCAGCAAGGAACGCGCGATTGAACTACTAAATTAATGGGTCACTGGAAGGGAAATCCAGCTACCCCCGACGACAGTCGACATCATCAAAATGGATAAGAACTTGGCCAAGTACTTCCACTACCATCGAAGGATGGGACACCCAACAGAAGAATGTTTCGCCATACGGAGCATATTTGAACGTAAGCGTGTGATAGGTGTTGTAAACACCTTAATTATTATCTAGTATTTATGCTTTCTTTGCTATTATCCTTGTGAATTGCATCTCTTATGTTTAGTTTTGAGTTATTAGGTGCAATTGGGTCCTTGGGAGCAAAAGAAGGAGAAAATGTCAATTTGGAGCGAAAATGGCATAAAGATCAATTTCCAGGAGATAATTGGAGCAGGCTAATGCTGCGCAAGAAGGAGTAAAGGATGAACTGTAGGTTCCCTAGGACTGACAATACAAGAAGAGTATTGGGTGCCCATATCGGTCTGCTGGGTGCTTATAGAAGTTCTGGCTACTACCTTGAGAAAATGATTTATCAATCATTCTTTCCCGAACTCAAAGAGAAAAAGGAGGTTATGGCGGCACCATTATTCCGAGAAAATGAGAGATTGATGGGGATAAAGGATTTGAGTGATTGAGGAGATGTGGCTGCTGCTCATCCAAGATGAAGCTCGATTCGAGAGTCTGCTGATGAACATATAAGAAAAGGAGGCTGAAAATGACCGGGATAAGAGTGAATCTGAGATTTGGTTGTGCTGTCGATTTCAGTGGATTAATGGAAAATTGGAGTTTGAGGAATGAGTTTCTTTCAAGTTAAGAAGATGGGTTAGAGTTCAATTGGTGATTCATTCAAGAATGGAGCTGGAATTGAAGGTCAGAGGAGATTCAAGGGTTTTAGGTTGAACTCTGGAAGAAGATGATGTTGCTGGTGTCAGTGGTGGTTTTGGATTGCAGTGAAGAGGGGTATGTTGGTGTCAGTGGTCTGTTATTTTGGGTTGAGATGAAGGGCTAACAGCTCATTGAGCTGAGACTGCAAGCAGCTAGTGGCGTTGAACTGACAGAAGTTACAGGCAATGATAGAATGGGATTATGAAGGATCTGGTATTGTCTCATTGCAGCTGAGATATAGCAAATGGAGTTGATAGTGTTGATGCTGTGTAAGAGAAGTGCAGGTGATAAGCTAGGTATTGTTTCAGTTGGTTGATACGGAGCGAATAGAGGCTCAAGATGCTGTTTTGTAGGTTGCCACGAAATGGATGGTGGTGGTATATTTGCTATGGTGATGAAACTAATGAGTTAAAAGGGTTTTAGATGTATGTTAGGAAACTACATGGAAGAGATGAGATGATTTGCAAACACTGATGGTAAGAAGCTGCAGAAATGGATGTCATAAGGGTCAATAATGTGGGGGAATTTGATAGGTGTTGAAAACACCTTAATTATTATCTAGTATTTATGCATTCTTTGCTATTATCCTTGTGAATTGCATCTCTTATGTTTAGTTTTGAGTTATTAGGTGCAATTGGGTCCTTGGGAGCAAAAGAAGGAGAAAATGTCAATTTGGAGCGAAAATGGCATAAAGATCAATTTCTAGGAGATAATTGGAGTAGGCTAATGCTGCGCAAGAAGGAGTAAAGGATGAACTGTCGGTTCCCTAGGACTGACAGTACAAGAAGAGTATTGGGTGCCCATATCGGTCTGCTGGGTGCTTATAGAAGTTCTGGCTACTACCAACACCTGGAATTGAGAAAATAATTTCTCAATCATTCTTTCCCGAACTCAGAGAGAAAAAGGAGGTTATGGCGGCACCATTATTCCGAGAAAATGAGAGATCGATAGGGATAAAGGATTTGAGTGATTGAGGAGATGTGGCTGCTGCTCATCCAAGATGAAGCTCGATTCGAGAGTCTGCTGATGAACATATAAGAAAAGGAGGATGAAATTGTCTGGGATAAGAGTGAATCTGAGATTTGGTTGTGCTATCGATTTCAGTGGATTAATGGAGAATTGGAGTTTGAGGAATGAGTTTCTGTCGAGTTAAGAAGATGGGTTAGAGTTCAATTGGTGATTCATTCAAGAATGAAGCTGGAATTGAAGGTCAGTGGAGATTCAAGGATTTTAGGTTGAACTCAGGAAGAAGATGATGTTGCTGGTGTCGGTGGTGGTTTTGGATTGCAGTGAAGAGGGCTATGCTGGTGTCAGTGGTCTGTTATTTTGGGTTGAGCTGAAGGGATAAGAGCTCATTGAGCTGAGACTGCAAGAAGCTAGTGGCGTTGAACTGACACAAGTTGCAGGCAGTGATATAATGGGATTATGAAGTTTATGGCATTGTCTCATTGCAGCTGAGATATAGCAAATGGATTTGATAGTGTTGATGCTGTGTAAGAGAAGTGCAGGTGATAAGCTAGGTGTTGTTTCAGTTGGTTGAGACGGAGCGAATGGAGGCTCAATATGCTGTTTTTTAGGTTGCCATGGAATGGATGGTGGTGGTATATTTGCTGTGGTGATGAAACTAATGAGTTAAAAGGGTTTTAGATGTATGTTAGGAAACTACAGGGAAGAGATGAGATGATTTGCAAACACTAATGGTAAGAAGCTGCAGAAATGGATGTCACAAGGGTCAATAATGCAATGGAGGAGGAGTAAGCATTGCAGGCATTTGAGCAAATGTAAAGGACTTGGTGGCATTGGAGCATTGCAGGCTTTGCAGGAAAGAGTTGTTGGAGCTGTTAACTAAGCAATATATGGTGCAGCTGGAAGGGATCAATTGAGTATCAGATTGAACTGAGCTGGGAAGTGTAGCGTGAGCGGTTGCAGGCAGCTGCGATAAAGGTTGTGCAGGTATGAAGAGAAGTTGGTTGTGCTGTGAAGGAATTGAAGTTCTATTGCTGAAGGTTATGAGGCAGTCATGAACTTGAGATGGAATTACAAGATGTTGGTGATTTGGTTTCGCAGTTAGAAGGCAATGGATGCGCGGTTTCGAGCTGAGCAAATGGGTTGTGTTTGAGTTGGAAGAACTGATATTTTGTGCAATGGTTTTGTTAGTGTTATTTTTACAGTATGGAGCTGAAATGTTAGTTGCACCTGTTGGAAAGAAGCTACAGACGGTTGTGATGCTATGGCTGAGCTGAGGATTTTCGTACCTGAAGCTGGCGGAATTTAATTGGTAAATGCTGTTGATTCTGGTAGTGAACTGAAATGTGCTGGTGGAGCCCGCTGCAAGAAATATATGGAGGAGTTAGTATTTTCGTGGCCTGGAGGTGTCGGTGTGAAACTACAGTGGGAGAAGGAATTAGTGTTGCTGTTGGATTTGAGTGAGCTGCAGATGATAAGAAGCTAATGAATGTAGTGATGGAATTGAATCTGCAGGTGAGTGGTTGAGATGGCAGCTAAAACTGCACGACACAGTGATGCTGGATGAATGCTTACGAGGAGCGATTACGGTAGTATCTTGTTAAGAAGGCTTGAGTTGTAATGAAGAAAGGGTAGTTGTAATGGCTAGGCAGTAGTGGTGATGAAATAGCTATGACAGTGTGTGCGCTGCGGAGAAATGGGGATCGATGTGCTACTGTGAGAGTTTGTATATGCTGCAGATATAGCCAGGGAAGTTACATAATGCATGAATAAGACTGCAGAAACGGTGCAAAAAGTAAGCGAGAATGGCGAGCCGGTGGTACCAGTTCTGGTTATCGGATTTCTGAACCGACACTGTTGATCATAATATTTTAGTGAATCGTGAAGGGGGTATGAGTCGAATGCAAGAGTCGGCCGAGACATATATGAGTTTGGAGTTGCGCTTTTGGGCACGTTTTCGCAATAATTCAAGAATTGGGTTAGATGGTTCATATGTGATGTATTGCTCTGAATTGTGAGTGTATGAACTGCAGAGAAGGATAGTGAGTTGCTGGGAGTTATGGTAGTCGGATACAAGTTCAGGTGGTCGGAGATAGTTTCACGGTGACCGGATTCCGGTGATGACTCCGGCTACCCAGTTTTGGACCCAGAATTTCCAGAAGAGATGTTTTAACACATGGGCTAGGTGGACCAATTGAAGATGGGTTTTGAGAAGACCTAAATTTGGAAAGAGTATCCTTTTGGAATGGGAGAAGCATATAAATAGAAAAGTCTTTCTCTAAACCTACAGATCTCCATTAGGGAGGCTTCTACTTGTTTTCTAGGGTTTCACATGATAGATTCTTCTAAACTCTTTATGATGATTTCCAAAAACACAAGTAACTAAGTTTTTATTATTGGTTGAAGATGTAGTTGGATTTTGAAAACAAGTTATGATTTTTTATGAGTTAGTTTTCTCTCAATATTATCGTTTGATTTCTACGGGTTATAATAATTGCATGATTGATGTATTGCAATATGATTGAATGTTTGTTTAGTTAAGTCTAGAATTGATTGAACTCACATCCATATCTATAGCTAATTTAGGGTTCATCATCGAGCGATAACCTTGAATACGAGTAGCATGATATGATTACGGCTTGTAGTGATACACTCTTGTAGTCATATGTAGAAGTTGACCTTTGTTCAAATTGTTTGCGCAATTTATTTCAATTGCATTGATTAGCCTATTTCTGAAACTTAATGCTCCTAGGAATTGAACTTAATTAGCGCAAGGCGTTAGGTTATTCTTTAGGTAGAATTCACATACGCAGCTCTAATGTGTGTGTTGATGACTTAGGAAATTTATGGAGTATTCTTGCAATAAGATATTCTAGGGCTTTTGATGATAGCGAGATTAAATACGAATTCTATTCATATGTTCAAAAAATTGTTTACAATTGAAGATGAAACCTTTATCCAATATTTTCACATCCATGATTTGCGTGTTTATTTTATTATTTGACTTTATTTTATTTTAGTATATAAAAAATCATAAAAACCCCCTTGCTTTACATAAGAAACCGAAACATATTGACAACCTAAGTCCTCTCTGTGGGAACGATCCTTTCTTGCCCTTGCTATATTTTATATTTTGAGTAGTGAGAAAGTAATTTATTTTTGACGCATACGACAGCGATCAGCGTGCATCTGGGGAACTCGGGGCAACCAAGCAGACGATCGAGCATGACCCCTTTCCCCGCCATTAATCCAAAAGAAAGAGAGGAAAAATGCGAATGATAAGACCACGAGTTGTAAATAGACCTTTTTTTTATATGGTAAGAACAACTTCCCCTTTTGAAATTCGTGGGCAATATGGGAAAAGTTCTCAGGAATGCCAAGGGCGCCTGGTTGACTGACAAATCTACAAAAGGTCTCGGGAATGCCAAGGGCACCTGATTGACTGACAAATCTACAAAAGGTCTCAGGAACGCCAAAGGTGCCTGGTTGACTGACAGTCTACAAAAGGTCCCAGGAATGCCAAGGGCGCCTGGTTGATTGACAAATCTACAAAAGGTCTCAGGAAAGGCAAAGGCGCCTGATTGACTGATAAATCTACAAAAGGTCCCGGGAATGCCAAGGGCGCCTAATTGACTGACAAATTTACAAAAGGTCTCGGGAACGCCAAGGACGCCTGATTAACTTACAAATTTACAAAAGGTCTCAGGAATGCCAAAGGCGCCCGATTGACTTACAAATCTACAAAAGGTCCCAGGAATGCCAAGGGCGCCTGGTTGACTGACGAATCTACAAAAGGTCTCAGGAAATCCAAAGGCGCCTGATTGACTGATAAATCTACAAAAGGTCCCGGGAATGCCAAGGGAGCCTGGTTGAATGTCAAATCTACAAAAGGTCTCAGGAAAGCCAAAGGCGCCTGATTGACTGACAAATCTACAAAAGGTCCCAGGAATGCCAAGGGCGCTTGGTTGACTGACGAATCTACAAAAGGTCTTAGGAAAGCCAAAGGCGCCTAATTGACGGACAAATCTACAAAAGGTCTCAGGAAAGCCAAAGGCGTCTGATTGTCTGACAAATCTACAAGAGGTCTTAGGAATGCCAAAGGCGCCCGATCGACTGACAAATTTGCAAAAGGTCATGGGAGAACCAAGGGAACCTACATGATAGACAAATTAAAGAAAAGGACACCATAAACGGGCTAAAGGAAAAAGAGTAGGCGCGTTTTACGAATGCTCGCCCCATCCAATACCCATCAAAAAAAAGAGGGGGTAGGCGCGTTTTACTAACGATCACTCCACCCAACGCCCCCAAAAAAAAGGGGGAGGAGTAGGCGCGTTTTATTAACTCTCGCCCCATCCAACACCCTTCGAGAAAAAAAAAGAGAGGGGGAGTAGGCGCGTTTTACTAACGCCCACCCTTCATATTCCCTTCAACAAAAGGGAAATAACCACGAATAGTTATGCTATAAGGAACCAAGAATAACAAGAAATACTAATAGTAGATCAATAATTAACCAGGCACCATAATATTCAAAAACAAAAGAGAAGGCAAAGAAGAAGAAAACAACAACAAACAAACACACAATATCCAAGAAGATGAGTCCAACATAACTAAAAAGAAAACAAAGGGAAAGACAGCACGACGAGCAAGTGCTTCAAGCAGGATAAAGCTTAGCCAACTCCCGTCGCTTTTCCCCGATATCTGCGCGAACCGTTGTTTCTGCGGTCTCAGCCCGGAGCACTTCATCGTTAGCTACTCCAACGTCAGCAAGCAATAAATTCAGCACCTCCCTCTTACTAACAGTCGCCTATGAACGCTTCTCCAGCTCCTCCTCTAGTTTGGAAATCTGGCTAGTAAGCCGGCCACGAGGATCGTTGCGACTCTTCACCTTTGCCAACAACTCTTCCAGCCACACTATGGGAAACTGAACGTTGACTGCTGACTGTATAGAAGTCTCCCAGCTGCGCATTGTTGTCGCGTCCACATGATCGTCCCCTACACGTGTAAGTTGGTTGGCGACTTCCAAAAGATTCCTAGTCATATAACACAAAATACGAACGTCCAAAGGACCCGCCTTCTCCATATGACCACCACCACGCTCTACAATATCCTTATAAGAGTTGGCAAAAGTGGTAGGAACCCAAAGACATGAACAAGGGTATGCGTGGAAGGATCTACTCCAGCCTCGGCAGCGCTCACTACCAAGGGAAAACGAAGCTGCTCGTTTTCAGAGTTCTCCGACACAATAGGGACAACTGGTACGTCGGAAACGGTGGCGTTAACCTGCTTCTCTGGATGGGCGGAGGAACCACTACCATCCATCCGAGCACGTTTGGAAGGCTCATCACCACTCTGAACTATGCGCCGCACACCGTCTGTATCGGGCTTGATAGTCTCTTTGCGCTTCTTACCCATATCCTGGCGCCAATGATGTAACGTTTAACAGAAAAAAAAAAACAAACAAAAAACACAACAAATGAAATAAAATAAAATGAGAAATGAGACTAACCTCAGGAATAGAAGAATCTGGCAGAATACTAGCGGGCCCAGGATGAGATGAGGAAGAATTGGAAGACGACTTAGAATCACTAGTAGAGCCTAAGAAATGGGAGATGAGCACCATTGCAAAAACAACTTAGATTTATAAAATAAAAGGGAGATAGAGAGAGAGAGAGAGAGACGAAAGAAGGAGACACGTATTAAATAGGTGGTTACCTGCAGGATCATTAGTAGTTAATGCCACGTGGGATGGGGACCCACCAAAAACTGACCGGGTGGAGCCAGAAGGGCTCATCGATTGCAGAACAGCACCGGGAGACACTGGAAGTTCGCCCCTAGCACGGACAGTTTCAGCCCGAAGAGGATGAACCGACGACATATGAAGGCGCGGAGATACCCAACCAGTTCCCTTAGGAAGGGTGATCCCTAAATCCCTCAACTGGTCTACAAATGAAGGAGTGGGACTGCTACTCGCACCCTCAGGAGGCTGTGAAGCGCTTTTCCGATGACCCTGCTGAAGTTGTGAGGACGAGACGTTAGCAGAAGAACAGCGGCGCGAGGCATATAACTTGGTTGCCTCTCGTTTCGCATTCTTTGCAAGACTTTTCTCAGTCCATTCACTCTCAGGCATGTTCAGGTATTCTTCCATCACATAAGAGGGTGCCTTCCACCCCACGCAATCGAAATGAGGAATTTCCTGAGAAAAGTGATTCCCGCTCCCCGTTTTAAAAAAAAGGGGGGCAAGAAAGCGTGCAACGGCAAGCAACAGACGAATGTAAAGCGAAAGGAAACAATAAGTACATGTGGTGCTAAGGGGCTAGCAGGTGACCACACATCTATCCGCGGAGGCTTGCGATCGAAAAACGACCCCTTCTTCGGCTTTGCAGGTTCATGACCCTCAGGAGGAGTCCAAGAAGTCACTAAGGGCGCCGAGGAACGACCTTTAGTAGCTGGAACAAGACGATGCTCAGCAGCTACGGCATCATCAAGTTTAATCCGGCCAGATGCATGAAGTGCTCGAAGGTCTAGAACAGATAGATCACGGTGAGGAGACGACTCGCGCAAAAGAAAATTCAAAGCCCGACGCCGTAAGAAATCATGGTACTCGTGGGCTCCTTCAGTAACCGCTAAAGGGCGAGCAGAGATAGGCTGCCTGAATGAAAAATTAATCCCTCGATCAGATAAACGCGTCGCTCCCTTAAAGACAAAACGGTCAAAACTAGCGATGACATCCCCAATGTTATAGCTTTCCATAGGAGGAAACCTACGGGGGACCCCTTGATCAAACCCAACTTGCCGAGCTGCACGATTAGGGTTGTAAGACATGGCGATGAACTTTCCAGCATAGAAACCAGGGAGATAACCGGGCAACATAGCCATTACTGAATCAAAGTCTGCCTCTGGCAAAAGCTTTGTTGAGTCTAACTCCGTGTCAAAGGGCGCAATAAAATCGTAATGTGCTGGACCTGATCGACCGTCTTGGTAAGGAAATGGCCCAAAGTCTTTAGCCATGTCCAAATGCTTGCCAATATCACCCTTGGGTATTTCCCCCTTAAGATTCCAAAGAGCCATCCGCGGATAACCATAAACAACGGGAACCATCTTGATCGAACCATCGTCTTGCCTAACGTCTTCCTCACGATGGATCGCTAGTTCATTAGGATCAGACGCGCATGGAGGAACATGCTCCCAATACCACGCTTGCATAAAGGAAACATAGATATAGGTCTCAATATTGTGAGACGAACCCACTGTTTGAAGGTCCCAACAGAACAAACCAAGATGGCGGTACAAACCACCTAGAAACATTGGAGCAAGCGGGAAAGAGACGCCGCGAGATAGCAGTACTGCCATCGGCACGAGTTCACCCTTGATGGTGTCCTGGGGACTGTATTCAAACACGTCTTGACAGAGCCAAAATAAAATAAAAGCAGCCAACTCCGCGCGGGAATTCTTCTCTTTTCGCTTGGGGGGGAGAACTTTTCCATCGACTATCCGCGAAGCCCAATACTTGAGCCAAAGAGGAAAAGAAGCACGACGATGAACTTTGGTAACCCACTCAGGACCATCCTCTATTGGGGGAGCTGATGAGCCATGAATCGCCTCGTATTCACGGATGGAGCTAGACAGTAGTCACTCGCCTGGTGGGCGCGTTGAAGGAGCCTTCTTCTCTTCAACCCACGCAACCTTCCCTTCTTAGCAGACGAGGACGCCCCTTTCTTTCCCGAGCCAGTAACCTTCTTGCCCTCGCCTTGCTTCAACGGCGCCTGGTCTTTCCGCACCAATTCACGATGGGAATCATCTTTACATTTCAGCAGATAAGCGCACAATTTCTTATCCTCGTCTGTCAACGCTCTATAGACAGCCGCCTCATTATATGAATGGCTACCATGGAGAGGTAACCCTGTAAGGGTGACTACATCCTCTAGAACGATGGTTGTTTCTCCCTATGCCGTAAAGAGAGCGTGAGCATGAGGAGTCCAGCGATAAAAAAAATCCGTGTTACATCGCGTATACATCTATTCACCTCCCGCTTAAGAGACGAGTTTATAGCTTCTTCAATACCCGCTTTACGAAGAGCAACCGCGTGATTGGGATTTGAACGTATGTGGGATGCCCAATGCGGCCATACTGGATGAGTGTTTGACTTGGAACGAATATCAATGAGAGGAAGATCATAGTCGCCACGATGGATGGCCATCCGCAGTACCGTTTTAAACGCGAAAGCATCCATAGTCTCCAACTCGGGTTGCATGACCCATCCAGGGGCAGAAGGATAAGGCAATATTGGAGATTTAAAAGGCGGGGAACTAAGATATCGTCAAGAGGAAAAGCGCGCTTACCATCACGGAGCTCCCTTAGCCTTAGCGCGCGCTTCAAATAAGGCCCGCTCGTGAACTCCGCGAGGGTATATAATTGTACATCCGTTGGAGGAGGCAGAAGGATTTCATCCTGCTACGAGTACTCGGTCTCCTCGGAACCTCCATTCACGGTTCCTACGGATTCATCAGATTCCTCAGACGAACTACTAGTAGAACTGCTAGACATGGCGAGTTTATGGATATATTCTGGAGAATGGAAGAAGGGAAAGATAAGGGGGAAATAAACTAACAACCCTATATATATAGAAAACCTCAAGAACTGAACGTGGCAGTTATGCAGAGGGAATGGAAACCGACAGAAATTGGAATTCGCACGATGGGAGGTCAAGCGTCGCCCATGATCGAAGAATAAGTAAAAGAGGAAAGGACCCTCATCTCAACCACGTACAGAAGGAAAAGCGCTCAAAAGAGAAGAGAGAAAAGATTTTTTATGACTATCGGGTCATCTAACAATTGACCCAATATTCAGGGGACTAATGTTGATACATGAAAAATAATACCCCTTAACGGGCTAGGGATACCCCTGAAGGGAGAGGTAAGCCTAGTATGAGGTATGGGGGACTTGGGGACTAGGCCCAAGTCCAATGAGAAAATACCCATAAAGTAAAAAGGACAAATGAGGGATTAACGAATAAGGAGGAGGTTACATCAAGGAATGACATTAAGAGTAATTAAGAAAGGTTAGGACATGTGTCATGATGTAATAAAAAGAGGGGCTTTTGGGAAAGCCTATATAAAGAAGGACAAGGTACAATGGAAACACAACTCTCTCTCTTACTATTCTTTGTATAGTGAGGTCATTTGGTGTGGCTAGGACAAGTAGAACCTAAACCTGAAATCACCTTTCAACAATAAGAAATTTGTTTTTGATTGAAACGACTTAAAACAAGGAATATATTGAAGAAATTGATGAGTTTCCGTGAAAATAAAAAATAGATAGAATTTTTGTGAGTTAATTGTGAATGAATGAACATTTGTATAGGCATGAAGGGCATATAGCCCTGGGATTGGCGTTACAAAGGTAGCCGTTGACGTCGAATATTACGACGACCGCTCCAGTTGAACCGTATGCTCGGTTCATGTTGCACGGTGTCTCAGCTCCATCCGGGACGAGCGTCCCAGCTAAGGCCGATCGTCTCTATCTTCGACGGTATTCTCATTTCCCACTGTGAAAAATTGAGTTTTTTCTTCATCTACAAGACCATCAAATGAATCAGTTTACTAGTTTCCACCTGACTTGGTTTTAGGCCGAGTCTAATGGAGGAGGTAAGGTGTTACTTGTATAGTGTCGCCACGTCACATAGAAGGGAGGTCTTAGCCTAGTGGTGAGGGAGGTAATTAGGTTATGGGCGAGGATTGTTTCCTCTCCCAAAATATATTATATTCCTTTTTAAAGAATTTTACTATTTTTAAATATAAATTTTAATATTTTTAAATATATAAAGTGGGTCCAATATTAGATTCTGTTTATTATAAAAATGAAAAAAAAATAAGGGAGCGAGGATTTCATCCTATATTTTCTCTTTTTTCTGTCGAGGATTCCTTCCTCGCCCATTTGTAAACTCCCTTCCACCTTACATGCTTTCGAGCAAAGAGAATGGGGATTTAAACTTTTTGGGTTTTGGACCACGGTTTTTGATCATTACCGTTGTACACAATTGGTCCACTGGACTCAGCCTTATGGCCCAAACTGGGAGTTTTTTTTGGTCCACCTAGAAAAAGAGAAATATGCGGGTACGATGATGCATCAAAAGGTGACTCCAGTTCAAGTACATCTCGTTTTTAAGTATCAGTTGTATAAACCTCTATGGGATTGAAATTTTATAAACTTTACTTCTTCAATTTTTGTTGGGCAACCCATCCTACAGTAGGGTGGTTACCTACCATTTTCCATTTTGCAGAATGTCCTGCCGTGATGCCGTGGATCCTCGTCCTTCCCAACTGCACATGGGGGGAGAGAAAGTAGAGTAGTTAATTAGGAGCTTGCCGAATTAGGCCGGCAATTAAATAGGTTCGGTGACTTCGGTCCAGCTTTGACCATGTAAAATTAAATAAAAAAATGATAATTTTTCTTTTATTTTTCCACTTAAATTTTTGACAAAAGCTTAGATAAAATTGGTGAACAAAAAAAATTATTTGGATTCAAGAAATTTTATAAAATCTGTCGCCCATGTGCTGGTCAGTCCAAGGGACATGACAACATACAGAACATGTACGAGAATATGTATTTCTTTTTCAGGATATAACCATTTTCTTTATCATGAATTTTTTATATTTATATTTTAAATTGAAGCCTAAGACTAAGTCTTATGGGCTAGATTGGAGGTGTTAGATTAGCACTTAAGTGTTGCAATTCAAAAAAAAAGTGTGGCAAAAAAGTTAACACTAGTTCTCTCTCCTACCAACAGTTGCTAGCATGTGAACTAGCATGCTTAGATAGTTACGTTGAATGATTCAAATGCGTTTGAAAAACTACCTTTTCGCGGAATGGTTCAATATTTGAGAGATTTATTTTTGATCGGGATTTGAGATTTAAAGCGCCGAAACCATTCGAAGACCGAGCGCGGAATGGTTAAGCGGCTGGGCGCGGAATGGTTCATTATTTGGTCGACGTGGATTGCTAATCTAGCTGCTAGATTAGCACTCCCATAAGACTTAGGAGGTAGTCCTGACTGCTAATCTAGGTGCTAGACTAGCACCCCATAAGACTTAGTCTTATAGGGCTCAAAGGATTTGGTTTTGACGTCTCTTATGGATTCAACTATCCTAAATGTGGATGAGGGGAACCTATTTTGTTATCATTAAAAATACAAAAATATCCTTTAATAACCCAAATAATTACCAAATTTAAATATAATTAAATCATAAACTAAATCTAAACCCCAAAAAAGACCGTCTCTTCTCTTCCTCTCTTCTTCTCCTCCATCGCCTCTTTTTCTTGTTTTTTTTTCTTCAACGACGATTAATCCGTCGATTCTCAGCTAGAAATAACTTTAATTGGGTAAAGATCGGAAACTCAATCCTTTTTTATTGGTTTTGATCCCATAAATAGGTTAGATTTGGTTAAATTAGAGATTGAAAAATTAGTTTCAGAACTTTATACGGTTGGGAAAATATGAACTCCCAACCGTATGCAATGTCTACGGTTAGGTTTTTCTACTGATATTTTTAACAAAATCAAAATCAAAATTTACTTTGTATATGGTTGGAAAACCACACCGAAAGTTTTTCCTACGGTTGAAAACCCCACCGTAACCTGAACTGAATTTTAATACGGTTTGATTTTCACCATAGATCCCCATATAATTTTATTACGGATTGATTTTCACACCGTAAATCTCCCGGAGTTTATCTACAGTTAGAAACCTCTCCGTAGCTTTCACCATCATCAATCGCATGTGTTTGCTCATCCTCTTCTCCTTCTTATTTTCCGGTCGATAATTTTAACCGTTTTTATTTTGTCAGTTCAAATCTTCAAAAACTACTAAAAACTACTCATAACTTCCTTCTTTATTGGTTACTACGTTAACCCTTTTAAATAGCCATCAAGGTATATCCTATCTCTGCTTTAAGAAAACTTCACCATGTCAAACAATAACTTCCATGACCGCGATCTACCCTCAAACCCATCATCTTCTGATCTTCTCAATCAATTTGCAAACCTTCTATCTCGTGAATCATCCAATGCTACAGTCAATATCAATACCAACTTCCCAGGCACAAAGCTGAGACATCAAAATTGTCTAATACTGAAAATTATTTCTCCAAGAACGTTTTCCATCAATATGGTCCGAGAAACCCTACAAAAACTCTGGAAAACAAATCAATTGTTTTACGTATCAGTATTTACTGATAACACCTACCTCATCAAGTTTGAATCCCAGGCTGATGCTTCTTTGATTCTCGAAGGAATTCCATGGATAATTAAAGATGATCTCTATGCGTTAGAAAGATGCATCCCTAACAAACTTCAAGAAGAATATAAGTTTGAAACAGTTGAATTAGGTCTCCAAATTCATGGACTGCCTGTGGAAAACTTATGCTCTTTATATGTCTACGATTTGATTTCTCAGATTGGGGCTACTCGGCCAATTGCAACTTATGAGTGCACATCTTGGGGGAAATTTGCTAGGACTAAAACTCATATTCCCATCAACCATCCTCTTCCTAAAGCCATCCCATTCCCCCTCCCTGGAAAACAAGATTATGCTCTGGAAATAAGGTATGAAAGACTTCCGAGATTTTGCTTATTCTGTGGTCTAATTGGTCACTGGATGAAGATGTGCCCCAAAGTGTGTTATTATAAAGATCATGTCTTCAACAACTTTCCAAGTCATCTTCATGAAGAAGCCCTGGAATTGGTAAATCCGACTTATAAATCAACAATATGTGTTTCTGGTAGAATTGCTGAACTAGATAAGCCTGTTTTCAAGGATATTTTTGTTGTTGACAACCCTCAATATAAACAAACTGAAGCAAGAAATGGTCAAACAAGCAACAGACAGAATACTTCTGCTACTGTCTCAACAAACCGTGTCTCACGGGGAAAAGAAAAGATAGATGAATACATGAGTGTGCAGATTTGTCCTCAGGTTTCTTCAGTTTCAGACGATGGTCCTTCTCAAACAGCAAGATCGAACTATGCTATGACCAGGGTGCTAAGATCTGAAATTCATGTGGCGGATATAGAAGTTTCGGAAAGAAGTATATGGAATTCGGAATTATGTCTCCACCGTGAATATCCAAATCGTATATTGGATGATAAGGGAAAACAAATTTCTATTGCATCTCAATTCCTGCCAAAGAAGGTTGTTGCAAAGCCAAAACCATCAGCATCAAACATTATGGACTGGAAAATGCAAGCTAGATCTCAGGGGAATTCTTCATCAATTCACATAGAGGAATATGCTGGTGCTCAGGGTGCAAAAAGAGGCCAAGATGAAGATTATATTAGGAGAAACTCACCTCAACCAAAACTACAAAGGAAATCTTCTGAAAACGGTAAGGCGGCTATTCCTCAAATGCCGCATGATAAATGTTAATTATGGCCTGGAATTGTTGGGGATTGGGGAATGCCCCAACAATAACAGCGCTGAAAACATTCCTCAGAGGTGTGAATCCAGATATTCTCTTTCTCTCAGAAACTAAAATGTCAGAAGAAATGGCTTTACAGCGCGTTAACCAATTTGGGTACCAACACTATTGCATTGTGGCTTCTGTGGGAAGAAGTGGAGGCTTATGGCTGTTGTGGAAAGATGAGGTAAATATTGAAATAACTTCGAAATATTCGAATCTAATTCATGGTATTGTCCATCTTGATAGTGCTCGATATCCATGGAACCTGTTTTGCATATATGGCCCTCCAGTGACTTCTCAGCGATCAAACTTTTGGCAAAATATGACTTCTTATGCTCAAAACTTCGATGGTTCAAAATGCTTCATTGGTGACTTTAATGCAATAGCGTCAAGTGAAGAAAAATTTGGTGGCCTACCTGTCCTGAACTCAAATATCTCTTACTTCAAGGAATTCATACAATTGAATCATCTCATCGACTTGGGATACAAAGGTCCTGCTTATACATGGACAAATGGCAGAGATATTGAAGGCTTGATTCGTCAGCGACTAGATAGAGTTTTGGCTAATCCAGAATGGTGTATAGGTTACCATAATGCAGCGGTTCTTCACCTTCCTAGAATCGCAAGTGATCATGCTCCAATTCTTTTAAATACATGCAGGAATGTTGCAAGACTCCTGAGTATAAATTTGAAGCACATTGGTTAACCCATCCGGAATTCTTAGATAAGGTCAATGAATGCTGGTCTCAGGAGGAAAATGAAGATATTCAATCCAAATTGAGAAAACTTGGATCTTTTCTAACATCTTGGAGTCGCAGAAGAATAGGCTGTATTAAACACAAAATTGCGATCCTCAAAGCCAAACTGTTAAGGATCCAAACTTGGCGAGCTTCTGCAACAAATATCCAAAAAGAGAAGTTAGTGGCAGCTGAACTTAATGATTATCTCATTATGGAGGCGACTTACTGGGATCAACGCATGAAACAACAATGGGCAAAGTGTGGCGACCGGAATACACGTCATTTTCATCTCTCGGTTGAGCAAAGACGTCGGAAAAACACTATCAGTCATCTGCTTAAGGAAGATCAAACTTGGACCTCAGATCAAGGGGAAATATCTCGTGAAATTATTCATCACTTTCAATCTCTATTTCAAGAACAAGCTTTACCAGATCCTCCTCAATTTATTATTCAAGGTCAGGCGGTTTCTAACCTTGATAACGAGGCATTGTGCATGATTCCAACAATGGAAGAAATTTGGTTTGTTGTAGTTAAAATGTGATCTTACACCTCTCCAGGACCAGATGGTTATTCTCCTATTTTCTACAAGAATTGTTGGAGTACGGTCTGTAATGATGTGTTCAAATTAATAAAAAATATCTTTGAGTATTCTGAGTTTCCTGATTTACTCAATCATACTAACATCTCTTTGATACCCAAGATTAAAAACCCAGTAACTCCTGCAGATTTCCGTCCGATTTCGCTTTGCAATGTGCTGTATAAGATTGTCGCAAAAATATTATCAAACAGAATTAAACCTTATCTAGATGAATTTATCAGTTGGTCCCAGAGCGCTTTTGTTCCGGGTCGTCAGATATTGGATAACATCATTATAGCGAAGGAATTATTGCATTCGTTGAATTCTTCTAAAGCTTGTAACGGACCCTTTGCTCTAGAGGTAGATATGGCAAGGCATATGATCGTGTTAATTGGAAATTTCTAGCAGACATGCTTCATGTTATGGGAATTACTGGTAACTCTCTTTCTTTGATAATGGCCCGTGTAATGACCTTTACATTCTCTGTCAACATTAATGGATCGACGCAGGGCTTCTTTAAGAATGAAAGGGGTATCCGTCAAGGTTGTCCATTATCTCCTACCTTATTCATTATCTGTTCGCAGGGGCTATCTTTACTGATGCAACAGTATGAATCTCAGGGTTTATATCAAGGCTATAAACTTAATGCCAGAGCTCCAATGATTACTCACCTAATGTTCGCAGATGACCTCTTCTTTTTCGGAGAGCACTCCAGAGTAAATGTGAACAATCTGAAAAAATTACTTCAACAGTATGCGGAATTATCTGGACAACTTACCAATTATAATAAATCTTCAATATCATTTAGTAAAGGAATTCAGCAATGGAGAAAAGAAGTAACGATTCAGGATCTCGGGGTAAGAGAAATGACTGCAGATGATAAGTATCTTGGGATTTATCCTTTAAAATCAGATTTTAGGATCTCAAGTTATGACTTTCTCATTGATAAATTCAACTCCAGATTACCAGGTTGGAGATTTCATTACGTGAACACTGCAGGTAGATCAATATTGTTAAAAACTATTCTATCTTCGATTCCTATTTTCTTAATGGGAATTTGTTTGCTTCCTAAGGGTGTTACTCAGGAAATTGATAAAATTCAGAGATGTTTTTGGTGGGGGCATACTACTAAAGATAGAAAACTTCATTTTATCAATTGGTCCAAGGTATTTTTGAGTAAAGAAAATGGAGGTTTGGGATTTCGAAATATTGAGCTTATGAATTTGGCTCTTATTTGTAAATTGGCTTGGAGATTTCTGGAAAATGAAGATGCACCATGGGTCAGACTTTTGGCTGCAAAATATATTCATGACAAATCTTTTTGGTTATCTGACAAACCATCAAATTGCACTGCCATATGGAGCAGCATTCTGGAAGTGAGACAAATTTTAGAAAATAAGATTTTCTGGCAAATATCGTATGGGGAAAAGGTATACATATGGGATAGTCCATGGCTACAACAAAGTATGGACCACATCATCACAAAACCAGATTATATATTCATAGATATTAAAAGGGTATCAGATCTGATAATACCGGATTCAAGAACTTGGAATTTGCAGTTATTAAATGAGTTATTTCCTCCTGACATAGTATCCTACATATCCGCAATCTATCTTAGTCCTGAAGATAACTCTGAAGATAGATTGATATGGTCTTGTACTCAGTCAGGTAAATTCTCAACTAAATCATGTTATGAACTCCTAACAGATAACCTATCTTCTTCCTCTAGTATTGGTGCTTTTCCTTGTAGGAAATTATGGTCCTTTTCGCAGATCCTTCCTAAGATTCAAATTTTCATTTGGAAAGTTATTCATAATGGAATTGCTGTGAAGATGAATATTTCCAGATTTGTAGATGGTATTCATACATATTGTCCTCTTTGCGGTCAAGAGAATGAAACGGTTTTTCATTTATTATTTGAATGTGCTAAGTCAAAATTGGTTTTCGAGGAGGTTGGTTTGGGTGCATACAGTATATCTCAAGGAACTGACGTTATGCAAACTATTCAAACCTGGATGGAGGATAATATGGACCAAAAGTTCATGTAGTTGCAGGAAATCCCACACTACACCCCTCATAATATTTTGTAGATCTAAATCTTATTAATCACCTAAATTTCAAATATAAGTGCTAGAAATATAAATTGACACAAGGATTTTTTACATGGTTCGATCAATGTGATCTACATCCATGGTTCTTCACTATGATTTTTGAGGTTACATCAGAATTATATTTACAATCTCCATTAATGGATATTTTGTAGAGATCTAGATCTAATTTTAGGGGAAGAAGATGATAAAGGAAATAAATCTCTCTCTAAAAATATCTCTCTCCAAAATATCTCTCTCTCCTACCAAAATATATCCCTCCTTTCTCTCTCATGCTCTCTTCTTTATATAGTGTTTACATAGTGGATGACAGCTCATGTAAAACTAATATTTCCCTTAATTTCGGATTTACCTTGCGACATCTCGCAGGAGTATAAATGTTAAGTCTCGCAGACACTCTAGTTTTCGCAAGATCTTCGCGTTTTCTTCATATTTCTATCACCACTATCTATTGCGTCATCAGTCTGCGACACTCGCAAAGTGTCATTGGTAAGGACTTCGCAAGTATGTCCTTGATGCGATATTCTGCTCCTACAATTCATTCACAAGATGTGCATCCTTTGGAACATATGGAAATCCAGAAATGATATTGTTTTCTCTGATGGAAGGTTTTTGATTAATATCATCATAAGGAATGCTTATCGCGACATCAGATTATGCTTGGAAAATTCCACTGGAACCAGAAGCAATTGTCTCAATAGATCTCAACCTTGGCAACCTCCATAATTTCCATATGTCAAGATCAATGTTGATGCAACTTTCATTCCAAACAATGCAGCAGCAGGAGCGGTGGCTATGGACCATAATGCAATGTTTTTGGGATGCGCTTCGATCACCTTTGATGCTACATCGCCAATGCTGGCAGAAACGATTGCATGCAGATTGGGAATGGAATTCAGTTTGGAAAAAGGTTTCAAGAAAATTATAATAGAAGGAGATGCATCTAATGTGACAGTGGCAGTTCAAGGCGATATAAGAGAGATTCCGTGGAGCCTCCGTTCGAAATTCTTAAGATTAGGGATCTAGTTTCTTTCTTTGATGATGTTAAATTTCAGCATGTTTTCAAAAGTGCAAACTCTTTGGCACACTCATTATGTCAACATGCTATGCATGACTCTGTAAATAGAAGGTGGAATGCTAATTCTCCACCTCTTTGTATCTCTTCAAACCTCAATCAATCACTGAGGTAGTTCAATAAATTGGCTCTTTATGAGCCCTTCCCCCTTCAAAAAAAATTGGGTTCTGAAACTGATAGGCAAGGGATGATGATCGGGATGATGCTGCACGCGAATGAGAAACATTTGACTAAGCAACAAAAGTATAGGGATGCACTAGACGTGCTTAACATGGGGGAGGAGTCTTATGCGCCGTGTGATCCGGCGGTGATTAAGAAGATTGACAATGTGTCGGTACTGCAGATTGATATGGTGTGGCTTTCCATGGCGGGTGTGAGACTTGGAAAAGCCAGAAAAGGGATGTAACAATCACACGGGAATGACGTCTAGAGTTAGAATCCTTCAGGGAGGTACTCATCCTCACCATTAATGGCAGCACAACCTTTCCCTGTAATCTTGCTTGATTTTAATCATTAACATTAATTAATTACTGGGATATGGGGTTATGGAAGTACTATTTGATGCCCCAATTTTTTGTCATTTTATGAGCTCTTAAAACCAAAAACTTGGACCCCCATGATAGGCTTCTTTAAATTTGCGAGACGGTGAGCCACGCATACTTTTGGCTCATGCAGGGGTTTGATGAAATTAAACTGTACGTATGATCATGAAATCCCAAATTTTATCTCTTAAATCATTCTTCTAAACTTTCGTGGAATCATGATAGCTTCACCCTTCCGGATTAAACTCAGTTATTGGCCATCACCTTCTTTAGCAACATGTTTGGAGCCTTTTAGTCTTTTAAGTTGAATTGCCAGAAGCACTCCTTGAACTTATGCAATGATTGGTTAATATGGTTTATAATTAAAGGTTTAAAGCAACGTACACCCTAGAGGAGTAGGGATAGCAATAATAACTTTAGACTGCTCAATAATAATGATGAAAATGAACTTTGACACTATAAAGTATACCCCCTGATCTTCGTGCTGCTTCGTTGGCTTGGCAAATGAACTTTAGCACCATGCAGAAAAAGAGTATCCGGAACTTTTCAGCTGCTATAATTTTTTGGTGCATTTGGCCTAACCTTCACATGTGAGAATTATTATGTTCTCATGATGATCAAGAAACAAGAATTGTAGCAGAGATGAGAAGAAATAGTTATTATATTTCAGATAATAGAAAACATTATACAAGACAGACTTGTTCAGACATATTTATTATAGACTTTTAATACAGCTGTCTTATTCAGACATGACACAAATATCTGACCGACTGACCAATGATACTCAAGTCAAGACTGACTTGACTTGAGTTGACTAATATTCCTATTAGCCCCCCTCAAAACTGATAATGGTACAATAATCAGTTTGAAAGAGAGAACAACACTAAGGAACAGAAAAAGAAACATGTCTAGGAACTGCCAATCCATATGTAGAAGTAGAAGAAGGAAAACCAGGAACAGAGCCTGCTGAAGTAGAAGTATTTGCAGAGTGAACTGAAGAATTACTTGCTGTAGTAGAAGAAGTAGAAGTAGAATCAATGTCTGAGCTAACTGAAGTAGAAGCAGATGAACCAAGAAACTGGTGCCGCAAAGAAGTAAAAATTGGAACATAGCCCTTTTGTAAACAAATCTGCCAACTGATTTTCTGAAGCAATATGCTGAACATTTAAGAAACCACTGGCAATCAATTCTCTAACCACATGATAATGTATCTTTATGTGTTTTGCCCTGGAATGAGAAACACGATTATCTGTTAAGTAAATAACACTTGTATTGTCACAATAGAGTGTAATTGGTAACTTCAAAGTAATATGTAATTCTGAAAATAAAGAAGAAAGCCATTATAACTCAGCTGTTGCAACAGATAAACACTTATACTCGCTCACAGTAGATCTTGACAATGTAGGTTGCTTTTTACTAGACCAGGAAATCAAAGAATTACCAAGAAAAATTGCATATCCACATGTTGATCTAGCTGTCTCAGAACAATTTCCCCAATCGTAGTCGTGTAAGTCGTTAAAGTAGTTATATCACCTTTCCTTAATGTAATTCCATAACCAATAGTGCCCTTTGACCGCGGTCGTAAGCGTCAAAAATAAATTACACTTTCTTACTACTCAAAATATAAATATAGCAAGGGCAAGAAAGGATCGATCCCACAAAGAGGTCTAGGTTGTCAAATTGTTATGGTTTCCTATATAAAACACCGAGAATTTTCTTAGTTTATGTAATAAAATAAAATAAAAGCAAATAAAGAAAAGCAAACAAGTAATCAAGGATGAGAAAGCATTGGTCATGGATTTCGTTTTCATTCACAAACATGTTTTCAACACAATAACTAGAATTGATATTTTAATCTCAACTTTTATCAAAGACCCTAGAATACCTTGATCGCAAGAATATCCCGCAAATCTCCTCATGTCATCAACAAACACATTAAAAGATGCGAATATGAATTCTACCTAAAGGAACAACCTAACGTGTAAAAGCACTAATCAAGTTTAATTCCATAGATGCATTAGGTTCTATGAAATCAGGCCAATCATAGCAATCGAACGTGGAAAGCGCACTAATCCGATTTAACAAAGGTTATAACTCACATATGATCATAAGAATATATCACTACAAACTATAATCATATTTATGCTACTTGCAATCCGGAATTATCACTTTTGCGTATAATAACCCTAATCTAGCAATAAAGATGAAAGCAAACTCAATCGATTCGCGACTCGACTAAACAAGCATTCAAATCATGTAACAATATTAATGGTGAATCATAAACGATAATATGAGAGAAAACTAATTTATTGAATTAAAACCCATATTTGGAAATCCAACTTATTCCATAACCAATAATAAAAACTCTAGCTCATATTCATGGAGTTCATAACAAGAAGAAAGAGAAGTTTCATGTTTCTAAACCCTAGAACAAAAGTAGAAGAAAAAGAATAGAATAAAAGATAAAAGATTCGGTGTTTTGAGAAAAGTCTTCTCTTTTATAGCTCCACTCCTTCCAAAACTAGGTTTCGTCTTCAAAGTCCATTAGTTGGAAATTCACCCGGCCCACGAGAGAGAGAAACCCGTGTAGAAAATACGCCCCAAAAGTGGTCGTCGGAAAACTGGGATTATGGCCGGAATCCCGCCTAATAGTCGCGGAATCGTCCCGTGTGACCGGCAAAGTCAAACTTGGTCCACCGGCTCAGCGGGTCGGGGCCGAGTCATCTCGGTCAACGAGTCAAACAGAGCTAGTCATACCGAGTCAAACTGGTCCAATCCGATCAGAGTATGGGTCGAGTCGGACTGGAGTCGGGGAGTCGATCCATTGCCTTGGCCGAGTGGTGACTAGCCTTGGCTCGAGCCATTGCCAGTGTGTATCGGTCATGCACCATGATGGTGCTCAAGCAATTCCACCATTACGGCTATGCCATCTTCTATTCCGCATCATTTCCTGCATCTCACACAACCATTGCTTGTCATCTGGGTCTTGTTCTGCAACAGCATAGCAGCACCAACCCTGCACCTGCAACCTCGCAACCCCCAGCTGCGCACTCAACTCAGCTGCGCTTTCAAGCTAACTGCAATTCCACTGAGCTTTCATCAGAACCACAACTCCCTGCAGCTCAGCTTGCCAATCTTGCAAGTGACTACCCCCTGCCAACAACAATAATACTATTCTCTCCCTGTTCTTCATCTCTAGTTCTAACCTGCACTTCCAACTCTCACATCCTTGCGGCTCAACTCCGGTTGGTCCACCGCAATAACACCTCCATCCTCACCGCAACTCAAACAAAGATCACTCTACGGCTCGAAATCATCAACAAGAATGGACTCAGCACACTTCTCAACCCAATGGCAAAGCACAGTAATTCCCACCCCCAGTAACTTGGCATTCATCACAACTAGCACCTTCCATTCCCAAATGCTTCAAACACACTTTAATTCGGCTATGGCACTTGCATCTCAGGCTGCAAACTTGTCATGACCACATCTCCATAACTCTTGCTTCAAGGCCATTCCAAATTTCCTCATTCTCCATTGTCAGCTTCTCCTTTAGGTGCTTAACAGCAACCTCAAATCAGAAACCACAACAAACCATCTCCTCCTGCAAATCACAGGCTCATATGCACCACTGCAGCACCAATATCTCAGGTCACATCTTCCCACTAAGCCATCTCCTGCCATTCCTCCAGCTGCAATTTCATAACCTGTAACAACATGAGAGCCACATTCCACCTGCAATTGCTTACAGCTCATGACAATTTCGATTCAAGATCCCCAATCCTATAGCTTCCCTCGGTGCTGGAAGCACAACCTCAACCAAATCCACCACTGGACCACTAATGCTCGTTGCCTTCAACCATCCAGTGAGAACTTCCATCTGCAATCAATGCCTCCAAACCAACTTCCCAGTCTGTCTCCCATTCTTGCCATCACTAGTAATCCAAAGACCACCAGTTTCCATTCTTTCCAATTCTTCATGTTACAAAGTGTGAATCTACAGTACCAAAATAAGCAAATCCAATTTCAAATATTCGGCAAACCTCAAAGTCCTGTTGATGTTGTTTTGTTGAGAGAAATCTTCAATTCCATCGCCTGCAAATGAACTCTTTCTTTTAATGAAGTAAGAACTTTATTTGGTGGGGAGCTTGCCATGTCGCCCTCACTTAGCCATTGAACCAAGCACCAGCTCCATTCACCATTGTTTGCAGACCCAATTAATCTTCAATCGAACCTCCATAGAACCCTAATTCAGCTCAAGTCAGTTCGTTCTTCCCTCACCCGATTTCCCGATGAGTGACACAGACACCATCCTTGTCTCGACCAACAGAATCATCCAAGAACCCCTTTAGAACTTCACCCATTTTCAGGGACAAACCCACCTTCTACATCTCGATCTAATTCTCTCAAGAACATTCAATTTCTTCCACAATCTTCAGATTCACATCAATTAAGTCCTTCTCTGCAACCATAACCCCCATCAGTTCCTCCAATTAACGGCGTAACTCAATCCCTGCCTCAGTCTCGAACTCTCTCTCAGATTCAATTGAACCCACGATTCACCATCTTTTCTTCAAGCTCCAGCTGCACCATCTTCTTCTTTCCTTGGCAGCGTCAGGACCATTATAACTCTCTCTGTTCTTGATTCATCCTCTTCGTGAAATTCTCAGCTAACAATCATCTACGACATATTTCTCGATCTGGATTTCCATGGCTGTGCCTTTTTTTCTTTCTGGTGCAAAATGATAGAGAGAATTCATTTCTCTCGATTTAGGGTATGGGAAAGGAGGAGAGGTTGTTCAACACCCGGTCACTTGATAAGGGATAACCATTTGGCCCTCCCTTAACCTCAGCTTGATTGTATTTAGCACTCCTTCAATAGAGTTGCCCCTTAACCTTGAATGGGCTCCATATAGTGCTCGCCCATGAATGACTATTTTGCCCTTTTTTCTCAAATGAGTAGTTTCTCCTTCTTTTCCTCCGTGCGACTCCAAAGCACCTAATAACTCAAAAACACGCGTAAAGTACATAATTCACAAGAAAAATAGCAAAGAAAGCGTAACTACTAAATAGTAAATACGGTGTATTCTACACCTATCAGATTCCCCCACACTTAGACTTTGCTAGTCCTCGAGCAAATCAAACAAAACAATAAAATACAACAACTCCGTGTCGTCGAGGCTACGGTCACTTTTAGCATAAATAACAAGCCTTTAAACCCCTAGGTGTCCCTAGTGGACGAGTTATAGTCTCGTGAAGGTTTACTAGAGATATACCTACAAAACCTATATTTCCAACTCCGTCTATATGTGACAAATCAATGAACGAATCCAAAATGACTGCAGGAAGAGGTACCTTGCAAATTCAATTCATATATTAGTAAATAACTCTAATTAGATAGTCGAACAAGCCACAATACTCAGAAACTAACAAACCACAATCACAATGAAAAGATTAAGAAGATGGATATAGATGTAGATGTTGGCGAATATTCACAAGTGTTCGATGTTTCCATATCTGTCAAGGTCACTTGCTAAGATGAACCTAATCCTATTGGATTGAGCTACTCAAAAGAATCAATTGGCATATACAAAGGGAACCAAGAGTGACTTTATTCAACACAATAATAATTTTTTCTCTTTTTTTTATATGATTGGATCAAACTGGATCCAATTTCTCTTTTTTTTTTTTAGATTTATGATAGATCTTTTGGATCCAAGCGCATGCTTCTTGTCAGCAAGTACATGATAGTTGCCTTGGATCCTGCATTCCACGCTTGTTTAGGCGACGGAGACAGGGGACTACGTTTCACACATACTTGCTATTCCCAAGTGTCTTTTTTTATTCCGTTTTGGTCTAATTGGTCGGTCCTCTTTTTTTTTTTCTTTTCTTTTTCAATTTTTTTTTCTTTTTTTTTTTTGTAGTAACTCAACCACTCTATTTTCATCCTAGCGGTAATAACACGTCGATGTTTAGTGACCCACCAAAGCACTTAGAGAACAATAGATAAATATGGAAAAATAAAATAAAAATAGAATGTGATATGGTGATATTCCGAGATATGGTAGCAACTATCATGTTAATTTGTGATTTCTGAGCTATATTCTTCCCTTTTAGTTAATTGGTTCCTCTACTCCTGCATTCAAAATGGTTCCATCCACTAATGGTGTCATCCTAAAGGCACAAGTTCTAGATTTCGGAGTTCAAAACGCACAATTTTTTTTTTTTTTTTTTTTTTTTTTTTTTTTTTTTTTTTAAAAAGGCATAAATAAACTATACAAACATATAAATGCTCCCCCACACTTAAACTTCACATTGTCCTCAATGTGTAAAACCGAAAGTTCTGAATTCTGACGTAACAACAGATAAAACGCAAAAACTGTGCAAATTGGTAAGGAATTTGGAAAAACTCCATTTCACAAAAGTTGTTCACCTACGTGTTTTCTACACAGTGTCAAAATTTTACAGTGTTTTGATAAACGGTCTGACAGTTATGGTCTCTGGACTGAACTACGCGCAGTCTGAAATTTTCTGACGAAAAGGTATTCGTCATAATTCTCTTCTAAGATAGATTACGGACTCAATGAAATTAAACATAGGGATGCAAATATGATATGAAAACAGTAAAAAATAAATACACGAAACAAAAATAAAATGTAAAAGGATAAGAGATACAAAACCGGTGGGTTGCCTCCCACTTAGCGCTTGTTTTAAAGTCGACGGCCCGACTTAGCTTCTTGTAAGATTCATTCCCCATACAACAATAATCGGAAAAGTTGGGGATACACCCATAGAACCTGTTTTGCAAACACTAGCTTCACACAAATATTAGTAACATAAAGCAAAAGTGAAGCTATGAACCGATAAAAGCTTCCCCCACACTTATTCTTGTCCACACATGGAAGTGTATAAAGAATATACAAGTCGGGTACGTCCACGGTTTCTTGGTCCAAAACCTGCATAGTATGAGAATCAAGTATCTCTAATGGCGGAAATCGAGAAACAAAGTCATTCAACAATGTTTTCAAGCACATACATTCAAACCAATAAGAGGTAAAGGAGAAGAAACAATAGGCAAAGGGTTAGATAAACCTTTCACAATCTCTTTGTATTACGGAATCCTCTTCATCCTTGAAAAACTCAAGTGAATTATTCACCTCTTGTATATCATGGTCCTCTATCAAACTTTGCAACCATTCTTCGTCCGTTTCTGCCTTAACTAAAGTCTCGACATAAACATCATTATTACATTCATATGCAAGCTCAATTGGGTCTTCCACAATATTGGTCTTAACGGTTTCATTCTCAACATACTCCTCTTTGTTGTTGTAAGGCACATACTCTTTTGCGGATCCAAATTTTATTATAAGAAACTTTTTTAGAACACTCGAAAATGTATCATCCTCAAGCTCCACCCTTTGAATAGGCTCTTGATCATTATTAAGATCAATGCTTGAGTAATCTACATAAGTGTCATCATGTTCCTCTGCGTCTTCATCTTGATCCCAAAAAGACTCCTCGGAGATGTCACCATGAGTTGTTTCAAGCAATGTATCATAATCACCATCACTATCATAGTCAACATAAGATTGTTCCTCGCTGAATTTAGTGTTGCTAATCTCGAACTCATCCTTTTGAATAGGTGAATGATCATTATTACGATCAAGAGTTGAGTTAACCACACAATTATCAACGAAAGTGCCCAAGGATTGGCCTTTTTCAACATTAGCATCAATCAAATATTCATCACAAACCATATGCACATTAGAATTATCCATATCCTCCTTGTATTGATCAATGCCTCTTCGCAAGATAGTCATACCTTCACGAAGTTCTTGGAGTTGCTCGTTTGTAGTCTCTTTTGCTTTTTGAAACTCCTCTTGTAAAAAGGTGGAAACTTTGTCTATAAAGTTAGAGACTTTTTGTTCACAAGCATAAGAATCCTCCCATCCTTGTTGTTGTTCACATACATACTCGCCATAAGGTTGTAGAGGAAAACCACAAGGTTCCATGGAGTATTGGTCATAACCAATGAATTGGTTTTGATTATACCCATGGAATTGGTAGTTGTCGTATTGTTGAGGTTGTTGAAAACCGTATCCATTGTTCCAATATGCTCCTTCCATAGAAATAAGCACTGAAATAAGATTCTCAAACCAAGGTTAAAACCCGAGAAAATAAGAAAAATAAAACAAAAACTAAATACAAAAATAAGAAACCAAAAACAATTAACAACTCAGCTGCCTCCCGGCAACGGCGCCAAAATTTGACCGCGGTCGTAAGCGTCAAAAAATAAATTACACTTTCTTACTACTCAAAATATAAATATAGCAAGGGCAAGAAAGGATCGATCCCACAGAGAGGTCTAGGTTGTCAAATTGTTATGGTTTCCTATATAAAACACCGAGAATTTTCTTAGTTTATGTAATAAAATAAAATAAAAGCAAATAAAGAAAAGCAAACAAGTAATCAAGGATGAGAAAGCATTGGTCATGGATTTCGTTTTCATTCACAAACATGTTTTCAACACAATAACTAGAATTGATATTTTAATCTCAACTTTTATCAAAGACCCTAGAATACCTTGATCGCAAGAATATCCCGCAAATCTCCTCATGTCATCAACAAACACATTAAAAGATGCGAATATGAATTCTACCTAAAGGAACAACCTAACGTGTAAAAGCACTAATCAAGTTTAATTCCCTAGATGCATTAGGTTCTATGAAATCAGGCCAATCATAGCAATCGAACGTGGAAAGCGCACTAATCCGATTTAACAAAGGTTATAACTCACATATGATCATAAGAATATATCACTACAAACTATAATCATATTTATGCTACTTGCAATCCTAATTATCACTTTTGCGTATAATAACCCTAATCTAGCAATAAAGATGAAAGCAAACTCAATCGATTCGCGACTCGACTAAACAAGCATTCAAATCATGTAACAATATTAATGGTGAATCATAAACGATAATATGAGAGAAACTAATTTATTGAATTAAAACCCATATTTGGAAATCCAACTTATTCCATAACCAATAATAAAAACTCTAGCTCATATTGGAGTTCATAACAAGAAGAAAGAGAAGTTTCATGTTTCTAAACCCTAGAACAAAAGTAGAAGAAAAAGAATAGAATAAAAGATAAAAGATTCGGTGTTTTGAGAAAAGTCTTCTCTTTATAGCTCCACTCCTTCCAAAACTAGGTTTCGTCTTCAAAGTCCATTAGTTGGAAATTCACCCTACCACGAGAGAGAGAAACCTGTGTAGAAAATACGCCCCCAAAAGTGGTCGTCGGAAAATCGGGATTATGGCCGGAATCCATAGGAATAGTCGCTGAAAACCGTCCCTGTGACCTTAAAGTCAAACCGGCCACCGGGTCAACGGGTCGGGACCGAGTCATCTCGGTCAACGAGTCAAACCTACTAGTCATCACCAGAGTCAAACCGGGTCCAGGTCGAGTATGGGTGAGTCGGACACAGTCGATTGAGTCGATCCACCGCCTTGGCCGAGTGAGCCGACTAGCCTTGGCTCAAAGCCATTGACAGTCCGTATCGGTCATGCACCATGATGGTGCTCCAAGCAATTCCAACCATTCTGGCTATGCCATCTTCTATTCCGCATCATTTCTCGCATCTCACACAACCATTGCTTGTCATCCTGGTCTTGTTGCAACAAAGATAGCAAGACCAACCCCGCACTGCAACCTCGCCCCCAGTGCGCACTCGGCTCACCTGCGCTTTTCTGCTAACCGCAATTCCACTGAGCTTTCATCAGAACCACAACTCCCTGCAGCTCAGCTTGCCAATCTTGCAAGTGACTACCCCTGCCAACAACAATAATACTATTCTCTCCCTGTTCTTCATCTCTAGTTCTAACCTGCACTTCCAACTCACATCCTTAAGCTCAACTCCGGTTGGTCCACCGCAATAACACCTCCATCCTCACCGCAACTCAAACAACATCACTCTGCCTGAAATCATCAACAAGAACATGACTCAAAGACACTTCTCAACCCAATGGCAAAGCCTCGTAATTCCACCCACCTGTAACTTGGCATTCATCACAACTTAGCACCTTCCATTCCCAAATGCTTCAAACACACTTTAATTCAGCTATGGCACTTGCATCTCAGCTGCAAACTTGTCATGACCACATCTCCATAACTCATTGCTTCAAGGCCATTCCAAATTTCTCATTCTCCATAGTCAGCTTCTCCTTTAGGTGCTTAACAGCAACCTCAAATCAGAAACCACAACAAACCATCTCCTCCTGCAAATAACAGGCTCATATGCACCACTGCAGCACCAATATCTCAGGTCACATCTTCCCACTAAGCCATCTCCCTGCCATTCCTCCAAATTTGCAATTTCATAACTCAGTAACAACATGAGAGCCACATTCCACCTGCAATTGCTTACGACTCATGACAATTTCAGTTCAAGATCCCCAATCCTATAGCTTCCCTCAGCACTGCCGAAGCACAACCTCAACCAAATCCACCACCAGACCACTAATTCTGCAGCTGCACTTCAACCATCCAGCTGAGAACTTCCATCTGCAATCAATGCCTCCAAACCAACTTCCCAGTCTGTCTCCCATTGCTGCCATCACTAGTAATCCAGCACCACCAGTTTCCATTCTTTCCAATTCTTCATGTTACAGTGTCAATCTACAGTACCAAAATGAGCAAATCCAATTTCAGTATTCGGCAAACCTCAAAGTCTCTGGTTGATGTTCTTTGTTGAGAGAAATCTTCAATTCCATCGCTCGCAAATGAACTCTTTCTTTTAATGAAGTAAGAACTTTATTTGGTGGGGAGCTTGCCATGTCGCCCTCACTTAGCCATTGAACCAAGCACCAGCTCCATTCACCATTGTTTGCAGACCCAATTAATCTTCAATCGAACCTCCATAGAACCCTAATTCACTCAAGTCGCCTCGTTCTTCCCTCACCGATTTCCCCGATGAGTGACACGAGACACCATCCTTGTCTCGACCAACGAGAATCATCCAAGAACCCCTTTAGAACTTCACCCATTTTCAGGGACAAACCCACCTTCTACATCTCGATCTAATTCTCTCAAGAACATTCAATTTCTTCCACAATCTTCAGATTCACATCAATTAAGTCCTTCTCTCGCAAGCATAACCCCCATCAGTTCCTCCAATTAACGGCGTAACTCAATCCCTGCCTCAGTCTCGAACTCTCTCTCAGATTCAATTGAACCCACGATTCACCATCTTTTCTTCAAGCTCCAGCTGCACCATCTTCTTCTTTCCTTGGCAGCGTCAGGACCATTATAACTCTCTCTATTCTTGATTCATCCTCTTCGTGAAATTCTCAGCTAACAATCATCTCATGACATATTTCTCGATCACGGATTTCCATGGCATGTGCCTTTTTTTCTTTTCTGGTGCAAAATGATAGAGAAAATTCATTTCTCTCGATTTAGGGTATGGGAAAGGAGGAGAGGTTGTTCAACACCCGGTCACTTGATAAGGGATAACCATTTGGCCTTCCCTTAACCTCAGCTTGACTGTATTTAGCACTCCTTCAATAGAGTTTCCCCTTAACCTTGAATGGGCTCCATATAGTGCTCGCCCATGAATGACTATTTTGCCCTTTTTTCTCAAATGAGTAGTTTCTCCTTCTTTTCCTCCGTGCGACTCCAAAGCACCTAATAACTCAAAAACACGCGTAAAGTACATAATTCACAAGAAAAATAGCAAAGAAAGCGTAACTACTAAATAGTAAATACGGTGTATTCTACACCTATCACCCTTCAAATACCTAAGAATTCTTTTGACCAAAAAAAGATGAACATCTGTGGGAGCATGCATAAATTGGCTTACATAATTAACACCCAAGCATATGTCAGGTCTAGTTAAGCATAAGTACTGCAACATTCCAACAATTGTTCTATAATCTGACACATCTGGTAAAATAGTACCATCATTGACAGATACTCTTGGTCCTTTAGCCATTGGAGTTGTACATGGACTGCATTCTGTCATGTGAGCCTTACTGAGTAATTCAAGTGTATACTTCTTTGGTGTTAACAAAATATCAGTTGCAGTTCTGTTTGCTTCTATCCCCAAAAAATAATTCATATCCCCTAATTGTTTCATTGCAAACTTAGAACTTAATAATTGAACTACATGATCAAGCAAAGCATCAGAAGTACCAGTTAAAAGAATATCGTCAACATATAAAAGGAGCACCATCATTTGTGAACCAACAACATATATAAACATAGAAAAATCTGAGACTGTTCTAACAAAACCATAAGCCAGCAAGGAAGAACTAAATTTTTAAAACCATGCCCTTGGTGCCTGCTTTAAACCATATAAACTCTTTTTCAGATGACACACTTTATTAGGAAATTCTTTACTAATAAAGCCTGGTGGCTGTTTCATGTGGACATTCTCGGTCAAATCCCCATGTAAATGGCATTGGATACATCCAATTGCCTTATTGACCAACCTCTTGTAACAGCAACACATAAAACTATTCTAACTGTAGTGGACTTGACAACAGGACTAAAAGTCTCTCCATAGTCTATGCCATCTTGTTGATTATACCCTTGAGCAACTAATCTTGATTTACACCTATCCACTGTACCATCTGATTTCAACTTAACTCTGTAGACCCATTTACATCCTAAAATATTCATATGAGGTTCATGATCCACCAAATCCCATGTACCATTTCTTTGCAAAGCAGTTCTGTCTTGAGATTTGCCAGTATGGAATTTGGATAGCTTCTTTAAAACTTTTAGGTTCAGATGGAGTATTGAGCAAAGAAGCAAAAGCAGATGGAAGAGGATATTTTACAGAAGTTAAAGAAACATGATCAGGAAAAACTTTGGCTTTAGTAATGCCTCTTTGAGATCTAGTAACAACTCTAGAAGATGGAATTTTAGCTGATGAAGATGATGGAATATCCTTAATAACAAGAGAATCAGAAGAAGAAGAATTGTTGTCATGATTAGAAGAAAATTAAAACTCTGTTTCATAGAAAACAACATGCCTAGAAATGTATGTTCTTTTTGAAATTGGATTGTAACACTTGTAGCCCTTATGCAAAACACTATATCCAAAAAAAATGCATTTTACAGATTTTGGAGATAATTTATCAATTCTAGAGTGACCTAAGAAAGGATAACACACACAACCAAACACTATTAGAAAAGAATAATCAAGCATATCATTGTATAAAACTTGAAATTGAGATTTTCCATGAAGAATAGGAGTTGGAGTTCTGTTTATGAGAAAAGTAGCTGCTAAAAAAACATCATACCAGTAATCTTTTGGACAAGAAGCATTAAAAAGTAATGTATTACCCATTTCTGTAATGTGTTTATGCTTCCTTTCAGCAAGACCATTTTGTTGTGGTGTTTGTGGGCAAGAAATTCTTAATTGAATACCAGAAGAATCTAGAAAACCTTTGAAATGGCCTTTGACTAATTCACTAGCACCATCAGTTTGAAAAGCTAAAATCTTTGTTTGAAAGAAATTTTCAGTTAAGCTTTTAAAATGTTGAAAGCAACGTAAAGATTCACTTTTAAGTTGCACTGGATAAATCCAATGGAACCTACTAAAATCATCAATAAAGAGAATGTAATATCTATATCCTGCTAATGAAGGAATAGGAGAAGGACCCCACTCATCACAATGAATCAGTGCAAGTGGAGATGAAGCATGAGATGAAGATAGTGAAAAAGGAAATCTCTTACTTTTTGCTAACTGACAAGGATGACAAATACTTTGAGAATCAGAGGACTTAACAATAATGTTTTTATGATGATGAAGTTGTTGAACTATTTTGGAAGAAGGGTGACCTAATCTGCAATGCAAAACTTGAGATGGAGCAACAAGAGAGGAAAAAACATATTGCAATACAGTAGATGAAATTGGATATAGATTATTAACCATCTGACCCTTTGCTAATAGAATATGAGTCTGTAAATCCATTATTTCATAACCCAATGGATCAAAAGTAATATAACATGCATTGTCCTTTGTAAACTTGGCAACTGACAACAAATTATGTTTCATGTCTGGCACATGCAAAACATTATCAAGCCTTAAGCTAGTTTTTGGTGTATGAATTTTAGCATTACCAATAAGTGAGATGGATATAGTTTTACCATTTCCAATCATAACAGTATCCTTGCCTTTGTAATTAGAAGTATTTTGCAGCAAAGTCTTATCTCCAGTCATGTGTGTAGTAGCACCACTATCAGAAACCCATACAATATTTGAGGAAGATGGATCATCATGAACATTCAAACTAGTAAAGGCTTGCTAAGTAGAACTGGAAGGAGCAGCTGGATCAGCAGAATAGTTGACTTGAGTATCAAAATAATTTTCTTGAGCTCTATAACCAGATGTAGTACCAGCAGATGAATTTCCAGTAGTAGGTGGATGATATCTAAAAAATCACCTTGTAGCAATATGACCAGTCTTCTTACAAATTTGACAGTACATTTTGGAATAATCCACATAGTCCTTTCAGCATTTGAACCATTAGAATAATTTGAGCTAGAACCATGTTGATACTGACTGTTTTTGTAATTGCTTTCATTCCCCATTTTATTGTTACCACCATTCTTTCTATTATTACCATTGTAACCACTAGAACCATTTCTTGCATACAAAGCAGTAGAATTCTGCTCATCATAAACATTAGAAGTTTGATGATGTCTCTCAGCTAAAAACTGCTCATGAGAAAGGAGTTTTGCTTTTAATTCACCAAAGGATATGGTGTATCTCTATTTTGTGAAGAGATAACAAACATATCATAATCACTGCCCAATCTATTCAATACAAACATCAGTAAATCTGCATCATTAACCTTTTCTCCAATTGCTGTTAAAGAGTCAACAATAGTCTTAATCTTTTGAAGATAAACTACAATAGATTGATTGCCTTTCTTGATGCCATGTAATTGAGTTCTAAGCATGTTTTTCCTAGCAAGAAATTTGGTTCTAAAGCTTACAGCAAGATACTCACAAATATCCTTGGATGATGCAAGACCAAGAACATCACCACTTATAGTTTCAGTAAAAGTAGCTTTAAGACAGGTTGACACAAATCGATCTAATTTTCTCCAAGAAATCCATGTTGGGTTTGTAATTTCAATTCCATCAACATTTATTCTTTGTGGTGGTTTAAAAATTTCACCAGTAACATAACAAAAAAGATCAGTAGATATCAAAATACCCTCAAATTGATCACGCCATAACAAATAATTTGACCCATCCAATTTCATAGAAACAAAATTTGTTATATTGGTAAAAGGAAGTGAAGAAGTACAAGCGGAAGATGACATTGTTGCTTCAGTATGATTAACCGTATTGATATTGTTGATGTTGATAGAATTAACGCTATTGCTGTTGTTGTTGATATTATTTCTTCGAAATCTGTTGTTATTTCTATTTCTGTTGTAAGTATTTCTTCTAGTTGTTACCATAAAAGATTCAGGATGAACCCTAAAATTGATTTTGGGAAAGTTTTTAAATCTATATTACCCAGAAGCTAAAAATTGTTGAGAAAAATTATTAAGCTTTGTTGACAATTGAAAAACAGGATCGTTACTAATCTGATACCATGAGAATTATTATGTTCTCATGATGATCAAGAAACAAGAATTACAGCAGAGATGAGAAGAAAGAGTTAATGTATTTCAGATAATAGAAAACATTAAACAGGACAGACTTGTTCAGACATATTTATTACAGACTTTTAATACAGCTGTCTTATTCAGACATGACACAAATATGTGACTGACTGACCAATGATACTCAAGTCAAGACCGACTTGACTTGAGTTGACTAATATTCCTATTAACATGTAAAGCTCAAACTTATGATCATGTTACTTCTATGGTGAAGTACATCTTATTCCGGTGGGCTTTAGTTATCAAGGACTTTGAAGTATGTTAGCTCCCAAAACGATCGAATCATTATTGTCATCATTGGGCAGCCACACCTCCGTATATAATCCTCAATTGATCGAGCTAGCATTGTCACCGTCAACTCTAAAATCATGATAAGAAGCGGATTACCGAAATTACAGTGTTTCTGACACGGTTAATTAATTGATCAACTGTTTCTGGGCCTCCTCCATACGTCGGCATGCACAAACAACACATGGAGTTCATGTCTGCACCATACATATAATTGTTAGATATTAGTTCACGAAAATCTCACACAAGGTGGTGCATGATCAATCACAAAAACTTCATTTGTCATGTGACTTTCAACATGCATAGGTTTAACTGCGCCGGGAGTTTGTGGTTTCGTTCTATAAGTATTATTTGAATTTGGATGAACATTTTGTTTGTAGATCTCGCAGAAAAAACTCGTATACAAAGGAAGGGTATTAGAAGTAAAGTTCGGACATCAATGAAAAGATTACTTGTGAACGCTGCACTCGAGATATTGGAGAAAACTAGTGGACGAACTCTTAAGTACCGGGCAGCTTTGTTTGATCTCCATTTGAGTGTCCACGGAGTAATAAGTATTGTGGAGAAATCAAAAAAGAAAGAGAGATGAGAAAAAGGAAAATAAACGGCTTTGGTAATATTTGTTCTAGCTATTTTCTATTTTCAGAGTATAATTTTTTATTTATTCTGAAAAGCTGTGCCACTTCTAGCCGTAAAAACTAATCCTAAGACATTTTGTTTCCCAACTTTTGCTAGGGTTTGGGCTTACCATCTTCTCTGGCATTTGAGATGGGTGTTGAGGATCTCTTTTGCAGATTTCCAAGTTAGGGTGTATTTTCTCAGACTGTCGGTATGTTATGAACCATTTTAGCTACTTTGTAGTGCTTTTGTAATTTTATCGGGACAACCACTTTTTCTTTTTTCTTTTTTGTGTTCGAGTAAAAATAATTAATTAGGGATATCTCATTCTTGAGATTTGACAAACTCAAGAACAATTTTTTTTTCTCCTTTGATTGAAAGTTATTACAAAGAAAAAGAAAAGGGAAAAACAACTTTACTAAGAAAATTAAAAGAAAAAAATTTAACAAATGATGCTTGTAGTAAGAAAGTAAAGATAGCTCTGAGGTAGATTTGGAGGCCTCCAATTTCCACCGATGGTAAATATTGTTGCTTGAGCCTGACTTGAGTGTGAGCCATATGCCTATATTGTTGGCTACTCGATCGTACGATCGATGAAATTAAACTGTAGGTAAAAAAGAACCATGGGATTCCTTTTATCTCTCTTAAATCATTCTTCTAATTTTCCGTACCTGGTGGAATCATGAGAGCTTCACCCTTCCGGTTTAAAATCAGTTGTTCAATCACCTTCTTTAACCCCATGTTCCAAGTCTTTACCCTTTTCAGGTGGAAGAAGCACTCCTCGAGTTTCTGTAATGATTGGTCATTATGGCTCATAATTAGAAGCACCACACCCTTGCATTAATCATAATCCCTTGAGATAGGAACGGTAACTTTCTTTTTCTCATAAGAAACTTGAACCCAAAGCCCAGATACTCTAGAGTGCTATTTTGTATGGTTGTACAAAGCCCAGTTCAGTTCAACTCTAAAATTCTGAGAAGAAGCGGATCACCGAAATTATAGTGTTTCAGACACGTAGAATACTTCACAATATTCTCAATCTAATCTCTAAACCATAAATCACATAAACTTTTTGTATCATGTAATTTTCAACATGTATAGGTCTCAACTGCCGGTTAATATTTCACCTATAAGTACTATTTGAATTTACGTACATATTTCGCAAAAGGGGTTTGTCTTTTATAAGTAAAGTTTGGAAAAAAAAGAGAGGGTGAAATGATCATAAATTCATACTACACTTGAGATATTGGAGAAAACTACACAATTAACTCTTAACTGTTATGATATAGCTTTGGTTGAGCTCAATTGAGTTTTAACCAGTCTCCGATGCTACACTTCTGTGGTGTTTATAAAGTGATGAGTATAATGGGGAAATCGAAGAACGGTATTTTGGGCGCCACCCTATTTTAGTGGGGATGATGATTTCATAATTTGGGTGGATATTAATACCAAACTTACCCTTCTTAGTTAAATTAGTTAGTATAATTAGTTAAATAATTAAGTTAAATTAATTAGTGATTAATGGTTAGTGAGGTTATTAAACTCAAAATGAGGGTTCAAGTACTTAGTATACTTCAAATTTAGTTAATGTTGCTTGAATTGGCCAAAACTTTCAAAAAAAATGAAAATTTTATAAATTGATTTCGACCATGGAAATAAAGTTCCATTCGACATCCGAAGAACATGTAGCCGAACTCATATGCAAGTGTAGTTCTGGCTAATGTTTATAAAAACACAGGCAATTTAACCTCAGCTTTAATGGAGTTTTTGGCCTGACCTTCACCCGCAAAACCTCGAACTTCCGATCATGTTACTTCTGTGGTGAAGTACAACTTATTCTAGTGGGCTTTAGTTATCAAGGACTTTGAAGAAGTTGCCTTCCAAGTTTCAACTTTCCAGAATTGATTTTTTTTTTTTTAAAGCATTGGGTCAACTTTTATTCGACTCACCTTATTTTGTTTGTATTTTTTCGTTTTTTTTTGGCTTCAACAGTTTTTCTATCAAGTCTTTAATTTTTTGTTTTGTGTATTTTTTTCTCCAGCTGGTTCAAGCTTATTGTATCCATTTTTCTGATTAATTGAAAATCTTTCTCTGTCTATCATTTACTTTTAACAAATACTTGACATTTTTTTTTTTTTTTTTTATTAGAAGGATTGGTTGTCGCCTGAAATGTAATTCCTTACATGAAAATGATAATAAGCATCGACTGAAATTGCTTAAAAGAAAGAAAGAAAAGAAGAAATATAATAATCATCGACTGAAATCCCAACCTTATAAAACATCTATTTGTTTTGGGAGCTAATGCATTTGGACCTCAATGCATTAGCTCCCAAAACGATTGACCCATTATTATGATCATTGAGCAGCCACACCTCTGTATAATCCTCAATTGATCGAGCTAGCTAGCATCGTCACTGTCAACTCTATAATTATGATGAGAAGCGGATTACCAACTGTCTCGGTATCTCCTACATACGTTGGCATACTCAAACAACAGATGGCGTTCATGTCTTCACCGAACAATTAATTGTTAGATACTACACGAAAATCTCACACAACAAGGTGCATGAACAATCACGAAAATTTTGTCATGCAACTTTCAACATGTATAGATTTAACTGCCCGGTAGCTTGCATTTCGTCCTATAAGTATTATTTGAATTTGGATGAACATTTTGTTTGTAGATCTCATTGAAAAACCTCATATACAAAGGAAGGGTAGTAGAAGTAACGTTTCAAGAGCAATGAAAGGATGAGCTCTTCACTATTATTGGACAACTTTTTTCTGTTTCATTTGAGTGTCCACAAAGTAATGAGTATTGTGGAGAAATGGAACATGAAAGGGAGATGAGAAAAAGGAAAATAAACAGGTTTCCTAAGGTTTGTGCTAGCTATTTTCTATTTTGGCACTATTAGTTTTTATTTTTTGTTGAAAAACTATGCCATTGGTCGCCGTAATAACGTCTGTTATGGACTGTTTTAGCTACTTTCTAATGCTTTTGTAAGTTTAATGGGCAACCGTCTTTTTTTTTTTTTTTTTTTGGCATTGTCTTTTCATTTTCAATATATTTGGTCCTTTTTTTGTTCTTGGGATCGGACAAACTCATGACCAATTTCTTTTTCTCTCCTTTTGATCGAAAGTTATTCAAAAAAAAAAAAAACCAAAAAGGAAAAACTAAGAAATTAAAGGAAAATAACTAAGAAATGATGCTTGTAGTAACAAAGTAAAGCACTGAGGTAGACTTGGAGGCTTCCAATTTCCACCGATGGTAAATACTGTTGCTTGACCCCAACTTTGCGAAAGCGTGAGCCATATTGTTGGTTTCACGATTCGTTTGATGAAATTAAACTGCAGGTAAAAGAGCAAGGCTGCTAATAGAGGTGCCAGGATTAGTAGGGTGTACCAAAATTATAATAAGACAAAACAGTTTTTATATAAGACAAAACAGTTTTTGCCCTGGATTGGTACACCCCACTAATCCTGCCACCCCATTAGCAATCTTGGTAAAAGAGTATCATGGTTTTCCATTTTTATTTATCTCTTAATTAAACCTGGCACTTTTAGGGGCGACCCCGAAAGAATTAGGGGCGACACTAAAAGACAAAAAAGGTCACCCAAACGTAAATCTAAGCTACCCCTTATCTTCGATTTTTCGAAATGGCCAATATGCCCTTATATAATCGGTAGCCAACACCATAATCGGTAGGTAAACATACAATCGGTAGGTTAAAATGAAACTATACCTACCGATTATTGTGTAGATACTTAACTAATAATCTCTTTTATAATCGGTAGGTTATCCAACTTGTAAGACTACCGATTATAAGGAGCCCCGTATTCACCACGGCCAAATTCCATTGGTTTTGAGGGTGCGGAGCCAACCATAACCACTTGGCTTGAGCTATGGATGTAGACATAATCGGAAGTCTAATATGTTACATACACTACCGATTATAAGTTGCCCCAAAATGAGTTTTTTTCTAAAATCCTTGACGTGATGAATTTTGAAATATACCATAATCGGTAGGGTATATAATTATATAACCAACCGATTATAACGAGCCCCGATCCAACCTTTGCCATATTGCATAGGTTTTGAGTGTACATGACCTTTTAACCACTTGGTTTGCGTTTTGGATGCAGCCATAATTGGGAGTTAAATATATTACCAACCCATCCGATTATGGGTTGCCCCAAAATGAGTTTTTTCTAAAATCATTCATGTGATGAATTTTGAAATATACCATAATCGGTAGAGTTAACAACTTAAAAACCTACCGATTATAAGGAGCCCCAGATCGAACCCTTGCCAAATTCCATAGGTTTTGAGTGTACAGAGCCAGGCATAACCATGTGGTTCGTGATTTGGATGCAGCCATAATCGGGAGTTCAATATATTACAAGACCCTCCGATTATGGTGTTGTTTGGTTACAGAAACCATAGTTGTTTTTTAGTATAATAATCGGACATTAACGAAACCACAAACCTCCGATTACAAATATTCGGAAGTCAAGTGCTCAATTACTTTCCGATTATGGTGTTGTTTGGTTACAGAGAACAATTTTTTTTTACATATAACAGTCGGAAGGAACATTACAAATAAACCTACCGATTATTGTTATTCGGAAGTGAAGGTGCACATTTACCTTCCGATTGTGGTGTTGTTTGGATATAGAAGACAGGTTTTCTTTACACATGATAATCGGAGAGAAAAGTATATTAGCAATCCTCCGATTCTGACCAAATATTTTGCACAATCCCGAATCGGTAGGTTAATAACGTATAAACCTACCGATTCTCGACTAAAAATTGGAACATCCCCAGAATCGGTAGGTTAATATATAAACTTATCTTCCGATTGTGTTCCAAAATTCAACACTTTCATGTCTCTTCATGTGATTCGCTTGCGAGTCATTGTTAAATGCATAAAATGTGTAAAATAACTATTCTTACTCCATAAACATAACGAAACAACTAATATTCCGACACAAACTTTGAAAACGACATAATCCGACATAATCCAACATAAACAAAGTTATCCATAAAGTTAACGAAAAACATCGAGAGTTTACAACATCGAAAGTTTATTTGTTCATTTTTGCTTTGATTTTGCGACCTTTACCACCTCTACGACTTGGACCAAAGATCATCATTGGTTTCATCAACTTGAGTGCTCGATGGCCTTGAGTTCTTTTTGTTCGCCTTGGTTGTAGGTTTCTTTTGCAATTTTTCCCCGAACTGAGATGCATACTCCTCATTGTCAACGTTGTCAATCAACTGTTGGTGGTTTTTTATCTTCTCAATTGAAACAGGCTCTCCGGCCTTTATACAATCAAAGGCACCATTTCGACAAACGCTTGAACTCCTGTTTCAAATGCTTTAAAACATAGCATACCATCAAACGGTTATTACTCTATTTTGACCCATAATATTAAACTAATTTAACAAAACAATACGTACCAATCTATCAAAACCCATGCAGGCTTCTCTTTGAGGATACTCTTGTACGAAGTCTGGCTTTGCTTTAAGATCACGGATTACACGAACATGAGAAACATTGCATGGTACCAATCCATGTAGTTGGGAGCATTTTCAAAACCTTGGTTGGCTGCCCTTCCTTGGTTGATCAAGTAATGCGCCCTTCTATCCCAATGGAATTGACAGGATGGTGAACCCTTGTGAACCACCGTGATAGAATCTTTATCGACTCGCGAAGCTCCCGGAACCAAAGTGAAATTGCCATGGATTTCCTCCTTTGGTATACCTTGTACAAAACCGTGTTGTCGCATCACCCTTGAGGCATTGTACATCACATATCCCGTAAGTGCCACAACGGTCCAAAATAAAGTGCCAAATCGGACCGACCCAGCGATATGTCCAAAGAGCTCGGTCTTCCTTGTATGGATCAAAGCATACGTCTTGGGCATTAAGTGAGTCCAAAATCTCCCTCAAACGAATCAACCGATGCTCCTTCGTCCTAGAATGGTTGTCATCGAAGACGTACTTTCTTCCAATAGGGTCACCTTTCTCCCACGCCGGGTTTTCAATGGCCAATCCCAAGATAGGGAAGTGGACGTAGATCCAAGTCTATAATGTCATTTTTGCAAGTATTAGAAATTGATTCTTCAATAGTATAAAAAAATAAAAAAATAACCAAGTATGTGGAGTTAATAAACAATACATGAGAGCAGACTCACGTTCCTAGCCACTTGGCTAATTCCAACCCTCGAAGCCTTTCTCAACTCTTCCATCAACCACGCATGGCATGCCGTGCCCCAAGAGTACTCATGCACTTTATCGAGAGGATCCCGTGTTGTAAAAGGTTGGCGTCGACCCCGATTGCCACTCTGGTATTGGGGAAAATGACACATCCCAATACACATAGGAGATATGCGGTGGCCGCGTGGTTGACTTGCTCAACCCGTTAAAGTTCCTTTCTCTTCTTTTTCCTTGGTGCCCTTGAACATATCCATCGTAGTACCCATGTTGAACCTGTCTAGTTCTATACTTCATGCATCTTTTGAACTCGCTTGTTGATGTTTCTTCATCCCAACCCAAACACTTCTTAGTCGATCATAAAGATTCCTCCATTCCAACCGCTTAGTGAACTCGGCCCTAACACCCTTTCCATGGACGGGAGTTTAAGAATCTCACTCAACATCATCCGGGGTTATCGTCATCTCCCCAAACGGAATATGGAAGGTGTCGGTCTCAGGATAGAGTCTCTCCACAAACGCCGATATAGCCACCCGGTCATGTTCCAACATTGAGTTCTCCGCAGCATTGGCCAACCCCGAATTCGCAATAATGGTCTTGAACCTTTCACATTCATCCTCCAAAGGCCAATCTAGCATTTTTGTTGGTGCGGCGGTCGCTTTGAGTAAACGAACCGCATCGGAATGATACTATTAAACACATGACAAGTTAAAAAATAAAATTAGAATAACCTAAAACTACAACCCTTAAAAGTATTACGGAGAAAAACATAATAAGTTAATAAAATGGATACGATCATTACCTCGCCTTCATATATTTCTAGGCCCCGGGATTCTTTGTATCCAAATAACAATTGTCCTCCATCCTCCTGCAGCCCAAGGATTACACCTTCTGAATATCCTTCACCTTCGGTTCATCTCGACAAGGTGTTTCGCTTTCTTTCGAGGAGGATTTTTCTTTTCGGCTTGTCCTACTTCTTCTACTTGTTCAATTTAAAGGTTGTGATGGTGGAGCACTTGGTTGAACACCTTCTTGGATTGGTTGTGATAGAGAGGCACTTGGTTGAACACCTTCTTGGATTGGTTGTGATAGAGAGGCACTTGGTTGAACACCTTCTTGGATTGGTTGTGATTGAGAGGCACTTGGTTGAACACCTTCTTGGATTGGTTGTGATTGAGAGGCACTAGGTTGAACAGCTTGTTGGCTTGCTTGTTGAGTTCCAACTTGACCACTTGAAGCGGCGTTAGCGATCTAGCTCTCCTTGCACTAGGCGTCGGGTTCGACGCCTATCCTTCCTTGCACTAGCCGAGACAATTGCATCTTGGATGTTTTTACCTCGCCTATCCCTAAACAACAAAAAAAAGTACAACAGGTTATGAAACTAAATATTCGGTTGGTTGATTTAACAAATTGCCTCCGATTATTTTCAATCGTAAGTATCAGTTCACCTAAAGCTACCGAATACGTATAATCGGAAACAAAATAAAATTTTTGGTGTTCGAATATGTTTATCTACACACAATAATCGGAATCTAAAGTTCAACATAACCCTCCGAATACAAATAGTCGAAAGGCATAAAAAGTCCACCTACCGAATGCCACACAATCTAAGCCTCACAAAACTAATGTCTACCGAATATGCGTCTCTTTGTGTCCGAAACAAATCAAGTTGTTAGCCTAAACAATCGGAAAGATATTACGAATATATCACCCGGTTATTGCGTCTCTAATACTTGTTCTTCCTAGTATATTCGGAAGGCAAAATCACAATTAGCTTAGATTATGATCGATTTAGGCCTCTGTAATGAAAAAGTTATATAATCGGTAGGATACCTAAATTTTTACCACCCGAATATGACAAATTTTCTCGTGAAATGAAGAGTTCGACCACAATCGGAAGTTTATAACAATACCTAACCTACCGATTCTGGTTAATAACAAAGAAAACCCTAAAAAAAATAAACATGGATTCGTCCAATTGAAGCAATATAAACCAAATTAATGGTAGAATCTTACCTAATCGGCGCCATTTGAAGTTGCACGAGAGTTTGGCTATCGATACGCCTACTTCATCGTCTTCGTGTTCTTCGGGTTCGTGAGTTAAAACCTCTTTATTACGGGCATGCAATCAATATTCGGATCCTCACCGCGCACTTCGTTTTTGGTTCGAGCTTTCTTACGTTCCGTTTCCTTCCTCTTTATAGAGAATAATCGACGATGATTCGATTCGACGATGAACGATGTATAGCGAGGAGAGGGGATAGTTTTCCTCTCTGCAATCGGAAGGAAAGAGGAGAAGAGGAGTTGAAGTTGAAGTTGTAAAGAAAATGAAATGAATTTGAATTTAGGTCGACTTTGGTTTTATCTCACAACGGTTATTAATCGGTAGGTAATACCACCTAATTATCTACCGATTGTTGAGTAGCCCAAAATCGGTAGAGTGGGTTACTTATAACCCACCGATTATTGGAAGCCCCAAATTGAGCATTGGCCAAATTCCCTAGGTTTTGAGGGGTGCGAGCCGACCATAACCATGTGGTTCGTGATTTGGATGTAGCCATAATCGTAAGCCAAATAGGTTACCCAATCTCCGTTATAGGTTGCCCCAAAATGAGTTTTTCTAAAATCCTTCATTTAGGAAATTTGAAATCTACCATAATCGGTAGTCTACTCAACTTAATAAACTACCGATTGTAAGGAGCCCCGGATCGAACCCTTGCCAAAATCCATAGGTTAAGAGGGTACAAAGCCGAGCCTAACCATGTGGTTCGTGATTTGGATGTAGCCATAATCGTACGGAAGATAGGTTCCAAAACCTACCGATTATAGGTTGCCCCTAAATGAGTTTTCTAAAATCCTTATTTCCACACCAGCTAAAATTGAACCGGTATTTGAAGTCACTCATTTTATTGAATCGAAAAAACATACATGTAGTTGAAATAAAATAGAAGTAAAACACATAAAATTGTTCAATACATCGCCCTAGGAATTCTCTATGAGTTTAATTATATTGGGCGAATTGCCATTCAACTTCCTCCAAGAGAGTGTAGCGGTCCTAGTGCGAAACTCATGGCCGTACCTTAATTCGTATTGGCTCCGACCCAAAGTATCTTGGGAAAACAATTTTTTAAATAAGTTAGCGTTGTTGAATAATCATAACCAAATAAATAATTTTTGATGAACGGCCTATTGATTCACAAACTTACTCTACTCATGCGGTCTTCGTTTGGCATAGCGTCCTTACGAGCTTTCAATTCGTTTCTCGGCGATACGCATTCATTGTATAAATAAGCGTACCTTTCCTTATACGTGTGAGTGTCCTCCTTGAACGATTTCCGTTTAGTGCTTTGAAAACCTTAAACACACGTTTCCACCAAGCATTGGTGTTTTGATCATGCCCAAAGTAAGGCCCCAGGTTGGGTCTTAGTTCTTGGCCACCCATTGCGCTTCCTCAGCGGATTGCTTTGTGAGAGTGGTGTGTGCTATGACAATAGCAACATCTTCTAGATTATTGAACGGAGTTGGAGCCATTTTTAGTGTTCCAAAGTGATGGGTAACTGATTTAGGAAGATTGAAAGTGATGGGTGAATAAGTTTGGTAGAGATAGGTCTCTATTTATAGCAAAAAAGTACCCAACGGCTAGTTTTTTAAAAAAAACGGTTACTTCAAAATAATCGGAGGTTTGTCAATATGTATTATCTCCAGGTGTGTTTGGTTTTAGAGCACGGCTAGTTTATTTTGAACAACTAGCCGTTGGAGTATAATCGGTAGTTAGATCAACAATTAAAACTTAGATTTTCATAAATATTTTGAAATTCATAACAATATCACCTACATTTTTTGCGGTAGTTGGAGTATAATCGGTAGCTAATAACCTCACCGATTATACGATTTGCTTTAATTTTGTTTTTGCGAAATGTCATTTTTTTCGAATTTGGGAACTAGAAGAATCGGTAGTTAATAAGATATCCGATTATCTGATTGCCCAAATTTCTTTCTTGGCGAAATCACCAATTTTGGGAATTTAGGATCTACTATAATCGGTAGTCTCGTGAGGTTATTTCCCTTAGATTGTTATAGAAGCCAGATGCGTGTTTGGCACAAAATCGATAATAATCGGTAGTATAACATAGTTACTAAGCTTAGATTTCGTTCTAATAATTGGGAACAAAATAGCTTAGATTGTGTAAGGGCATTAACGTATTCTCCGCGTTTTTGGACATCCCTTAACGGTGTATATGGGTTGGGAATAAAAAAGTCGCCCCTAATTCTTTCGGGGTCGCCCCTAAAAGTGCCAGGTAATTAAAATCATTCTTCTAATTTTCCGTACGTGGTGTAATCATTATAGCTTCACCCTTCCAATTTAAAATCGAGTACTTCTAAACAAACCGTTGAATTAAACGATTTTAAAACCGCACAGACTCATGAGGATAGCCCCGCCATCAGCAGATTTGTAGGGGGTCCAGCTTATGGGACCCACCATGTGTCTTCACGGTTTTAATATTGTCCAAATTCTCGGTACGTTTAGAATTTTGGTTTAAAATCAGTTGTTCAATCATCTTGTTTGACCCCATGTTCCAAGTCTTTACCCTTTTCAGGCTGAAGAAGCACTCCTAGAGTTTCTGTAATGATTGGTCATTATGGCTCATAATTAGAGCACCACAGTCCCTAGCTAGCTAAAATTCTTGCATTAATCATAGTCCCTTCCCTAATTAGCTATTCGGAATTCGGAAAACGTACGGAACGACAAACATACGAGTATTATACGGTTTTGTAAAATTCAGATTCGGTCCAAGATTCGATCAACGAGACGTGATTCGTCAGTAATTCGAAACGGCATACGTACGTGTATAATTCGATTTATAAATGTGAGTTCGGCTCTGAAAATTCGGTATCTATATATACTAAATAATTTATATTTATAAGGTCATAGACCAATTTTAATGCATATGTGTGAGTTATTTAAAGAAAAAATAAAATTAATATGATGATATTAATAATATATACAACATTAGTTATCCAAGAGGACGTGGTATAATGGTTTAGATGCTTGGTCGGTGAGTTTGAGATCTCTCTCACCTTCACCTTCAAATTTTTTTCGATCATTTTTATTTCAAAAAAATTACAACAACGTCTAATATTGGGTCGTGTATGCCCGGAGGCGGTAAACCCCAAAAAAGTGGGGCCTTTAAAAACGTAAAAGCTAAAGAATTTATGACCAATTTAAGCGGGCATATCATTCGGGATTCGGATACGTAAAATTCGTGAATTCGCGAATAATCCGGGAATGCCACATAATACGCGACTTGGGTTCGGAGTTGGAAACGTACGCGAATAAAACGGTAAAATTCGTGATACGGAAAAATTCGCGAATCATTCGCGAACTTACTAACTAGGGTCCCTTCCCTTGAGATAGCAACTGTAACTTTTATTTTTCTTCTCATAAGAAACTTTAACCCAAAGCCCAGATACTGTAGAGTGTACTATTGTATGGTTGTACAAAGCCCATTTCAGCTCAACTCTAATATTCTGAGAAGAAGCGACACCAAAATTATAGTTCACAATATTCACTCTCTAAGCCGTATGGTGTGCATGAGCAATCACATAAACTTTATTTGTCATGTAATCTTCAACATGTATAGGTTTCAACTGCTAGAAAAAGTTTCATCCTATAAGAACTATTTGAATTTAAGTACATATTTGCGTAAGGGTTTTAGAAGTGAAGTTTGGAAAAATAGAAGTGAAATGATCATAAATTCAAGCGAGATATCGGAGAAAACTACACAATCAACTCTTAGTTATTATGATAGAGCTTTGGTTGAGCTCGATTTAAATGTTCTTTTATTCATTTTTCGATGCTACACTGTGCTGGTGCTTATGAAGTGATGAGTAGTATGGGGAACTCCAACATAAAAGAGAAAAGAGAAAGACCATATGACAGACAGGAGAAGAAAGATTTTTGAGGATAGTCAGCCATGAGGGTTTATTCTCCGAGTGTCTGTTCAACTTCATGGAAATGATATACTATTGATAAGCAAGTTTACCGGGAAAAAGAAAACCAAAGATATATCGTTTTTCATTGGCTTATTTAGGGCTTTGAAGCATTGATTGGATCATTATAAGTTACGGCATGTTCCGATATTTTTCTTTCATGCATGGGTGTATTTTGTAATTGCCTTTGATTAAATCCACACAATGTTTTACCGTTTATTTTCAAGATTCTTCAAAAGTATTAAGGGGTTAGATTTTGGTCCACACACAACATTTTTAGGATTCTTCACAACGTCATCAGAGTACAAGCTGAAAGCGAGTTCAGTTGTGAGTTTTCGACTAAAATGTGACCTATATACCATACCAAACTTTATTTTTCTTTCTTTCAACGTGTTCTGGTCTCAAATTTGACTGGAGTTTTCGATTAAAATTTCAAATTAAAATTCGGTGAAATTTAGAGAAAAATGTTTGTAAGAATCAAAAAAATATTAATAAAATACAATTATTTGAAAACAATATTTGTATTAATTACAAAAATTCATCGCTAACAACTTAGCGTATCTAAATTTGGGACCAGGCATTCCCATAATTTATCAGGTAAATTCTATTAAATGACTCTGTGGGTACAAAATATCCACGTATAATAGCTATCTAGTTTGTTCTTCCTCTTTTTTCATGCTTCAAAAAAAAACACAAAATTGGTCAAAAAGACCAAAATCAACAATTCCTGGGTGAAAAGGACACTTAGGTTTTGATCTTGTTTAAATAAAAAAAAAATTAAAAAGATCTTGTTTAAATGGACAAAAATTTAAAAATAGGCGGGATGTAACCGTTTCATCCTGTCCATTTTCAAATATTTTTTCTTATTTTTATTTTACGAGGATGCATCCAGTTTCATCCTTGCTATTTTTTGAAGTATAAGCCAGGGATGAATCGAGTTTCATCCTGGCTATTTTTTTTTTGGCTATTTCACCCGTACTTTTTTTACTTCGTCCATTTGAACCGTGTTTTAAATTTTTTTGGACAAATGACCCATTTTCTCAAAAAAAAAAAAAGCGTATCCAAATTTGATTCGTATCCATTTTTTCTTTTGACTCCAAAAAAATAAGTTTATTAAATAAAAGAAATAAATGTCACCATAAGAAGTACTAAAACTGAAATAGAGATACAACAAGCATGAATTCAATTACATATTCAAAAGAATCATAACAGCATTCCACATTCCCGTTATGCAAAATACGTTTCAAAGGCATCAAAATTTTTAGAACCCACTAACCAGTTGAAGATAATTTTTTTCACACGTACAGTGGAGTTATTCTTTCTGTTCCATTCCTAGATTGTCTTCCTGACACAGTCTTGAAAAACACAGTTCAAATTGTAAACTTAGTATATCCATCCACTTGAATAGATATTAAGCTTAGACATAAAAATTATTAAGGTTATTAAGAGCTTAAGATACAATTAAAAAATTGATTAAAAAAAAAAAGAAAGAAGAAAAGATACAATTAAAAAAGACCACAAAACTTAGGACCGGTGCATACACTAGCGCCTTCTTAATTTGTATAAATGACTGCAAATACTATATAAACCTATGTTGGTTCATTCTCAGAAACTGCAAAACTTGTAGTTAATTAATGACTCTGCTTTCCGGATGTTATGACAAATCTAGCTAGGATTGATGTTGATGGTGAAATACCCGTGCATTTCATTGCGGTGAAGTTTATGCAGCTGGAGCATAGTCATAACCACTATCATCATCATCATCACTATCATCATTTTCCATAGACGCCGCAGGTGCATAATCATAACCATTGTCGTCATCATCATCATCATCATCATCGCTATCTGCATCGACTAATTGTACTATTGATGCAGCTGGTGTATAATCATAACCGTAATCATCACTGCAAGCTACATTCCTTCTTAACTTCATCAACAACAACATTGATATGGCTGCCATAAGTTCTAAGAGAAGGAGATCGGAATTAATGATAAGTGTTTGTGTTTGTTTTTGTTAAATGATGATTGTGAATGAACATACATACAGTGCAGCTCGGTATATATACCCTAAGGATGATGCTTAGCTGGTTGTAGCACAAGCATAACACAAGAGAAGTGTGTAGAATTCTTGGAAATGTGCGTTTAGATACAATTACCATATACCTGGCATGCCACGTAGTATTCCAAGTAAAAACCTAAAATGGCAGGTAGCCGTAGACTTAAACGCCCTACATGGCAAGTTCACGTTTCAATGACTAATTATATAGCAACTAACAATGGCTCTCTCTCTCTCTATATAGCAACTACCAATGGCTCTATCAGGGTCGTAGCAAACTATTTGGGGCTCTAGGCGAAGCTAGAGAAATGGGGGCTCTTTGTAAGCGATTTTTTTTTTCCCTGGCTTGATATCATAAACATTCAAATGACAAAATTGGCCAAAAAATCTAGAAACACCCAAAAAACGCATAATCATACAGAGATCAATATTGCTACCCCTTTCGAATCAAAATCATCGATCAATCATATTATCGAAATAAATTTATCCACTATCAACTTCCAACATTTGTTGGACAAGCCAACTTTTGCTAAAATTGTCTATAAGATTTTGTACTCTCTCCGTCCCACTATTAAGTGACCTAGTTTAAGTTTGCACAATTTTTAAGGCAAGCAAGAAAAAGAATACTTTTAAGCATTTTTTACAATTATACCCTTAAGGATAATAACTAGTGAAATTTAGAAATGATTTATCTCTCAAACTACTCAACGGATGTTCGCAAACTTCATACCATTGAAAAGCATTTTAAAACACCTACGTAACGAATATAAACATGCATATCAAATTATGCATATTTCTTATATTTTTTATAATTAACTAAAAGGATAATTTTAGAAATACCTCCTTGTTTAGTGATATAGGTCACTTATTAGTGGGACAAAATGTAAAATCAAATAGGTCACTTATTAGTGGGACAAAATGTAAAATCAAATAGGTCACTTAATAGTGGGACGAAGGGAGTATTATATAAACACATTGGGATAGCAATCCTCCATATCATTTAAGAAAATCAACATTTTTTTTGGCTTTTTCTGTTTGGGCAGACAAAAACTTCAAAAAGTCTCTGCATACAAGTCATGCCCGTCAATATATCGAAACGGATATCATGCCTTAGATAGCTTTCAAGCTTGATATAAGAAGATGTAAAATAAGTTATTTGCCGATTGCCCAACTTAACATTTTTTTTCGAAGCATACTTGCACCATATTACATAACAACAAAATTGAATCGCTGAATCGTATTATTTTTTGAAGCAAAGGAATTGTTGAATTAAAAGTTTCGAAGTGGAATCTAGATAAAATAAATTAAATGTCAAATGATAAAATTTACTTTGATTTCATTGGCGTAAATCTTGTTCTTCTTTTTTAATTAAAAACGAGAAAACCTTAGAACTTGTAAACAAAGTGAACTAGATGGGAAATCATAATAAATCAGGGAAAAAAAAGGAAAAGGAAAGATAAAAGTGGAATACTTAAATGGGAAATTATATAACCAGTAGAATTTGGGGGCCCTAAAATATGGGGGCCCTGAGCCATCGCTTAGGCCACCTATGCCCGGCGACGACCTGGGCTCTATACCTTTGGCATTAGGCCGGAGCCGGGGACAATATTAAGAATGTAATTAAAGAGGTTGTCTGATATTTTGAGAGAGATAGAGAAAGGGTAAGGCATATATGATGTGAGTGGATGCCTTCGAAAAGCAGTTCATGGTTCTTGTTTGTTGCCAAGTTTGGTCTTTGGTGAGTACATAGTGTTGACATAAATATGCCCGTGCCTAGTTGATGGGGACTTCATGATTTTGTGCCATCTCTTTTACAGTACGGATATCACTTTGTGCCATCTCTTTTACAATAAATATCACATTGGTATATCATCCTCGCCAGCAGCTGAAATTTGGATCTCCCTTTTACAATATGTGTTGAATAAAAAGCTTTGTTGAGTAGTTTGGTCAAATAGTTAGAGGTGTAAATTGGGCTGTGCCAGCACGACGAATTGACCCGGACACATCACGCTAAAATTTGAGCATAGCACCCAAAGACGTGACTTAGCCCAAACACGGCACAACACGTTAGTTAAATGGGGCGTCTTTGAGTTTGACTAATTTAAGCACGAGTAGCACAACACAAGACGCTTAAGAGAGATAAGCACGTGGCCCAAATTAAAGCAGCACATTAAGAGAGCACGTCATAACATGTACAAATACACCATATAACAAGGCATAATACATCACATTTTTTGTATATTTCACAAAAGAGTCACTATTCTAGCTAGTTTTTAACATTTTATATTGGCTTATTTATAACAACACATATAATACCTTAATATTTGGAAAATATATTTCAATATCGTTGTTATAATGTCGTCACCTATATTTAACTAGAACATCAATTTACATGACAATAATCCAATTTTATATTTGATGGGCTATTTCTTTTTATCGAATAAACTTGTTAATTTTACTTGAAATAATTTCAAATGATATGTTGTCTAATTAAATTCTTGTGGATAATGTCCGACTTAATGTATACATTAGGTGATTTCAAATTGTTTATAGCACGTGTGCCAGCACGGCACAACACGACGTTTATTCGTGCGCTGTGCCTAGCTTTTGACTAGTAAAGCACAACACGACACATCATGTTTAAATCGTTGGCACAGCACAGCATGACACATGGCACGTGAAGCACGAGACTTCGTGTGCCGGGCTGGCCGGCACGTTTTACACCTCTACAAATAGTTCATACTGTTGTAGATTACGAAGGGTCAAGGGTTGATTTGTGGCACTAAGTAAATTCCGAACACCAACACATATTTGAGTGACAATGGACGATCTTGGGTTATATTTTCCTTCTTTTTGCTCATGATGTAGAGTGTGGAGTTAGGGTTGGATGACAAATATTTACTTTGAAACTCAGTTTTTGGTATAAGGAGATTTGAAGTAACCTAGCCGATATCATTTTGGTATAGTAGTAAAATTATTGGGTGATGATATCAGTGACCCGAATTCGAAATTCGCCAGCACCAACTTTTTTACCCAAAAAAAAAAAAAAAGATTTGAAGTAAAGAGCAACTTTCAGATTTAGGGCGTATTTTAAATCAATTGGTATTCCGAACCAATTTTGAGCCACTATAAATAACTTATGGTGGGTTTGTTTGCATAATTCACAATTTTTAGGAATTTATAATTTCACAGGATTACAAATTTTGGGATTCACGTAAATCCCTCGCATGTTTGGTAACTGAGTTAGATTCTAAGAGCAACTGCAGTGGTGCGAGTATAACCAAAGACCAAAGAGGGAAAAAAAAGACTAAATTTGGGTTTAGTCCGTTGAGTGACGCAGTGGGAGGAAGACTAAATTTTGGTGGATTATAAACTATACCAACGCCTGGTGTGGGGCGTGAAGTATACGTTGGCCTGATGTGGGGCGGAGGGTATACGTTCGCCCGGTGCCGAAAACGTAAGAAGAAAAAAAAAAAAAAAAAAAAAAAACAATGGGGCGTTGGTATAATCCACGCCCCATATAAACATTCTAAATTTTTGAGTGGGGCGGAGGTATAAACCACGCCCCACAATAAACTAAAATATATATATATATGGGGCAGGGGTATAAACTACGCCTGCTGTGGGGCGTAGACTTTACGTCCGCCTGGTGTGGAGAGAATACTATATCAACGCCTGGTGTGGGGCGAACACTATATCAACGCTCGACTAAAATTTGGGTTTGGTCTTGGTCTGGAAATTTGGTATAGTCTGGTATTTGATCTTTAGTCCGTCCCACTACGTCTCTATCTTTTCCCAAATTTTTGGTCTTGGCCGCCCACTGCAGTTGCTCTAAGATTCATAAAAAAAAATTGTGTTAAAGCCCATGTATTGTTTGGCATTGACATATATATATATATGTGGGTCCATAAATCCCTGATAAGTTTCCCAGCAAATCTTAGGGAGAGGGGTCGGACTCCATATGGAGGATTTGCTGGAAAAATAAATCACGTCGGAAACATAATTCCAGGGATTTGGGCAACCAAACATAACGAGAGAAACGTAATTCCATCAAATCCCCTGGACCCATAAATACACCTTTAAAATTCTACATCCAAACCCACCATTAATATGTTTTGGGTCAAGGGGCAGATTTTTGAATCACATAGGTATTTTTCGGTTACTCGTAGATATGACTTGAAATATACTGACATACAAGTTCACTTTCATGCTCTGCAAAGTTAAGGAAGGGTAAATTTGGAAAACTACAAAGTTCAGCTTCGAATCTTCATCTAGAATTGATTCTTTCTAGAAATTAGAGTGTTCATCATAGGGTTTGCCTTACAGGTAGTAATAGATATTTTGGGTTTGAAAATGGTATTAACCCCAAAGGGGAAGAAAAGGTAAAATACAAATATAGAAAAAGGTACACTCAATCTAGAAAGTAGTAGTACACCGTCGAAAATACAGATTTTTGAATCACATTAGTACACCGTCGAAATCTCACTGAAAAGACTTCACTTTTAAGTTTTACACAGACACTATTTATAGTAATCATAAATTCTCTGATGCCATACATGTGTACTAACTTGACTGCTAGGGCTGTCAATGGATATTCGATATCCGATAAACGTTTCCGAATATCCGAATTCCGTTGAGTTAATATCCGACATAACGGTTATCCGATATCCGATAACCTTAACGTAACGGATATCCGTTTATTAACATAACGGTGCCGGTTAAGGAGTTTCCGTTAGGTTAATATCCGATATCGTTAGTGTATAACTATATATCATAAAATTTTCGGAAATTTTCGATACCTAATACCCTTTAGGTTTACTCTTTAGCCATTTGATTACGTCTCTCCTAAGTAAATATCGGAAATTATCGAATATTAACGGAAATTATCGGAAATTAATGGAAGTTTTTGTATCATGAGTAGATAATCTGAAATTATCGAATAATATCCGATATCCGATAGCTTATCCTTATCCTTATCGATATGGAATTTTGAATTCAAGCGGATATTATCGGATACCGGATATCCGATAACCCTTAACCTTAACCTTATCGGTATTGCCAATATCCGATGGATTTTTATCCATTGACAGCCCTATTGACTGCTCTCTCAAGCTAGTACGTCCGATCCCACCCATGTCCTTGCTGATATCCCTTTTTCCCGGCACTTTTAACGGATAATGGACACCTTATCTAAACCCACTTCTTTGCCGCGTACTCTTTTCATGTGATGACCTTGTCTCTAAGGTACATTAATTATATCCTTTGGTTTTGACACCCAACAAATATACCCTTATACAACAACAAATATACTATCATTTATAATCTTATCCATTTAAAAAACATATTACCTTAATACCCTCACTCATATAATATCTTTCTTAATTTCAAAATGCAACAAATTTCTTTCTCTACCACCACCACATATCCACCACCACCAACATTCACCTACCATTTCACCGCCACACATACCACCAACATTCAACTATCATTTCACCGCCACCGCTCAATGAGCACCACCTACCAACCGCCACCACTAACCACCGCCACCACCACTAACCACCGCCACCAGTCCACCACCACTAGTTAGCCACCACCACCGGTCCGCCGCCGCCGCCGCCACCACCACCGCAGAGGAGGTGTCAACAACCGAAGTTGATTCCAAAAACAAAAATCGAGAAAATAATAATAACATGGTATCAACAACCAAGTTGATCCCAACAACAAAAATCATAAAATAAGAAAAACAAAAATTGTGTCAACAAACGAAGTTGATCCAAAACTATGGCGTCAACAACCGAAGTTGATCCCCAAACAAAAATCAGAAAATAAAATAAATAACTAATATGGTGTCAACAACCGAATTTGATCCCAAAATCCAAAATCCAGAAAATGTGCAAATTAGTTATGGTATCAACAACCAAACCCAAATATTGTATCAACAACCAAAGTTGACCCCAAAATCTAGTGTCAACAACCAAAGTTGATCCCTAAAATTTGTGAACCTTGATGTGAATCGAACACGCATCTTTTGACATGAAGTCAATTGTGCTACCATTGCACCACGGATCGGTTCAATTTCACACTATCCAAGTAAAATAAAACTACTGAACCAAAGCAACATGAGTATGATTATGAAGTACAAGATATATTGTCAACGAAATGATATGAACAATGGAGTGAAACAAATTTAACAAACCTAAATCAATTGGATTTATCAATCTCTCTTCATCGTATTACCTTCTTTTTTTGCACAACCAGATCATCAATCAGAACTCCTATTTATTCCCTAAACAAAATGGAGAATAAAAAAACAAGTACAAAAATACCTAGTTAGTGGCTTTCCCTAAAACAGCTGGAACAGTCCATATATCAAGTTGACGCCAAAAATTGACATATTAGAATGAGTGAACGCGACGTGAATCGAACTCGCATCTTCTGACATGAAAGTCAGTTAGGCTACCATTGTACCACAAGGTCATATAAGCTATTTGATGTTTTTACAGTTCAAATATAATCAGTTATGCTACCATTGCACCACAAGGTCATATAAGCTATTTGATGTTTTTACAGTTCAAATATCGCACTAAAGAAACAACGACGCACATCTAAACTAAATGAAGTCTTGAACTACCAAATTGCTCACAGGAAAAATTCTTACCCTGAACTATTTTGGAAAATTTGGATTAACTCACAAATATAGCTTAGGAAAGGTGTGGATGGACGTAAATCCAGGTGGCCCAAAAATGTTGAAAAATGGTGGCTAATCTAATTAATGTGCTTTTACTCACTGATGACCATAAAAATGTAGAAGCATTACTCTTCCTTTTAACTATCAAAAAGAAACTCATGATGACTGTCAACAAGAAGGTGTAAAGATGATGCACAGTTAACACTATGCTAACCAATAACATTTAAACACAACATACAAATGTTCAGGTACATATTTAGATAAGTAAAATGTTTTCTCCAACAGCAAATTAAACTGACCTTGTTGCATACAGTTGCACTACGGAATCGTGAATTGGCCGACCTCTTTCGGTTGGAGAAGATAAGCAATGCATACTTGGCGGCACAGTCCTATTACGTCTCTCATAAGTATTGAAGCTATCCTATTCTTTGTCTCCAGATCCTATTTGGGAGTGTGCTTCTCTGCAGTTTAAAACAGTTTGGTTAGTTCAATACCAACAGCAAAACCAATAACTCACCGATACCAATACCAAAATTAAAACCAGCAACAAAACCATCAACTCATCAATAAAAGCCACTACCATACCTGCAGTGCAACAAACATTCGTCACCGTCACCAGAACAAAGAATGACATTCGCCAAACACCGTTGCTGCAATATCCACCACCACCACCACCACCGTAGCAACAACACCACCACCACCATCCACCACCAATCCACGACTAAAACATCAACCCACCACCGTTATTGACCCTACGAATTCATCATAAAGTTTTTTAAAACCAAAATTTTGTTTTCATAAATTTCAAAACCTAAACCTAAAAATAAAGTTGAATTTTACCAGTTTTAGAATCAACAAAGCTCAAATCATTGAATCTTCAACTCACAATCCTCGAAATATTAATCTCAAATCGAAATTACCAAATTGAAAACAAAAAATCAAATTGATTTCTAGATCTGGTTTCAAACCAGTTGAAATCGGCGGTGTAAATGGTGATATATTTGCTGAATAGTTGTGGCGGACGCGACTGAGGAGGCTGGTTGTCGTGCGGCGATAGAGATTGTGGTGGTGGCGGGAGCGGGAGCGATGGAGATGATGGTGGTGGGAGCAATGAGATCCTTTTTCTGTTGTAACAAGCGAAGGAGAAAGACACTGAGAGAAAGAGGCTACATACGGAATTATACAAATTATGTTTTTAATGAAATTTTCAATAATGCCACTAGGGGTATTTATAAAATTTCTTAAGGGTGTTTATGAAAGCCCTCTAAAAGGAGGCCTATTTATCCAATTTCCACTTGTCTCTATCCATCACGCAAAATCTTCATGCGTGGCTCATCTCCAAGTGGTTTGCTTTATCTCCCCATCTTACATGCTCTGAGCGCGACCAAGGCTGATATCACTTCTGTCCTCCGCTCTTCCCCGTCTTCCTTCATCTCCCCCTCGTACATGCTCCTTCACTCGCTGTATCTCCTCCTCCACACCTTACCCGGTCACACCAAAGCTCTACTCATTCATTCACCATCTCTCTTTATAATTTCCTTGGTATCTTAGTTTGTTCTAGGGAGAAATTCCTATTTTACCCTTCTCCTAATTTTAGGGTATCTACACGATCACAATGATAGACTTTGGAATAAGTAAAACTAGCTAGGTACCAAGGAAATTATAAATTTTGAATCACACATGATTCTTTTTGTCTCACATTCAATAAATACTTTCGACCACGAGGCAAATCAAAACTTCAAAAGCGACTTTTAGGTCACTTATCGGATTTTCATTGCACATTCGGGTTAAGGTGCGGACTTTTAGGTAAATAGATTATGACTGTATCGAAAGTTCTCAATGCCTCCTCTTTCTCACTCCACCCCCTCTTCCTCCTCCTTCTCCTCCTCCTTCTTCTCCTCCTCTTCTTTTCTTTTTTTTCAACAAGACCATCAAGAACAACCCTTCTCTGCTCAGATCAAAATGTGCACCTTGACCAACCCATGGTTCATCAGGCGAGTCGTGCAGTAGATTTTAATACACCGGCACTTACCTCCTTGGTTTTTTTGTTTCATCTCATTGTGTACTATTGTACTGTTCTTTATTTCTTGAAAATTTGTACTACTGTACTACGTAATTAACTTTCTTAAAAGTTTTACGTGATTCTCTAACACTTTCTTCCACTCTCCCTCGCAACTTTAGATTAATGATGAAGATCCCAAGCAATTTTTTCATTTTTGGGTCACAATGCAAAAATTTGGTCAAGGAATAATGTCGGGCAAAGATTGAGGCCATGTGGTAGCTTTTAGATGAATCACTAGATAGAGTTTCTTAGATTTTGGATGGTCACAGACTCACCAAATTTTAGGTCATAACTAATGCAGGTCTTGTCTTCGGTTATGGGCCGTATAGATGATCTGGTCTGCCGGGTCTTTTGTTTGAGTTAACTGCATTCTTTCATGGAGATTTAGGAGATTCAACTAAATTCTTCTTTTACGATTGATCTTTTCTCTCAAACCAACCCATGGTTTATCAGTCGCATACTTCCTTATAGCCTTCACTAAACTTCATGATGATCTCAAAGTTCACCAACAGCTAGCAGAAGATTAATAACCTCTGAAAAACCTATCGTTCGATCGAGTGTTTCATCTTCTTTAATTGTCATTTAGCCTGGTAGGGTTTCCATGTAATGAAGGATGTTACAAAAATTACTTCCATTTCTTTATTCAGATACGATCACTGATATCAATCCTTGTATATTTGAATGCAATATATAACCTGGCATTACGAACCACTTAACTAATAATAAAATAAAATCCTTGAAACAATTATATATAATTGATATAAATCCGCAAAAGCATTTAGGGGAAAGAAAAAAAAATCCTTAAAAATATTTAAGGTTAAGACTTGAGATACAATTAAAAAGACCCAAAACCAAGGACCAAACGTACACATTGGCGCCTTCTTTGTATAAATGACTGCAAAAATTATCAGATACCGCAAAACTTATGCTAAATCTAGCTAGGATTGGTATTGATGGTGAATTATGCGTGTATTTCATCGTGCGTGATGTTTATGCAGCTGGAGCATAGTCATAACCAGTATCATCATCATCATCGTCATCACTATCATATTCCATGGACGCAGCAGGTGCATAATCATAACCATAATCATCATCATCACTATCGTCATCGCTATCTGCATCAACTAGTACCATTGATGCAGCTGGTGCATAAACAAAACTATTATCATTATCTTCATCGTCATCTACACTCCTTCTTAACTTCATCATCAACATTGATATGGCTGCCATAGCTAGCTTATTCAATAAATTAAGTAAAACTAGGGTTCAATCTTGATAAGTCTAAGAAAAGAAAATGAGAGTGTACAAGAATGACAATAAGTTTTTGAGTTGGTTTAGGTCGACTGATGATTGTGAGTGAATAAACATAGTTGATAAGCTAGGTATATATACCCTAAGGATGGTGTTAGCTGGCTGTAGCACAAGCATAACACAAGGAGAAGTGTGTAACATTCTTGGAATGATGCATTTAGGCGCAACGAAAGATACACCTGTTATGCCACGTAGTATGCCAAGCAAAAAGCAGAATGACAATTAGGCTTCAAGACCTGCATTGTCAGTACCTTACGTTTTTCTTGACTAACCAACTATAGCAAGTAGCAATGCTGTACCTTTCAACCTTTCGGCACTGGACTGGGGGTCAAGATGTTAGGAAAGTAAAGAATCTGTGTGATATCTTGAGAGTTGAGAGAATGGAAAGCATATTATGAGTACATAGTGTTGACATAAAGACGCCCGTACACAGTTGGTTGGGACTTCACGATTTTGTGATCGTATCTTTTACAAGCTTGGTAAAGGGGCGGCAAGAAACGGTAGAGGGGCGGCAACCTAATAAGACAAAAAAGGTCATTACAAGGAAATTCAAGTGCCCCTTATCAATAAAAAATCTGAAAATGACTAATTAGCCCTTATTGTTAATAATCAAGATTAGTGTTGATAATCTAGATTAGTGTTGATAATTAATTTTCACTTATTATAATTAAAAAAAAAAAATTAGAGGAGAAAAAAAAGAAAACTTATGTGATATTTGTGAAACCCTAGATTTTGATTCACTCAACCAAAATGAGTGATTCCAGTGACCCGATATACTTCTAAATTAGTTCTAATTAGCTTTTTCTCGCTCAAAATTATCTAAATGACACAACAAAATCAAAACTTTTGAATTTTCAGAAGAGCTTACGATTGCAATTTTGCTCGTGACCAACCGTAACTGGTTAAATTTGGGGAAGATCCAATCGCAAAACCCGATTCATTGGTAATTAAATTTGGACAACAACCGTAACTAAATTACGGTTGGTAACTAATGAATCGAGACCAACCGTAACTACCCTACGGTTGGTGTGTCAAATTAACTTTTGAACCGTAAATCATTATTTGATAAATTCTTAAGACACAGGATTATTTACGGTTGGTATGGTTGTTTGAGTAACAAACCGTAACTCAATTACGGTTGATAAATATGATGCACATAAAAACCGAATCGAACATATTCTCAAAACTAAGAACTTACGGTTGGTATTTGAGTTTAAACCAACCAGTAACATCAACTCAATCTCTGATTCTGGTTCGTATCTAAGTTATTACCAACCGTAACTAGCATAAACCCGTAAATTTCAATTCAATTTTCATACAAAACCTAATTTTTGATACAAAATTAACTTAAATCAACACGATAAACTAAACCCTAACTGGGTTTTTCCAAACATTTTTCAAATCGCCGATTAATCGAAGACGATGAAATTTTCGGTTTTAATGGAGGTTAGGGTTAATGGAGGAGAAGAGAAGATGAAGAAGAAGATGAAAAAAAACTGATTTGATTTTTTCTGATTCATTAGGTTTAAAAAAAATTGATTTAATTTTGGTTAATTTAAGGTGAAAAGGGTAATCTAGTCAATCTACACCCCTATAGGACACCCCCTAACCAATAAGAGGGACATTGCTATCACACTTGCCGCCCCTCTACCATTTCTTGCCGCCCCTTTACCAAGCTTGATCTTTTAATACAGAATAGGATTCTTTCCAGCAGCTGAGATGCGCATGTCGAGGGTCGTTTTTACAGTATGTGTTGATAAAAGTGTTGTCAAGTAGCTGAATATTCTACCTCCTTGTTGCACATTAATCAGATCACTAACTTTTACAGGTCACAATCTAGATTTTAGATCACAGGGGTTAAAATTTAGATCACGATGCGGATTTTGTGCCACCGAGTAAAATTTCGGACTCTGATACATATTTTAGGTTGGGTAACATGCTATCTTTAGGTCTCAATGCGTATTTTATGTCACTTAGCAATTTTGAGTCACTGTAGGGCGAACTACAGCAACGAAATTACAGAACGGATCTCGGGTGAGGTAACATCTGAGTCGCGAGCAAAACTTTTCCACGAGGTCATGGCCTCAATTATGCAGACCATTTTTAGGGTGAAGTAACATTTGGTAATTCACAGGGAAAAATCGAGCTCATGGAGAATATGGTTGCAGATATTTAGGTGGACCAGGAGGTGGGATTTTAAGTCATGATACAGATTTTCGCTCAAGGTGTATTGTAGATCAGGAAACAGATTTTGAGTCACAGACTCAACTTACGTGTATGATGTGTATTTTAGATCAGGAAGTAGGTTTTAGGTGATCTAGTTCTTCAGAGTATAACCAAAGACCAAATAGGAAAAAAAAGGCTAAATTTGGGTTTAGTCCGTTGAGTGACGCAGTGGGAGGAAGACTAAATTTTGGTGGAGCGTAATTATACCAACGCCTGGTGTGGGCGAAGTATACGTTCGTCTGATGTGGGGCGGAGGGTATACGTTCACCCGGAAAAAAAAACAATGGGGCGTTCGGTATAATCCACGCCCCATATAAACATTCTAAATTTTTGAGTGGGGCGGAGGTATAAACCACGCCCCACAATAAATTAAAAAAAATAAATAAATAATATATGGGGCGGGGTATAAACTACGCCTGCTGTGGGGCGTAGACTTTACGTCCGCCTGGTGTGGGGCGAATACTATATCAACGCCTGGTGTGGGGCGAACACTATATCAACGCCGACTAAAATTTGGGTTTGGTCTTGGTCGCCGACCAAATTTGGTCTGGAAATTTGGTATAATCTGGTATTTGATCTTTAGTCCGTCCCACTACGTCTATATCTTTTCCCAAATTTTTGGTCTTGGTCGCCCACTGCAGTTGCTCTTAGCGCATCTAGTATGCTTGAATCTCCGCTGTACTGAAAGAAGTTTTTCAAAAATTACTTCTATTCCCCTATTCATACATGCTCACTAATTCAGTCATCAATTCCTATACATTTAGATACAATAACCTGGCATTTCGATCCACAATATTAATAAAATATCAAATTCTTAACGTCACCAATTATATTATTAATATTTAATCTTTTACAAGCTAAATCTAATAAATCAACAAAACTTTTAGGTGGAAACAAAACAAATTTTTTGTTTCCTTAATATAGTAAGGTTAAGATACAATTAAAATTCACCAAAATTAAGGACCAACAACCACGCATTTGCGCCTTCTTTCTATAGATGACCGCATGCTCAGTGACAAAAGTTAAGGTTAATGATGACTCTAGCGTCTGGATTATGAATCCAGGCATTTGTATCAGCATGATGATATTTATGCAGCTGGAGCATAGTCATAACCACTATCATTTTCCATAGACGCGGCAGGTGCATAATCGTAACTATTATCATTATCATCATCATTGCTATCTGCATCGGTTAATGTTGGTACTATTGATGCACTTGGTGCATAATCCTTATCATTATCATCATAGTCATCTACATTTTTTCTTTACTTCATCATCAACAACACTATTAGGAAAAGTCATGTATGAGTCAAGTCTCATTGACTTGACTGTAGTCTATTGGTCTGTATTAATACCTCTCCTCCCTATCTGTGTAAGACACCTAATCATTACTGTGTAATAACATTACATCCACACATTTATTACAGCTTTCTCATGGTATCATTGAGGGACGATCTAGGTCAAATTCTGTAACAATTTTCAACATCTTTCTACACAGAATAGTGATTCTTCACTTGTTATTGATTAATATCTTTTCAACAAATTTCTGATCATTAATCAACTTGTTTCATATTTTCTTTAAAATCTTTTCGGATCTTGATTTTTCTCAAAATCTTGATTTCATCATACTTCAAATGCCGAATACCAGAGGATCAATGAATAATCAAACTCAACATACCTCAACAAATCCTCTACAATCTTCAATTCGAGATCCACAAATCGAACAACCGATTTCCGCTTCTCCTGTATCTGGTAATTCAGGCTATTTTCCTCTACCTTTTAATAATATTGGTAATTTTGTATCTCTGAAGTTAGACATACGAATTTTCTTCTATGGCGTAACCATTTTAAGTTGTGTTGATTTCTACTGATCTTGATGGTCATGTTAAATTGTTGAACCGCCTTCTCAAATTGTTGTCAATGGTGTATCTACCAATTAATCCAAGAAGGGTTTATTGGAGAAAGGAAGATAGGTTTGTTATGAGTTGTTTGAAAGCAACATTTACAGAAACCGTCTCTTGTGAGGTTCTTGGTATGTCTTCTGCAATATCTTGAAACTACTTTTAGATCTCAATTTGGAGCTCGTAGAAACATGTTGCGCAATCAACTTCATGGAATTAGGAAAGGTTCTCAATCCATATGTGTTTATCTGCATTCTTTGAAGATGATTACTGATTCTTTAGCCGCAATCAATGATCGTGTCTCAAATGCATATGTGATGATGTATGTGCTCAATGGATTAGGAAGGAATTATGATAATTTCGTTATTTCTGCACAGAATCGTGAAACACCATATACTTTTGGTGAATTGAAGGCTAGGCTTTTAAATCATGAGCAATGGCTCAATGATCAACAACAAGATTCTAATATTCTGGAGAATCATGCAGCTTTCTATGGTAGGAATGCACACAATGGTAACAAGTGGAAAGAATAAGAATAAAGCTAAGAATAATCAAAGTAATTCTTTTAAGACTGGTAATACTTCTTTCAAAAATGGTGCTGGCTCTACAAGCTCAAATGCTAGTTCTAGCAGATCATTTGTTGATTTTTCTACAGTAGAATGTCAAATTTGCAGAAAGACAGGTCATTTTGCTTCTAGGTGTTTCTTTCGCTATCATCCACCACCTAGTGCTGATTCAAAGTCTACTGCTCATGTGGCTCAAGTTGAAACAGCTTTCAGTGATATACAACTAAACTCAGTAGATTTCTGTGATGATCCTTCTGGGAGTTCTTCTACAACATGGATTTTTGACTCTAGGGCTTCTAGACATATGACTGGTGATAAGGAACTTCTCAAAAATGCTTCTAGCTATTATGGGAAGGACAAGGTGATAGTTGGCAATGGTAAGACTTTGCAAATCTCAAAAACTGGTACTTCTAGTTTACACAGTTCTGCAGCTAGTTTTACTTTAAAACATGTTCTGCTAGTGTCTGAGATTAAACAAAACTTGTTGTCTGTTGCTCAATTTGCTAAGGATAATTGCTGCTATTTTGTGTTTGATCCATGGAGTGATGAGATTAGAGACCTTAGGACACATGCTGTTTTGGCTCATGGAAAAATGATTAATAACTTGAATCCCATTACAAATGCTACTTTCAACAAAAACTCTCATTTTACTTATTTTCATTTATTGTTGCTTCCTCTTCGTTGTGGCACAATAGGTTAGGACATCCTTCTAGTAAAATCATTCATCATTTATCTACAACTGAGGCAATTACTCTCACTTCTCCTACAGATCATCAAATGTGTCATCCTTGTCAAATTGTTAAGAGTAAAAAGTTACCTTTTCATTTGTCTTCTTCTCATGAATATAGACCTTTAGCTCTTATTCACTGTGATGTTTGGGGACCATCACCAATTTCTTCTCATGCTGGTTTTAGATACTACATTATAGATGATTCTAGTAGGTTTCACTGGATTTATCCAATAAAACTTAAAAATAATGTTGTACAATGTTTTACTCATTTTAAAGTTCTTACTGAAAATTTATTATGTACAAAGATTTTGTGGTTCCAAACTGACAATGCTTGAGAACTTGCTAAGGGCTCTTTTAAACAATTTCTTGATACTCATGGCATCAATATTAGACTTTCCTGTCCTAATACACCTGAGCAAAATGGACTAGCAGAAAGAAAACATGACATATAACAGAGATGGGTAATACTCTCTTATTTCACTCATCTGCTCCCAATGTTTTATGGTATGATGCATTTCTTACATCTACTTACTTAATCAATAGAACTCCTAATCATGTGTTATCAATGAAATCACCTTATGAGGTTCTTTTTCACAAAATTCCAGATTATGCCTCTTTAAGAGTATTTGGATCTATCTGTTTTCAGTTTCTTGGTCACTATAGACATGACAAATTATCTCCAAAGTCAGTAAAGTGTATGTTTATAGGCTATAGTCCACTCCATAAAGGGTATAAATGTTTTTATCCTATTTATCATAGACTTCACATATCAAGCCATGTTATTTTTGATAAGTTGAATTTTTACTATACTCCAACCACTTTATCTATTGAGAGCTCTTTTGTTGTTTCTAATGATGAATCCTCAGATTCATCTTTACTACCATCCACTTCTGCTCCTTAGTCTTTTGTTACTACTAGATCAATAAGAGGTATTTCAAAACCTAATCAGTTTACTGATTTTGCCTTGCATCATTTTGTAAGATATCCTGTTTCTCCAGATTTTACAAGTTTATTATCTAATATCTCTGAGCCCAAAACGTTTAGAGAAGCATGTCAGTTACCTGAGTGGATGAGTTCAATGAAAGAAGAGAATGATGCTCTTATGTTAAATGATACTTGGAATTATGTTTTACCAGAACCTCATATGAACATACTTGGATGTAAATAGGTTTATAAGGTGAAATTAATTAAAATCTGATGGAAGATTGATAGACTTAAGTCTAGATTAGTAGCACAAGGCTATAATCAGCAAGAAGGAGTGGATTTTGGAGATACTTTTAGTCTAGTTGTTAAGTCAACAACTGTTAGAGTTGTGTTAACTCTAACAGTAAATTACAATTGGTATGTAAAGCAACTTGATGCGTCAAATGCATTTTTGCATGGACACTTGTCTGAGGATGTATATATGAAACAACCTCCAAGATTTATTCATCCAGATTTCCCAAATCATGTTTGCCATTTGAAGAAATCTCTCTATGGATGGAAGCGGGCACCAAGGGCTTGGTTCCACAGATTTAGTTATTTTCTTCTTTAATATGGTTTTATTAAGTCAAAGAATGATCACTCTATGTTTATCTACATTACTGACACATATATGATGGTTTTACTTCTATATGTAGATGATATTCTTTTGACAGGTAGTTCTGATATTTTGATTAATAATCTGATACAAGCCTTGAGTACCGAGTTTGCTATGAAAGTATTAGGAGATTTACATTTTTTTCTTGGTATTGAGGCTACAAGGACTGCAGATGCTATTTTTCTGACACAACAAAATTATACTTTAGAACTGTTAGTGAAAGCCAATATGATGGATTACAAACCTTGTGACACTCCTGTTGCAAAGGCTAAGAGATGTTCTGTTCATGATGGTTTGTTGCTAGCTGATCCTCTGCCTTTTAGAACTATTAATTGTTGGTGGTTGTCACTCCCTAACTCTTAAACCTGCTTAGCTAATAATGAATTAACCTAAACCTGTAAAAACAGAATCTAGATCTCCTAACTTAAGAAACGTAAATTCATAAAGTAAAACAAAACTGATACCCGAACAGTCTGATTACTTCATATATACAAATTCTCAAATGATATGAATATATTAATGTGATGTTTACAGATAAACAAGAATACATAAATATAAAGATACATAAACGTTCTTAATCTGCTAAAACTTCGAACTACGAAACGAATATCTCCAAGCGCGCCATCATTTATGATATCTGAAACTGTAGTAGGAACAAGTGAGCACATCATCCCAAATGGTGCTCAATGGAAACATATAACTCTCATGTAATCACCAACATGCATCACAATTCTACTAAAGAAAATACATTAAAAATATTTACACATAACATGAGCGAAGATTGCTTCAACTACCTTCCCCAGATATTGCGTCCATAGTGGCAATATCCGTGAAAGATCCACCACCGGATGGATCTACGAGAAACGAATTAAACAACCTAAACATATGTTATCCCAACCCCATCTCACTCAATGGAGAAGATGATGCTAGGAATAACTCCAGTCTCACATGATAACATGAATCTAGGTACCGTAAGATATTATTATGAAATGCGTACACCTCATAAATCCAAATGCCACCATCTAAGTCTAGAATATAATAAGGTCTTTGATTACTATGATCTGACCCCGCACAACAGGTTCACAAAAGGCCCAATCATTATTCGTAGGCCGAAGTCTCCAAATAATGACCATATCCAGTCATGAACCTAGAATTTCTTCCTAAGTCAAGGTCATAGTAACCCAATCATACTACTATAAGACTGAACAAACAAGTATGATATGCACAAAGTGAATTCCCAAAATAAAATATAGTAAATATAATAATCAATCGGGTTAAAGCCGGACTACTAGATAATAATCAACCGGGGTAAATCCAGACTACTATATCTTAATACAATAAAATGTAATACTATTTATCCGGGGTAAAGCCGGGCTACTAAGTAATATTCAAACAACGTAGCATTGCCCTACTAAACTTAGCAAAGAGCTATGGGGAATCACAAAAAATCTTCACGGGGAACCACCTAACGCATATCACACAACATACCCATTCAATTACAAACAACATGCTCACAGAAAATAAGGACTCATCATGCTCGCAGATAAAGTAACTTAATGATTACAAAGAGGTTACAAAGGTCCCACCTGTTTTGATGACAAGTCATTCCTACCTCGAGATCCAAGACCCACTGGTTCATCCTTTGAATCGATCGTTGTTAATAAAGAGTAACTGTTAATCACACAAGCACTATAAGAAATTATCTGAAAGGCTCATACAAGGTTCATAACACATTTTCAAACAAATCTCTAGTTAACTAAGTGAACTATCTAATGGTTTTAGACTCATTTATGGTCCTACACTTTTTCATTCTCTACCTTTAACAAATCTAAGGTTTACTAATTCAATTAGGTTTGTTCTATAGTCTATTAGATATGTCTTAAGAATGTCTACAACTTTGGAGAAGAACCCAAGGTCAACTCAGACCACAAGTGTTCCAACTCTTCCAAACAGGAAAACTATACCTAAGCCCAAGTCCACTAAACAAGCCCATTAACTTAGGGCCCAGTCCACCTAAGTCAATTGATGGTCAACGATAACGGTCAAGGGAGTCAACTAACGGTAAACGTCAGTCAAAGGTCAAGTCAAAGCCCATTGATCAAAGTAAAGTCAACGGTCAAATATGATTCGGTCTGGGTCAACGAGTCATGACACAATCAAACTCAGGTGAATCAGTGAGTTAACAGATTTGACTCAGTCAGACAGACCAAGTCAGATAGAAAAGAACCAGTCAGATAATCTGACTGGGATGACTAACAGATTTAAACTTCAAGATACAAAAGTTCATACAATTTAATTCCAACAGTATAACTTTAACAACAACAACTTCTAACTAAAATGACCACTAACTCTGACTGTAATCTAATCCCCCTTAACTCATACTAACACCACCGCTTCAAATATAACTCTTACAACATTAACACTATTCTCACAATCTCCATCTCTATCTAAACAAACAACTTCATAATCATCAGCTACATCAATTTGGTTATATTTCTGCACAATGAACTCCGACAGTTCACTCACCAACCTAAATCATTCACCTAATTCTCAACAGAACAGTGTTTCCTCCCCATTACCCATAACCACATCCAATTCCAATACTCTTCACTGAAGTTTCTTTACTAAGCTTCTCAATTCAGAAATCTTATAATTTCAAATCCACAACCCCACCTCATTACATTTTCCCTGCAATTTCAAGTAGCACAAAACCATTCACTACCACTTCAATTCTACGATTTACACTTCACCACCGGATATATTTCTTGAGATATTCTTCCATGTCTAACATCCTTCTAAATCCATTTCTTTAATTTCTCACACACACACACACACACACACACACACACACACACACACACACACACACACACACACACACACACACACACACACACACACACACACACACACACACACACACACGCACACACACACACACACACACACACACACACACACACACACACCTCTATCTGATCATTGCCTCCATCAACAACTTCTCTTGTTCACTTCATAACCTCAAACCTCTTCCTTGCATTTATAACACTAATTCTTGTAATTCCCATACCCTTAATTCATACACCATCTCCATATCATCTGCTACTCACTTCAATTTATTCATTGCATGTATCTTGAGTTTCATCAATTTCATTACAACCAATCACTCCACAGCTGCACATCCTACAACCCACTCTAATTCTACACTTATACTCATATATATCAAATGCAATATCATCTTCATCTCCACTAATAAACCCATATCACCCATTCAATTCAAAATTAAACTTCACACCCCTTGTATCTCAGCAAGACCTAAGCTACAACCAAAACTCCATCTTTTCCGTTCTACAATTCTCATCTTCACTCATCTCTATTCAATCCATCCCCTTCATCCGTAATCTCCGACTCAGACAAACTAAATTACATGAACCCTAATTTCATATTTGATTAACTAAGAAACTAAAATTAAACTCCACAAATCTATCTATACTTCAATTAACAGCAAACCCAATCTATAATTAATCAAAACAGAACGATTCCATAAAGAAACATCAATCAATTTGAAACCTAATTACCTGTTTTCGATTCATTATCAAAACCATCATCTTCTTCAAATTTTCACAGAAAAATCACCCCTTCTTCATCTATCAAACTAGATAATTGATTCCCCTAAGTTTTTTTTTGATTGCACGGCTTCAGAAATGACTCTCAGAATCGCCAGAGAGAAAAACGAAGAAGAATAGAAGAAGAAGAAGAAGAAGAAGAAGAAGAAGAAGAAGAAGAAGAAGAAGACGAAGAAGAAGAAAGAAAGAGAAGAAGAAATAAGAAGAATTGATTTCTCTTCGACACGTTTGTGGTATAAGACCAACACAAAGATTAAGGAACCCAAGTAAAACATAAGGGCATCCCCAATCAGTTTAAGACAAAATTTCAATTTTTCCCTTCACACTAATCTGATAAAATCTTCTCCACCCGGCATTCGATTGATGCGCTCAAGTAGTCCATCTCGCATAACTTTTCGAGATAGATCTAGTGATGCTAATTTCGTAACTAAATCGTTGTTATATTAATTTCTATTAATTAACGTTCGTCTCTAATTAATCGAGTCAATAGCGGCTTAGTTGTCGCATAACTAGTCTACAAGCGTTGACGAGCTTGAGGGTCCTTACGGTGGTCTTCAATATTTGACTCATACAAGGCCTAACATATGTTTTGCTGTTAACTATGTCTCCCAATTCATGCATGCTCCTACAGATCATCATCTTCTTCTTGTTAAAAGGATTTTGAGATACTTAAAGGGTACTAGTATTACATTACAGAGAGGCAATCTTCATACTTTAACTGCATATACTAATTCAGATTGGGCTCGCTGCCCAGATACAAGAAGATCTACATCAGGTTTTGTGGTTTTTCTGGGAAATTCAGTTGTCTCTTGGTCATCAAAGAAGCAACCAACTGTTTCAAGAAGTTCAGCAGAAGCTAAATACAAGTGTTTAACTGTTGCCACTGCTGAGGTGCAATGGCTTACTTATGTACTAATAGAATTGAATGTCTCTGTTGCTTATCCTATGCAGTTTTGTGACAATCAGGGTGCTATTTGCTTAGCTTCTAACCCAGTTTTTCATGCCAGGACCAAGCATGTGGAGATAGTCTATTACACTGTCAGAGAACTAGTGGAAGAAGGAGTTATTAATGTTAGTCATGTTGCAAATGAAGAACAACTAGCTGATATGATGACAAAAGGATTATGATATCCTACTTTCTCAAGACTTCTGCTCAGAATAGTACAATCTCCTTCAACTACTTGTCCAAGATACTTACATTCAGTTAGTTCATGCTTGTGTAGTGTTATGTCGATCGCAATCTTCATACTTCGTGTTATGTTAGGTGACTATTGTTCGATTGTCGACAGCTCTTTCCTTCTCAGATTGGCTCTTGTTGAGCATCTGTTTCTTTTCTTAGCTCTTGTTGAGTTTTGTTTAGTTTTGGCTCTTGTTGAGCATTTGTTCATGTTAGATGTAATGCTTGTTATGTTACAATTTGTTACACTGTCTGCTTGTAACAATTGAGGAGGGTCTATTAGGAAAAGTCATGTATAAGTCAAGTCTCATTGACTTGACTCTAGTCTATTGGTCTGTATTAATGCCTCTCCTCCCTATCTGTGTAAGACACATAATCATTACTGTGTAATAACATTACATTCACACATTGATTACAACTTTCTCAAACACTGATATGGCTGCCATAGGTTCAATAAGTGAAGTGAAACAAGCTAGGGTTCAATTAATCCTGATAAGGCTAAGAAGAGAAAAAAAGAATGTAAGAGTGATAAGTGTTTGAGTTGGTTTTTGTTGAGTGGTGATTGATTGTAAATGTACATACATACAGTGCAACAAGGTACATATATACCCTAAGGATGGTGTTGAGCTGGTCGTAGCACAAGTATAACACAAGAGAAGTGTGTAGTATTCTTCGAAAGGTGCGTTTAGAAAAAACAGAAGATATATCTGGCATGACACATGGTCTGCCAAGTAAAAAGCTAAATGACACAGACTAAAAACACTCGCATTCACGTTTTGAGGGCTAGCAATAGCAAGTGGTACCAATCTACCTTTTGGCACTGTGTCGAGGGGTCACAATAGTAGGAAAGTAAGGTTGTGATCTTTTGAGAGAAAGATAATTGTAGAAGGCATAAATGATGTGAGTGGATGTCTTTGAAAAAGCATCTTCGTGTTTTCGTTTGTTGAAGGGAAAAAATTGCGGAAACTCGGAAAATAAGGAATGTATTGGAAAATTGTGGGTTAAAATGCAGATTACTTTAATTTGGGTTGCAGTGGAGTTTTTAGGCTAACGAGGTAGTTAGGCATAAGGTTACTAAGTAAAGTCTGGTTATTAGGAAGCATTTTGCGTCCTAATAATAAATTTTGGGTCCTAATGCAAATTTCAGATTATGAGTATTACAGAGCGAATATCAGATCAAAAAGACGGTTCCTTCGCTTACATTATATATTTTGGCCATGATATAGATTTTGAATCATACAGTTCTTTTGTTTGTCAATTATTAACTCGTGGCTCACAAGATTGATGTTGAGCACAAGACTAATATTGAATCGTGATAAATATTTTTTCGGCCACAGGGAGATGCAGATTTTCGGGTCACTTTGGTAGATTTTGGTGAAGTCACAAGGCAAAGCTTATAAAAAAATTATTTCGAAAAGAAAAATTATTGTTTATTTAATTAATCTTTCATCCAAGGTGGACCTCGTATTGAATTACATATAAATCCTTAATTCCCGCGTAAGCTTTTAGGTGAAAAACAAATCCTACCTTATAAAATTAAGGTTAAAAACAAAAGATCCAAGTAAAGAGACCAAAACCAAGGATCTCCAATCGTCTTCTCTCCTACTCCTATAAATGACTGCAGGTGCGCAACTGTTATACTGCATGGTTAATTTTCAGAAGCTTCAAAAGATATGGTTAATGCCTCTGCCGTTGGTCTAATAGATCTTGCTAGCTAGAATGATGTTGACGGTTAATCATGGGTGCATTTCATAGCGGCGATGTTTATGCAGCTGGAGCATAGTCATAATGATCATCATCATCACTATCATTTTCCATAGACGCGGCAGGTGCATAATCATAACCATTATCATCATCATCGCTATCTTCATCCGTTAATGGTACTATTGTTGCAGCTGGTGCATAATCGTTATCATTATCATCATCGCCATCTACATTCTTTCTTAACTTCATCATCAACAACATTGATATGGCTGCCATAGGTTATTCAATAAACAAGAGTTCAATCTTGATAACGCTAAGTGAAGAAAGAAGATAAGAATGATGATAAGTTTTTGAGTTGGTTTTGTTTGGGTGGTGATGATTGTGAATGAACATAGATATAGTGCAGCAAGGTATATATATACCCTAAGCATGGTGTTTAGCTGGTTATAGCACAAGCAGAACACAAGAGAAGTGTGTAGTATTCTTGGAAAGGTGTGTTTAGGCACAACGGAAGATATACCTGGCATGACACGTCGTATGCCAAGTAAAAGCTAAAATGGCACATAGACAAAAACACAGTCTTTCACGTTCTGATGACTAGCAATAGCGAGCAGTACTTTTCTCCCTTTTGGCACTGTGTCCAGGGTCACAATAGTAAGGTTGTGATCTTTTGAGAGAGAGAAGAGATAAGATGTGAGTGGATGCCTTTGAAAAGAGCTCGCTAGCATCTGATGGTTCTTGTTTGTATGTTTTGGTTTTGGTTAGTGCACAGTGTTGACATAAACATACTGTACATATGGGACCTTGTTGAATTTGTGCCTCAATAAAGATTTTTGTTATATCGGGAGAGACAAGGGAAGAATAAAGAAGAGGTTTTCGTTACTCTATGCAACTATTATATATGGTTCCTCTTTTTCTAGATATATATTATATAATTCGATCACATTTCTTGACTAGTCAGTAGTCAAAGATTCGATTAGGGTTGGTGCATGCATGATTAGTCAAGTTGGACTTAAAACCTGTCGATTTTTTTTTTTTTTTGATAAGAAGTGAAAGATATTATTAAAAGGAGAAGAATGTACAAGCTACAAGGAGTAGCAAAGGAAAACAATAAAAACTACATTACTTAGAAAAAATTGGCATCCCAATTGTCACCTACAGACATATTCTGATGTCCAAAAGCCGAAGCCCAGGCAGTTACCAAAGATTTGGCTTCAATGATTAAATCCAAATCAGTTTTAAACAAGTGCTTCTCTTCAAAAGTGCGCGCATTTCTTTCCGCCCAAAGAACCCAAACTATTGCTGCCGGGATCATGTTCCAGTAGACAGAATTTGAAGGTTTGTAAACATGTTGCCAAGCATGAGCTATATCATACAGGGAATGTGGTGTTACCCAGCTCCAACCAGATGGAATCAAGTTAAACCACAAATTGTAAGCCACCTTGTAAAACCTGTCGATTATGCACCTTAACCTTATCATATCAATTGAAATAAAAAGATCACTAAGGCACGAGCTGGGATTATGCATCGATCCATCACGATGGAGTCACAGGTTTTTCATATTTCTTGGCTGTCAGCTCCCCTGTTCTACCAACCATACGTACTACTTACATGTCCCGTACCAAAATCTGAAACTAACTACAGTCGTTTATAATTTTAACACCAATCATCCGTAGTTAGTAGTTACCTCTTCAGCTGGAAGTTCTGCATGGCACTGTCAAATGAGTAGAGTGACATACAATTCTTTTTTTATTTGTTTTATTGTTTTTTCGTAGCCTCACGATAAATTTTAATCAAGGAAAGGTTATATAACTAGCTAGCTGTTGCATAACCATCACTTATATAGTGTATGCCAATTAATTTGAATTCCTGCGGTGCGACAGCGGTCTATTTCATTAAGGATCGAGTAATTGTGAGAATCAGAACGAATTTATTCAGAATTGGTACAACATGTTTATACTTCACAGTCTTTTTAATTATTTTATACAGACTAATCATTATGTAGTGTATGCTAAAAAATTCATACCCAAATCAAAAATTTATCCTCATTTACAGTATATGCTAAGAAATTGATAAATCAATCAATGGAGAATCATCTTTTATTATCATTAAATTAATACTATTACAACTAATGTCACAAAAGCTCAACTATAAATAGTTAATCTGCATGGGAATCTTACAAGCTAGATCAAATCTATAAATCCACGAAAGCTTTTAGGTATAGTGGAAACATCCTTATTCAGCCCCTACTAATTAACTAGTACATTGCGTTGTATCAACAGCATGTAAATGACTGCAACAGTTTAAGGTTAATTCTCAGGGAACCAAGCAGCTAGCTAGGCTGATCAGTTCATTAAATCAATGAATAATCCGTGTATCTCACTGCGTCGATGTTTATGCAGCTGGAGCATAGTCATAACCACCACCATCATCATCATTATCATCATTTTCCATAGACGCCGCAGGTGCATAATCATAATCATTATCATCATCATCGACGTCTACATTCCTTCTTAACTTCGTAATCAACATTGATATCGATGCCGATGCCATAGGTGCTAAGTAAAACAACGGTTTAATCTGAGAAGGCTAAGGAAAGTGTGTATACTGTTTTGATTGAGTAGGATTGATGATTTTGAGTAACATCTAGATAATGGTACTACAGTTATATAGTACACTCTTATGGACAGTCATGAATGTTAGCACAAGCTTACCATATGAGGCGTGTGTTGTTTTGTTTGAAGGATGTGTTGTGCACAATGGAAACCATATGTGTCATGAAACGGAGTACATGTAGACAGCTGAATTGGCAAATAAGCTAAAACAACTAGACAAGGGTCACGTTTTGGCATTTGGGGGACACAGTCTTTGGAAAATCTATAAAGAGTTTGTGTGATCTTTTGAGGGTGGAATAAAGCATAATGATGAATGATTTGAATGGTTCTTGTTAGTTGTTGGTGAGTTTCAATTTGTTTAGACACACTTCCGACATGGGTGGGGACTTGATGATATTTGTATCGACATTTGTGAAAGTGCTAGCTCTCTTTCTTCTAGATATGGTAGCTTGCATGTAGAAACTCTATAATGTATTCTGACCCTTGGAATTGAGTTTGGGGTCCTGGATCTTTGATTTCGTTCGGGTTTAATTAACTTGAGCCGTTTAGGTGTGAGGGGGCGAGGGTCAAGCAGTAGCCACGGACTTTTTCCAAATAAGTTTTGAAATCCTAACCGTTAATCTTTTAGATAGGTGTGGATTTAATGTGGCATATGTCCTAGTTCACCCAAGAGCATATTAAGGCAGTTGGGCTTGGACTAAGAAGAAAGCCCTTTAGGGTTTGGTATTTAACTTAAGAAAAAGGAAATGGTAGTTTAGTAATATGTTAATCTTATGGACATTTATCCATAAGAGGGTCATTATAAAAGGGAAAGAGAGCACACTTCTTGAGATCATCATTAATTCTCTATCTACTTCCTATAAACCCTTCTTCTCCTTGGGAGTACTTTCTGTGATTAAGGCTAGTTCCTCCTTCCCACGTTTTAACCATCAACATTGCGACCACAGTGGGAGGTTCTTAGCCTCTTTTCCAGAATGATACTCCCAGGTGCGAACCAGGAGGCACCAGCGGGCGGAGCACTTCCTAACCCGGATCATGTAACTATGGACGACGTGCAAGGAGAAAGTGATGAAGAAATACGTTTCCAAGCGGTAGTTACCACACTATTGTACAAGGTGCAGGAGCGTCTCAAAAGAAGGAAGAAACGCTTAAAGGAAAAGCGGCAGCTGAGACAAGCGAGCAGGAGATGTCTAAAATACAAGAGGATCTAGACGCATCCATCAAGAAGCAGCAGGAGATACGCGGACGTCTTAAGCGGGCAAGAGAGCAGAACACGAGAACCACTAAAGTAGTTAATACAAAAGGTACAATTCCGGGTATGACGGAAGACGCGATTGAAAAGTACTTGGAAGCTAATTATCGAGTGACAAAACACGATGCTTATGACTCGCTGGATCCTCCGTATTCTGTAGAAGTTGCTGATTATTTATATCCCAAGGATTACACGTCATCAAAGTTTAAGACATATGGAGGAAAGGGAAATGCACGAGAGCATATTAGTCGCTTCATATCATCAATGAACGCATACACCCAGGATGAAAGCCTTTGTATGAGAGAGTTCCCAAAATCACTTACGGATAACGCTTTTACCTGGTATGATAACTTTAAACCCGGTAGTATTAGTTCGTGGTCGCTATGGTGCAACTCTTTTTGAAGAAGTTCTATTCCGCACAAAGAAAGTCACGGAATAGATTTGGGAAGATGTACTTTCAGTATGGGAGGAGATCGAAAAGTATATCACTCGCTTAAAGATTTCACGTTAGAATGTCACGAGGACATCCCGAGAAGAGCGATTAGTCGAGATTTGCATCCGAGGAATGGATGCCATTTTTCGGTTAAACCTTTGTGGAGGTTGAGGAGGCTGCATCCCAGATTTCATACTGCGCGGATGTTATGAATTCTGAGGAAAACGGTCACGCTTGGCAATTACACTATGTTAATGCTACATCCGCACCAGGTTTCAACGATCAAGGAAGCGATAGAGGAAAAGGACGAGATGCTTTCGGTTCTTATCGCGGAGGACAGTCTGGCAGAAGAGGAGGAAGAACGGATGAAGGAAGATCTAATCTGCCACCGCTACCCTGTAGCAGAGAACAAATAATAGGACTTCTAGAGCAATGGGTGGCAAATAAAGAGAAAACTCTACCGCCCGTACCCACAGATCCCATGGAAGCAGATAAAGCGCATGAGCGATATTTTCATTATCACAGGAGAGTTCATCATTCGAGTGTGGAATGTTTGTCCTTACGCTACATTATGCAAAGGAAGCGAGCCGAGGCGACCGGAGATAGGATAGCAAAGCATCAAGAGCGACCCGCTTCCTCAACATCAAGTTATGATGGTTTCACACGAGCCTATGGAGGGAAAAAGTCCGAGACCCCGAGAGGATGTGGAAGAAGAAGAAACATGTGAAGCTTCGAGGCGGCCGTCTTCTCAGATACTAATGGAGTTGCTATTAAATTTGCTCAAACTGTTTTGTCTCAACAGTTCTTTGATTCCCTCGGTTTCAGTGAGAATCCGATCCGCGAAGCATCCAAGGCTATCACGATAATTGCATCCGAAAAAGCGTATAATCCAATACCAAGAGAAGCTATCACCTTTACAGATGAGGATATATGCTACCCAGGAGAGCACCTTCGACCTCTATATCTGACAGCTTTTATTAACAAGCAACCTCTTAAGCGAGCTTTCATAGATGGAGGATCTTCCCTCAACTTAATTTCACTACACACGTTAGAATCCATAGGAGTGTCAAAGACAACAATTAAGATGCGCTCGACGACTGTAAGAGGATTTGGATAGTGCACTTGATGATGAAAATTGGGCCCATTAGAGCACTCACTCCTTTCTATGTGCTCGAGGACGACACTACTTTCCATGTACTACTAGCGCGAGGATGGCTTTTGAATCACAAGGTAGTAGCATCGAATTATCACCAATGTGTCAAAACCAATATTGGAGGAAAGTAATTCCGGATCCCAGCCATAGGCAACCCATTTGGGCCATAGGAAGCTTACATGGAGGATGCTGTCTTTTACACACAGCCAGTTAAGGATCAAGAAGAGTATCCGGAGTATCTGACACCACTCCCAAAATGGGAAGAGTTTCAACCTGAACAGCAGTGTATTTAAAATCGCTCTCCAAGGCCGATTACTCTTCGAGTAATCGCTACAAGCTATATGGCCGAGGCGATTTCCGATTCCAAGCCATCTCCGATTTTTAGCGATGAAGTCGGCCGATTTTGGCGGGTTGGACTATTTTTTTGGCAAAACGAGTTGGCGATTTTTCCGAGTTGGCATTGCATGTACCGAAATCATAAAAGAAAAAATTTTTGTAACCCCTTAGATGAGAGAAAAACCTCTAAAAACATTATGAATAGGTTCAGTATAACAATATTACACTTATTTATATGATAGTGTTAAAAATTTTATTTTAATTACGTACAAATCTTGACTCATGAGTAGAAATCTATAAGTATATAATAAATATGCTCCGAGTATTATGCCGAGTTTTAGCGATTTCCAAGTCCGAACTTACTGCTCCTCGCTCTAAGCTACCCAACCGATTAAGACCGAGGAACGATTTCGACTACTTTGCTGAAGAGCAAGCAAAAGAGAAGGCTAAGTCAGTCTTCAGTCCATCGCGGATGGGTATTGTCACATGAAATAAGAGAGCTGTATGCGAGACAAATAATACTCGATTCAAGCATTTCTCGCGACCAGAGGGCGGACATGTCTATCGCTTATAGCAATTAGCCAGGGAAGCTTCCAATTGTCAACATGACTGCGTTATGTCATCAATAGATGAAAAGATGATGAAGGCGACCCCAGTGATTGAAGAGTTACAGGAAGAGGCAGAGCCTCTTGTCTCGAAAGAGGAAATAATAGATAATTTTCCTGAGGAAAAGGAGAAGATCGATCCAACCCTTGACGGGTTAGAAGAAGTGAACCTTGGATCGGAAGGTGAACCCCATTGTGTACCCATCAGTAAACATCTTAAAGGGGAAGAGAAGTCGCGGATGATTAAATTACTTCGTGAATATCGAGATATATTTGCGTTTACGTATGAAAAAATGCCAGGCCTCGATAGCAATTTGATCGCGCACAACCTGAACGTCTCACCCGAATACAAACCAGTCAAGCAACAAAGCCGTAATTTTCCGGAGAAGGTAGAGTTGGATATCAAGGAAGAGGTGGAGAAGTTGCTGAAAGCCAAATTCATCAAACCAATCCAACACCCCGTGTGGCTAGCTAATATTGTACCAGTAGCAAAGAAGAATGGAAAGGTCCGATGTTGTGTCGACTATCGAGATCTGAATCGGGCATGCCCTAAAGACAACTTCCCAGTACCTAACATAGATATAATGGTGAATAACACGTGCGGATATGGTATGTTCTCCTTAATGGATGGGTACAGCGGATACAACCAAGTCAAGATGTCTGCAGAAGACGCGCATAAGACGGCATTCCAAACCCCATATGGTAATTTCTATTATGTTGTGATGCCGTTCGGGTTAAAGAATGCGGGCGCAACTTATGAACGGGCTATGGTGGTTATCTTCCACGACATGATGCACCAAATTATGGAAGTTTACATAGATGATGTGGTGGTAAAATCCCGAGCACGAGAAGATCATCTGACCACTTAAGACGTGTTTTCAACATATGTAGGAAGTATCACTTAAAAATGAATCATCTCAAATGTGCTTTTGGAGTCACTTCTGGAAAATTCTTAGGATTTGTTGTCACAGAAAAAGGGATACAGATTGATCCAGACAAGGTTGAAGCAATAACTACCATGAGGTCGCCCGCGAATATAAAAGAGTTACAAAATTTTATAGGCAAATAGTCTTACGTCCGGAGATTTATCCCCGGTTTGGCACAATTACAATATGCATTCACACCATTATTGAAGAAAAATAAGCAATTTGAATGGGGAGATGACCAAGAGCGAGCCTTTCAGAAACTCAAAGAATGTCTAATCAGAGTGAGACTCCTACGACCCCCTGTCAAAGGCGAACCCCTATACCTATACACAACATTCACCAATAAGGTGATTAGAGCATTATTGGATCAAGACCTCGGTAACGATCAGTTGTGCCCGATTCACTATATCGGCGAGAGGTTTAGAGATGCGGAGTTCAGATATTCGAAAGTAGAGCAGGCATCCTTGGCGCTCATATATGCCACCAAAATTACGATCCTATCTTCTTGCTCATGAAACCATCATGGTAGCGACTTGCTAATCCGGTCGCTTATTTGGCAACAAAAACGGTGTTATCGTGGGACATTGCAGCTACTGCAACTATCTGAATTTGAGATAAAGTATCAACGGTCTAAATGAGTACGTGGGCAAGCATTTGCAGATTTATTGGCCGCGTTCCTAGGTATGGATATGACATAAATAAGTGATGAAATACCCGAAGAAGTTGCGGAAGTCGAGGAGGAAAAATGCTGGATAATGTTTTTTGATGGGTCGTCATACAGCTCTTACGGAGGAGCGGGGATAGTATTTGAGACGCCCAAAAGAGAATTGTTATCATTCGATTTCAAGCTAGACTTTGAGTGTAGCAATAATGTGGCAGAGTACGAAGCATTGATTCTCGGATTACGAATGGCTGGAGAGATCAATTTAGGGGTAATTGACGTCAAGGGAGACTCGAAGCTAGTCACAAACCAAATATCGGGTGACTTCCAGGTAAAAGAGGTGCATTTGGCACCATACCGATCTGAAGCCCAAGAATTAATAGCGAGAAGAGGAAGCACTGTTATTGAGCATACTGGAAGGTCCACCAACAAGCACGCGGACGCGTTGGCTACCTTAATGGCGAAGCTACAATTAAATGAAGCCGACGAAGGAACCATAGTGGTGAAAAGAAGAGCATTACCCAGCACGTGGAAAGAAGACGCGGCGTTCGAATTAAAGGATGATTAGAGAACAGCGTACATCAAAGATTTGACTAGAGGCGGATGATCAGTTATTACCCGTTAAAGTGCTAAGACAATTTGTTGTCCGAGGAGCGTTATACTTTCGAACATCCGGAGGTGGTTTATCATGGTGTGTCGCAAAGGTAGAAGCGTAAGAAATACTGAATCGCGTTCATGAAGAGTCATGCGGACAGACATGAGGGATCCCGTTGTACTGTCGATTAAAGAGGATGGGCGTATATTGGCCGAATGTGGCAGTCCAAGCGGCAGTAGTCCAAGATAAATGTGAAGATTGTCAGCCGCCCCACAACAAACAGAAGTATGTAGTGTGGAAATAGAGAACTGGAGGCAGCCTTACATAGACTTCCTCCAGCATGAACGTTTGCCGCTAAACGGAGAAGATGCGCTGAAAATTCAAAGAAAATCCGGGAGATTCTTTTTGAGTGAAGGCATCTTATATAGGAAGATTTTTGGGGACAAGATACTACGTTGTCTATCACAAGAGGAGGCGGAGATAGTAATGGCTACGACTCACAATGATGAACACAAAGGTATGAGAAAGCTCTTCTTATAGTTGTACAAAGGGGGGTTTTACTGGCCCACGATGGAATTTGATACAGCCGAGCATGTGAAGAAGTGCCAGCAATGTCAAAGCCACGGACCATAGGAAGTATCTTTTTCTCCATCACCATTTTACTTAAAGATCTACTAAGTACATCCTCTGCAATGAAAAACAGGATAGGAGAGAGTGGGTCTCCTTGTCTAATTCCTCTACCAATACCAAAGTAACCTGCAGGGCCACCATTGATTAATACTGAGATTTTATATGATTTTAATAACACATGAATCCATTCAATGAACTTCTATGAAAAACCAAATTTTCTCATGGCCTGGAATAGAAATTCCCAGCTAAGTGAATCATAAGCTTGTGTGATGTCAAGTTTCAAACCAACATTACCACCTCTCCTTTTAATATCCAATTCATTGACTAGTTCAGAAGCTAGGACAATTTGTTCTTGTATATTTCTACCTTTTATGAAGGCTCCTTGCTGAGGTGATATAACTTTATCAATTATTGAGTTCAATCTGAAGTAATAATTTTGGTAAAGATTTTGAAGATGAAGTTCATTAATTGGCTCTTTTTTTATTTTTAACCTTGTGAAGAAGTAGCAGTTTGAGGGTGAAAATGGTTTCTGCCGATTTTGGTAATTTCGGGTGTGTGGGTGAGAAACGAATTTAGACCCTAAACAATATACTGCACGGGAGTACTTTAGATTCGAGAGATCAATCTGCACAAATCCGTCCTAAACCAAGAAATGACCGTTCCAGACTTGCTTCGGTCACAAAGAGGAGGATAATGGGTTGGGTTTGGGGAGAGAAGCGAAGAAAGTGTTGAAACCAGGTTGATTGTGGAAGAGTAGTGGTTTCACGACTTGTATCAGAAAATGGGAAGCTAACAAATGGGAGAGCTTAGCCAAATGTTTTTCTGAGTGTTGTCTGATCCTTGACCGAACTTCCTCTTCTTTGTGGAAATAGGTAAGACCTATTTATACAAGTCGGAGTGAAACGTACTCTGGTCTCATTAAGGAATGGAATAATGGGTGAGTAAATGTGAGGAGGTGGTAACCGTTAACGCATGGAATTGATGTTCCATAAAAGAAAAGCGTTTCACCATTACTTCCCTATTTACTTAACCGCTTCATCCTTATTACACTTTCTTATTACAGGCGTATAGTACGCCGCACGCTGTAAACTGCTAAACCAAAACCCAAAGAAGATCCCCCGGTTTGTGGTTTGATGTCTCGAACATTTTCGTGAAAACATGTAACATGGTTTTTGCCTGGAAAGTCGAGCTTGGGAGACTTGCTAGCTTGGCGACCTTCGACGGTCGAGATTTTTTTATCTTAAGCGGAAAGGTAGTCGTTGATCGTTGCACGCTTCCGTTTTTGATAGCTGTGTAGGGAAGGCCAGCATGATGGCACGACAAAGTTGTCATGCATTGGCATGGCCAAACTAGACTTTGGGTCAAAGGTTACCAGGCGTTGTTTGGTAACCTTGGACGGCTAGGATTTGCTCATAAAATTGAAGGGCGACTGTTGATTGTCGCACGCCTTCGTTTTAGTAGCCGCATATGGAAGGATATCATGGTGGCGCGGCTATGTTTGCATGCCATTGGCATGGCATGTCTTGGTGCGGTTTGGCATGGCCAAACTAGGGTTTTGGGTCAAAGGTTACCATGCGTTATCTAGTAACCTTGGACGGCTAGGATTTGCTACTGAGATTGAAGGGAGACCGTTGATTGCCGTACGTCTTCGTTTTAGAAACCCAAATTAGCGTCATTTACTAAAATCGGTGTAGAATTATCGTACGCACTCGGATTTTGACGGTCTACCCCTCAAATCGACCGGAAAAGAATTTCCTATCTCCTTACGCAAAGATATTTAGGTGTTGAACTCGTTCGGGAGGTGAAAACAGCCCGACAGTAAAACTCAAGAAGAATTCAGGAGGGATGTTGCGGGCCCGAGGAGGTATAGTTTAGGCGCGGCCAAAATTAGGTTTTGGCATTGGGCTAAACGTTATCATGTGTTGGCTGGCGACCTTGGACGACTAAGATTTGCATCTAAGGTGGATGGGTGGTCGTTGATTGTTGCACGCCTTCATTTTAGTGGCCGCATAGGGAAGGCCAGCGTGGTAGCACGGCAAGGTTGGCATGGCATGCCTTGGCGCGGTTTGGCGTGGCCAAACTAGGGTTTCGGCCCAAAGGTTACCATGCGTTGTCTGGTAACCTTGGATGGATGGGATTTGATCCTGGGATTGAAGGGGGACCGTCGCACGCCTTCGTTTTAGTGGCCGCATAGGGAAGGCCAGCATGGTGGCACGGCTAGGTTGGCATGCCGTGGGCATGGCATGCCTTAGCGCGGTTTGGGCGTGGACAAAGGATTTCGGGCCAGAGGTTACCATGCGTTGTCTGGTAACCTTGGATGGCTCGGATTTGATCCTAGGATTGAAGGGGGACCATTGATTGTCGTATACCTTCGTTTTAGTAGCCGCATAGGGAAGGCCAGCATGGCGGCGTGGCATGCCGTGGGCATGGCATTCCATGGCGCGGTTTGGGCGTGGCCAAACTTAAGATTTTGGGCCATAGGTTACCATACGTTATCTAGTAACCTTGGATGGCTAGGATTTGATCCTGGGATTGAAGGGGGAGCGTTGATTGTCGCACGTCTTCGTTTTAGTATCCGCATAGGGAAGGCCAGCATGGTGGCGCAGTTAGGTTGGCATGCCGTGGGCATGGCATGCCTTGACGCGGTTTGGGCGTGGCCAAACTTAGGATTTCGGGCCAGAGGTTACCATGCATTATCTGGTAACCTTGGATGGCTAGGATTTGATCCTGGGATTGAATGGGGACCTTTGATTGTCGCACGCCTTCGTTTTAGTAGCCTCATAGGGAAGGCCAGCATGGTGGCGCAGCTAGGTTGGCATGGCGTGGGCATGGCACGCCTTGGCGCGGTTTGGGAATGGCCAAACTTAGGATTTCAGGCCAAAGTTTATCATGCATTGTCTGGTAACCTTGGATGGCTAGGATTTGATCCTGGGATTGAAGGGGGGCCATTGATTGTCGCTCACCTTCGTTTTAGTAGCCGCATAGGGAAGGCCAGCATGGTTGCGCGACTAGGTTGGCATGCCGTGGGCATGGCATGCCTTGGCGTGGTGGTGCTGCTGGGCACGGAGGCGCGGATGGCATGGCTGGCATACCTTGGCGCGGTGGTGCTGCTGGGCACGGAGGTGCGGCTGGCATGCCTTGGCGCGGTGGTGCTGCTGGGTACGGAGGTGCGGCTGGCATGGCTGGCATTCCTTGGCGCGGTAGCATGAGAATTTTAGGGTTTTATCAATTGATGTCAATCAATGTTAGGGGTTACTGCGTGGAACATGATACATAGAAATAAAAAGGTACCACTGGTAATTCTTACGTAAGCATCTTTGGTTGATTCGATAAACGTGTTAATGGTCAATAAATGCGCTAGAGGTCATGGTGACGTCATGCCAGGTGCATAGTTTTACGATTTTAACCCTAAGCTAAAAACCACCATTAACATTAAGTCCCCTGCTTAGCTCGGAACGGGAGACACGTTCCGAGGTAAGCATAAGATGATGACATGCTAGGACAGAGATCGAAACAATAAGTCATGAAAAGATGGTCAGGAAAGTCCAGATAACCTTTTTGAGAGGTAAAGAGAGTTTGTGCTTCCAGTGTTGGCGGATTTTCATAAATCATACTGGTGGTGCAGACCGTAGAGTGGTGATATGAAAATTGTCGGCTTGGAATGAGAGCTGCACGCGTTGGTCGGCTTGGAATGGGAGCCGTCAGCATTGGTCGGCTTGGAATGGTGGAAATGGTGATGACAGCTGGAACTTAGGCTATCGAATGGTGGTGACGGCACAACTTTGTCTAAATTAGGGTTTTGCATTCGAAACCTAATTAACGCTCCTTAGTAGAATTGTTGTAGAATTCTCGTACGAACTCGGATTTTGACGGTCCGCCCCTCCATCTGATCGGAAAAGAATTTCCTAATCTCTTACGAGGGAATATTTATGTTTTGAGCTTGTGTAGGAGGTGAAAACGGCACGATAGTGAAACTCAGGAAGAATTCATGAGGGAAGTTACGGGCCCGAATGGTATAGTCGCGCCCAGTCATCTATTCCTGTTCATGGAGCAAGAAGGAGTCTTCATTCTGTTCAAACTCTAGAAACTCTGTCCGCATGAAAATAGGTATCGACCCTCTTTTATTGTTCATATGGATCTGTGCTTTCGTCTGCAGTGTCTCTCCAGTGGATTCCAAAATTTACCAAAACTCCACTGCATTCTTGGGATGATGGATGAAATACATGCTTGGCGAAGATCATGTCAGCGCTAATATTGGATATTGTTTTTGCGTTGTCGGTCCATTCTTGACTTTAGGTTGTTTAGTGTCTGGACCTTCTTATCGCGATGATGATATGTCGTGGATGATTGTATGGTAGAAATCTTCCGAAGACACAAGGTGAAATTGATGAGCTGGGAGACATTATGTTGCCGATGTGCTGCTATCAAGTCTTCGAATCTTAGACTATCATATGGAATGGGATCCAGTGGGCAATCCTCAGTTATATTTATGCTAGATCCGATGGCATGGCCGAATATGTGAATGTATCTTTTTGGCGTGCTTTTGGAGTCTTCGATGCATACGTACGGCTTCATGTTCAAAATTCTGTGGCTCGTGAAACTTCGGCGGTGGCGATGTTGAAATCAGAAATAACCAGGTTGAGGGGAGTGAAACCGTCCCATGTTGGTAGTCCCCATGTGTAGTCTACTTTCATTGCATCGCCTTGAATCCACGTCCACGGGATTTTATATAAGATTATCATACTCTTCCGGATGTGACGCTGGGATGCTCAGAAATTACATGATGAAATATTCTGGATAGTGAAGTGGTAGGAATGAGAGAGTCATGTTGTTTATCATGGCTCCCTCTATTTCTTCAAGAAAATGTTTCAGCCGCGTCTGGAGTTATCTCATGAGTCTTTGATGGTCGTCGGGATGGATTGTGATGAGAAGTCCCCAGTCATATTTTTTTTCGGTTTCTGAAGTTGTTTTCCTCTGAGCAGGCCTGGGATCCTCCGCGACCTCGTAAAGTGTTGAACGCATCCTCTAGACCGAGAGGTGATGATATTCTTGCGTTGCATCCTTGAAGAGTAGATGACCTTGTTGTGGCTATGGACTTTTGGTTGACTGTGTCTTCTGAGCTTTGACAGTGAAGGGATTCCGTGTATATCCTCAGTCCTCAAGTATGTTTTACATGTTTTCATCTTTGTAGCGATTGCTGTTGTGGTGAAGCTCTAGCTGGTATTAACAAATGAGTGGTAACAGTTCCTGGTAGTAGATGTAATCATAAGAGACTACATTGTCGTGGTAACAAAGTAGGTCGGCTGGAATTGTATGGGCATCCATGGAAGCAAAGGGATCGGCTGTATGCGTAAGCGGGTAAACTGTCCATGACCACGGGGTTTGGCGAGATGGATCAAAAAGTGGCCACAACTGCAATCCTTGGATGGATGTGATCACGATCCTTGACAGGGAGGAGTGTGGCGTTGAAGCGGCTTCGGCTCTTGGAGAGGACGTTGAAGCTTATAAAGACAAACGATCATGCTTCGGCTTCGATCCTGGAGCAGCTTATGGAGAGAATACTGAAGCGGAGCGGCGGCTGAAGTAAACATTGAAGCGGAGCCGCTGATGGAGGACGTTGAAGAGGAGAAGCTGCGTCAATCAGTGTGCTGTCAAACTGGACGCCCTTCAAGCGAACAATGGTTAGGAGTACCCTATTCCATCTATCGTGCTTTCCAAGAGAGGTAGGGGTTTGGGAACGACTTCTTGGCTGGAAGTAGATGTTTTCCTCACACAGCGCGGTTGAGGGCTGCAAATATGTCTTGACGTTGCGCCTCGATTTTGGAGAAGTCGTTCCTGATCTCTACGTGTGATGAAATTGGATTGTTGATTCCCTCCTACTGAGCGTTCAAGAGCAATCTTTGGAAGGATGCAAGTCTCTGGTCTTTAGAAGATGCAAGTTGTTAGCGCTGGAAGGATGCAAGTTGTTAGCGCTGGATCGGCTTGGAATGGGCGCTGGCTTGGCACGACGTTAGCTTGGCATGGCGCGGACTGTTGGCTTGGCACGGTGTTGGCTTGGCGTGGCGTGGTAGCAATAAAGTGGTCAAGCATATTTCAGGTCCGTACTCCAGCGTTTCTCTTCCAATTTGTTTTCTTGTGTTGGTGTATACCCTAGCCATAGGTATGTCATTCATAAACTTATATAAGTACTTGTTATTCTCTTCGAATATCACCGTAGTAGTGTCGGCTACCTCATGAATAGTGACTGGTAATTTTTATTATGCAAAGTAGGTACGTACGGGTAGGTGGATGATTCCACGAAGAACTGGGCATTATGGTTTCTCTGAGATCCAAAAGTTGCAGGCCGAGGTGACCAAAGGTCCTTCCGTGGACGTGGTCAAACAACAAGAAGTAGAGGTCGAAAGGTTGTCCAAAGAGTTGGATCTGAAATAGGCGGTCCTCCAAATGACGAAGGATGCCTTCTTCGAGAAGAGCAAAATACCGTTGAATGGCTTCCTTTGAATGCACTTCTGTCTTCTTAAATTCTTCTGTTTTGTTTTTTTTTTTTTTTTTTTAGAAAGGCAAATGGAACACCTGGCTTATGGTTTTGATTTTCTGGATTTTTGGGTTGATATACAAGTGTTACCTATGAGGGTTTTGGATTATTATTCTGGATGAACTGTTTTAGGATGATGCCGTTTTTGGTTATGATTGTAAGTAACACAAACATTCCAGGAAAGATATGGAAACATGAACGTTGGGTGTCGGTAGATGACATGGGATGAAGCATAACATGGATATCGGTTTTATCATTCTCGTGAAAACTTGAAATAGTAAACCATGTATTTTTTTTTCTAGGCAAGACTTACTCGGTTTTTTGGATCTGCTAAAGAAAACGAGTCAGGTGAAAGTTCGACTTTCGTGGGAAACACCGCGATTGTGGACAGTCCTCAGTCGTCCCTGAGTCACTTGATGATCGAGTCATCGATCCCTGAGCGGATTATTTTGCTTTTAACCTCTGGGAATTCCCTAGTCGCCCATTGCCGCGTCAAGACTGATTGGATCGTTCGCTTTTAAACTCTAGGCAGTCCCCAGTCATCCCTTGCCGTGTCAAGACTGATAATCGGGTTGTCTAGTAACTGAGTCGTCGATCCCTGAGCGGATCTCCTGCTTCTACCGTCTTGATATCTAGGTCGAAGCATGAAATCGATGGTCGAAAATTGACATTGTAACCGAAAGATCAATCTCCCACTGTGGTCGCCAATTGTTTGAGGGTGAAAATGGTTTCTGCCGATTTTGGTAATTTCGGGTGTGTGGGTGAGAAACGAATTTAGACCTCAAATAATGTACTGCACAAGAGTACTTTAGATTCGAGAGATCAATATGTACAAATCCGGCCTAAACCAAGAAATGGTCATTCCAGACTTGCTTCGGTCACAAAGAGGAGGAGAATGGGTTGGTTTTGGGGAGGGAAGCGAAGAAAGTATTCAGACTAGGTTGATTCTGGAATAGTAGTGGTTTCACGACTTGTATCAGAAAATGGGAAGCTAACAGATGGGAGAGCTTAGCCAAACGTTTTTCTGAGTGTTGTCTGATCCTTGACTGAACTTCCTCTTCTTTGTGGAAATAGGTAAGACCTATTTATACAAGTAGGAGTGAAACGTACTATGGTCTCATTAAGGAATGGAATAATGGGTGAGTAAATGGGAGGAGGTGGTAACCATTAACGCATGGAATTGATGTTCCATAAAAGAAAAGCGTTTCACCATTACTTCCATATTTACTTAACCGCTTCATCCTTATTACACTTTCTTATTACAGGCATAGTGTACGCCGCACGTTGTAAACTGCCAAACCAAAACCCAAAGAAGATCCCCCGGTTTGTGGTTTGATGTCTCGAACGTTTTGTGAAAACATGTAACATGGTTTTTGCCTGGCAAGTCGAGCTTGGGAGACTTGCTAGCTTGGCGACCTTCGACGGCCGAGATTTTTTATCTTAAGCGGAAAGGTAGTCGTTGATCGTTGCACGCTTCCGTTTTTGATAGCTGTGTAGGGAAGGCCATCATGATGGCACGGCAAAGTTGGCAGTCCATTGGCATGGCATGCCTTGGCGTGGTTTGGTGTGACCAAACTAGACTTTGGGTCAAAGATTACCAGGCGTTTTCTGTTAACCTTGGACGGCTAGGATTTGCTCCTAAAATTGAAGGGAGACCGTTGATTGTCGCACGCCTTCGTTTTAGTAGCCTCATAGGGAAGGATAGCATGGTGGCGCGGCTAGGTTGGCATGCCATTTGCATGGCATGTCTTGGTGCGGTTTAGCGTGGCCAAACTATGGTTTTTGGTCAAAGGTTACTATGCGCTGTCTAGTAACCTTGGACGGCTAGGATTTGCTCCTGAGATTGAAGGGCGACCGTTGATGGCCGCACGCCTTCGCTTTAGAAACCCTAATTAGCTCCATTTATTAGAATCGCTGTAGAATTCTCGTACGCACTCGGATTTTGACGGTGAGCCCCTCAAATCGACTGGAAAAGAATTTCCTATCTCCCCTCGCAAGGATATTTATGTTTTGAACTCGTTTGGGAGGTGAAAACAACCCGACAGTAAAAATAAAGAAGAATTCAGGAGGGATGTTGCGGGCATGAGAAGGCATAGTTTAGGCGCGGCCAAAATTAGGGTTTTGGCATTGGGGAAAACGTTACCATGCGTTGGCTGGCGACCTTGGACGGCTAAGATTTGCATCTAAGGTGGAATGGTGGTTGTTGATTGTTGCACGCCTTCGTTTTTGTGGCCGCATAGGGAAGGACAGCGTGGTGGCGCGGCAAGGTTGGCATGGCATGACTTGGCGCGGTTTGGCATGGCCAAACTAGGGTTTCAGCCCAAAGTTTACCATGCGTTGTCTGGTAACCTTGTATGGCTAGGATTTGATCCTGGGATTGAAGGGGGACCGTCGCACGCCTTCGTTTTAGTGGCCGCATAGGGAAGGCCAGCATGGTGGCACGACTAGGTTGGCATGCCGTGGGCATGGCATGCCTTGGTGCGGTTTGGGCGTGGCCAAACTTAGGATTTCGGGCCAGAGGTAACCATGCGTTGTCTGGTAACCTTGGATGGCTAGGATTTGATCCTGGGATTGAAGGGGGACCGTTGATTGTCGCACGCCTTCGTTTTAGTAGCCGCATAGGGAAGGCCAGCATGGTGGCGCGGCATGTCGTGGGCATGGTATGCCTTGGCGCGGTTTGGGCGTGGCCAAACTTAGGATTTCGGGCCATAGGTTACCATGCGTTGTCCAGTAACCTTGGATGACTAGGATTTGATCCTGTGATGAAGGGGAAGCTGTTGATTGTCGCACGCCTTCGTTTTAGTAGCCGTATAAGGAAGGCCAGAATGGTGGCGCGGATAGGTTGGCATGCTGTGGGCATGGCATGCCTTGGCACGGTTTGGGCGTGGCCAAACTTAGGATTTCGGGCCAGAGGTTACCATGCGTTGTCTGGTAACCTTGGATGGCTAGGATTTGATCCTGGGATTGAAGGGGGATCATTGATTGTCGCACACTTTTGTTTTTGTAGCCGCATATAGAAGGCCATCATGGTGGCGCGGCTAGGTTGGCATGTCGTGGGCATGACATGCCTTGGCGTGGTGGTCTTCTTTGAACGGAGGCGCGGCCCGGCATGGTGGCATGCCTTGGCGCGGGTGGTGCTTGCTGGGAACAAAGGTGCGGGCTGGCATGATCGCATGCATGCGGTGGTCTTCTTTGAGCACTTTGAGGTGTGGCTGGCATGACTTGGCGCGATGGTCTTCTTGGGCACGGAGGTGCTGGCGGCATGGTTGGCATGCCTTGGCGCGGTGGCATGATAATTTTAGGGTTTTGTACAGGTGATGTCAATCAATGTTAGGGGTTCTGCCATAGAACATGATACATAGAAAGGAAAACGTACCCTGGTAATTCTTACGTAATCATGTTGGTTGATTCGATAAACTTGTTAATGGTCAATAAATGCGCTAGAGGTCATGGTGACGTCATGCCAGGTGCATAGTTTTACGATTTTAACCCTAAGCTAAAAACCACCATCAACAGCAGCAGGAAGTTAGCATTCATACCATCAGGAATAAATCCCCTTGACCAAAAAAATTGAATTACCCTTACCAAGTTTCTCCAATGATGTTTTAAGCCCATCTATAGAACCAACCACCAAATCCATTAGGACCAGGTGCACTGTCAGGGTCCATATCAAAAGCTGCATGTCTGATTTCATCATAAGTAGGTGTAGCTTCTAGCATAATATTATCTTTAATTTGTATCACTTGGGGTATTACAGGGAAAGTATCTTCCACCATTTGAACCTCTTTGAATTTGAATTTTTCTTCAAAATGAGATACAAGGACTTCAGAAATTTCTTGTTGACTAGTAACAATTTAACCTTCATTATTTTCTAATTCAACAATAGAATTTTGAAGTTGTCTTATTCTGAGATTAACATGAAAGTATTTTTAACTTGAGTATCCCTCCTTCATCCATTTTACTCTTGATTTTATCTTGACAATCTCATTATTTTGTTGGGTTAACAATTCCAAACATCCCCTTGCGATTACTAGTTTATTTAGAAGGATGTTATCTGCGGGATTTTGTCGAGATGCTAAAGCGGCGTGATCATTACTTCCTCTTCAGCTTCCTTAATTTTCTTTTTCACATCACCAAAAATATTCCAGTTCCAGTGTTTTATTATTTTCTTTAAGTGTTTGAGTTTGTTTAGAAATATGAAACCAAGATTACCTCTTAAATCAATTTTCCAAGCCTCATCTACTATTTTGATGAAGCCAGCATGACTTAACCAAACCTTGAGTGCTCTGAATGGAGTATTTAAGGGCTTTGGGATAGCAGAATTTGCACCAAAAAGAACACCATGATCCACCCTATAACCCCAACTATGATAGATGTCTGACCATTTAACATTGTATACTGCTTTGTCTAGATTACATACTATTCTTTTTGTACCCACTCTATTATTACACCATGAGAATTCCATCCAAGTTTTAGAAGCTTGTAACAGTTCACAACTCTGTAAACAGTTATTGAAATCCAACATTGATTCTCTTAGAGGTTTTCTTCCTCCTTTTTTTTCTGTAAACTAAGAACATCATTAAAGTCACCAATGACTAACCATGGTTTGTTCAGAGCATGTATATCATTAAAATGAGACCATAACTGTCTTTTATCAACTGTCAATGATGCAGCATGAACTCCAGTAATTAAAGATTGTCCAACTTTTATAGTAATAACATGTTTGGTATTTGCAATAATAACTGGATCATTTAAGGAAGCATTCCATAGAAGCCAGATTTTACCCTTATAGGCTTTACTTGAGTTATATATAACCATACTTTTCATACCAGCAAGTCTTAATTTCTTCACAAAATTTGATTGAACTCTAATTTTTGGTTCAACAATCCACGCTAAAGAAGGACAAAAAGATGACACAAAACTTCTAAGTTTGTCAATGGCTTGAGATCTTCTTAAACCCCTAACATTCCAAAAAAGCACTCTCATTGAGAAAAAGAATATTGAGAAGTATCACTACTTATTAGAACTTGAGATTTCTTAGTATCATTATTTCCCATTGTATCACCTTTGGACAATAAAGCAGCTGCTTGTTTTCTTGTGGTAATGATACTAGTTGCTTTAGTAAGTTTTCCTTTAGATAAATTCTTTGCAGTTAGAGATGCCACTACTTCAGCAATAGGACTTGGATTGTCTAAAACCATCTCAATAGGAGGCTGAAATTTAATCACTTTACTTGTTGAAGGCACATTTGAATTGATCTTGAGGAGTTTATCCACTGACAGGATAGGAAAATCTTCTTGAGAATTTAAATCACCACTGAAAACTTCATTTGTGTCTTGTAATACATGAAATCTTCCAGAAGAAGGCTCAACTTGGTTTGATAATGGAAGAACAATAGCATCTATTAATTCATCATCTCTTAAAAGACTATCTTCAATAGTTTCAAGAGGTTTAGTTAAAGTCTGAGCAGGTGAGTGAAGCATATATCAACTTTTCAGTATTTGAAGTTACCTCTTTAGGTCTCCATTATTTCTTTGGTTTGTTCACAATCATCTCAACTTCTACTTCCTTCTGAACATTATCACTTCTTTTAGAATGGAATTCAGCAACTTGGTGTTCCACAACTTTACAGTGATTACAAAACTTTGGCAATTTAGGTATTTGAACAGCTTGCTCAAATTTTCTATACTTAGTTTCAACCCAAATTTTACTTGGAATTGCTTTTGCTAAGTCAATTTCAACCAAAACACTAGCATAATATCCAATCTCTCTTTTTAAAGTAGTTTCATCAACTTTGATTGCACGACCTAATGCTGAACCCATATGTAAAATTATATTCTACTTCCAATATTCTATACTCAAACCAGGAAAGTTAACCCAAACAAAAGTTGAAGAAGATTTCTGCTCATCGGGATTGAAATTAGGCTCCCATGGTCTAATTTTCAAAATTTGGTTCTCAACCTTCCATACACCACCCCAGATAGATTTCCTATCATCATTTTCTAATTTTATTATGAAAAAACCTTTGCCTAAGGGGATTAATTAAAGCTTACCTTTTAGTATCCATTGCTTGCGTAAAGTTGATTCAGCAATCTCCATCTTCAATTTTACGAAATCCAATCTACCGATTAAGCTGAACCTCCATTCATCTAAGCTTTCATCAATAATTTTATCTGGAATAAACATAGATGGAATACTCTGATTGTTTTCTAAAGAAACCAGTAATCCGAGTACAAGGACTTTGCGAGAGGGCAAATACTGATCTTGAGAGAAATCAGCTCTGCGACTCACGGACTTAGTCATTTAATTTTCAATTTCTTGTCGTTTTTTGTGAATTCCTTCATTAATTCAGGTATTTTTCTCAGAGATCTGATGATTGGTGGTATTACTATATGGGTACTGATCGTTAAATATTAATAAATTGTTAGAAATATTTTAGAAAGGGATTCTGGATCGCAATCCAATTCAAAAGGGTAAGTATTGAAACACTGATGACTAAGCTATTGAAGCATAACATGACTAAGCTAACCATTAATTCAATAACTATCAATCATTTGTCCAAAAATAAACAAAAATAAAGCATTAAAGAACTAAACTAAAGACTCCTTAGAGGTATCCCTAGCCTTTAGTTGAGCTACCAAATACTCCTCATTGTTACCCCGGATCTTTGATGAAACACAAACAAGACTCCTCATCATTATTACTAGCAAAGACGCACGCGCGATGCACTTGTGATAGGTGTAGAATACACCTAATTTACTATCTAGTAGTTTATGCTTTCTTTGCTATTTTTCTTGTAAATTATGTATTTTACGCTTGTTTTGAGTTTTATAGTTACTTTGGAGTCGCACGGAGGAAAAGAAGAAGAAATCACCCAATTTGAGCCAAAAGGGCAAAAAGGTCATTTTACAGGCGATTGATATATGGAGCCCAGTTGAGGTTAAGGGGCGACCCAATTTAGAGGAGTACTAAAGCCGGGCCCGCAGAGGTTAAGGGGTTTCAAGTAGGATGGCCCTTATCATTTAGAGGGTGGTACCTATCCCCAGGGTGTAAATATCCACCCAAATCGGTTCAACCCTAAAATCGATTTTTTCACATTCACTTTCATCTGAATCAAATACGAGAGAGAGAGGCTTTGTTGTAAGATCGAGAGTGAGATCGAGATTGAGAGAGAAGAAATTCACAAAATCTTTGCCATTAATGGTGTTCTTGAGGTTCAGAAGTAGAAATTAGGGCTTGATGTCACAGAGAAGAAGTAGCCATGACCCTTTAAGAAACCGAGTAGATGGATCTGTGGTCGAGCTAATTCGAGATCGATTGGAAGAGAGGATGACCGAGATTTGCGGGAGGTGATGTTGAGGGCCGCAATCGACTCGGGGAAGAAGGAGATAGAGAGCTTTATTACAAGGTTTTGAGCAGAATTTGAGAAGGGGTTTTGATGTTGAGTTGCGGTAGAAGATTGATAAACCAGGGAATTTGTGGCTGTTCGATGGAAAGGAAATGGTGGTGGTCTTTGACGTCGCTATTGAAGCTCGGGAAGATGACCTGTGCCGCCGTTGAGTGCAGTGTCCGTATTGAAAGTGAAAAGATGGAAGTGGTGGTTTCGATGTTGGGATTGAAGCTCAAAGAGATGGATGCAGTGAGATGCCCTTACAACATTTGATTGAGAGCTGAGGTTGGAATGAGTCCTGATGGTGACTGATTCAGGGAAAGAGCTGATGGGTGCAAAGAAAGAGTTGGTGTTGCAGGGCATGGTGGTTGTGGTAATGAGTAAATCACAAGAGAATAATGGTGAGCTGAGTTGTTGCCACTCCTGATGATTGCAATGTGCAGCTGTTGGTGGACGAAAACAAGGAGATGGTGCAATTGATTCAGGGAATAGAATGGGTGAAGTTCTGAACAGGGAGTGTTTGAAATGGCTTTAGATGAATGTGTTAGGAATGTCACGGGGATGAACCCGAGATGCGGCAATGAATGGAAGAAGCTGGAGGAATAACGAGATGGAGATGCGAGGCAATGGCATTGCAGGTAGCGCGATTAGATTGCGAGCAAATTTGGATGTCGCGGTGAGCCAAGAGTTATGAAGAAGCGGTGGTGGAGCTCGGCTACAATGACGTAATGTAGATGCCATGAATGGATGAATAGCTTTAGGCCATTGCGAGGTGTTGAGCATTGTGTTTGTGTGCTTTGAGATACGGATGCCTGAATTGATAGTATGGTGGTGGTATGAGGCGTGATGAAGGATTTTGCAAGAACTGCAGTTGCGGTTAAGCTACATATGCACTATTGGTATCTTTGGGAGTTATGGTTGTGCGGGCCATCATGGGCGGCAATGCAGCTGTGATGCATAAGGATGGTGCTGCAACAAGATGGCTTGTGCAACTTTGGCCTAGTGACCCAGTCAGCCCTGACTCAGTTGAGTTAGATGGCTAACTCAGTGACTTAGACTTTGACCGGTCAACGATTAACGACCGTTAGTCAACGATTAAGTATAACGAGAATCTTGGACGGAATATTCTATCACCGACGACGACTTTCAGGCGGCGTGGCCATGACGTTCCGGCCAAATTCCGCCACAATCCCGATTTTCGGCCCGAGCAAAAAAAAATCCAAGAATTTTCTATGGACTTCTCTCATGGGTGTGAAGACTTGGGCTAGGAATTGGATGGAGAATTGGACTCAAATTTGGAAAGAGAAGGTGGAAGAGTTGAGAAAAGCTTGGAATTGGAAATTGAATTGCTAAAGGAAAAGGATTCTACTCCTTAGAAGATTTGGAGAATATTGAAGCCTATAAATAGAGAAGTTTTCTACAACTTCTACACACCTCTCTACACACACATCACTTGTGTTTTTGCTTGCTTTTCTAAGATTCTTCTTTTTAATTACTTGTGTGAATTTGAAAATTCTTCTTTTAATAATTATTATTGGTGTGAATTTCAAAAGCATGAGTAGCTAATTTTCTTATTGATTGAGGATGAATTCCTAGTTCTTAACATATGATTTAAGTTTTTGTTTTCAAATTCTATCTTGAAGTTTTTCACATAATTATCGTTTGTTTTTACTAATAGGAGTGATCTTAAAGACATTCATGATTGATTGATAGATTGTTTGGAGTGCACGCTAAATTAATTTGTTAATTCGATCTAAAGCTAGTGAAAGTTAGGAGATAAGTAATCGTTTCTTGACTCTTTACATAAGTAGCAAACACGAGACCTTGCGGAGGGATTCCGTGGAGCAATTGTGTGTAGAAACAACGTTAGCAAGTGGACCTTGAGCTAAGAGTCTAACTACTAATATCAACCTAAGAAATTCACAAAACTTAATGCATGAGCCAAGTTACATCTAGGTTGAGCTAATTCTAGGTGGCTTGGTGATTAGAATCCATTGATCGAGAACTTCCGTGTCCGATGATACAAGGGATTTAGGGGTTTAGCACTGAGCTAGCTGCTTTACCTACGGTTGGTGATAATTTGTGACTAATAACAAGTAGAAAAGGACATAACTTTAATCATTGTTTCGTAACGAAGAAGGATTCCTTGATCTTTTCTCTCTCTTATTGCTTTCATCTTTCAACTTTCGATTTTAATTGCTTTGTTTATTTTTCTTTTGCTTTTTACACCCCCTTTCGTGACAACTTTTACAACTAAGATCTCTTGCTCCTCGTGGGAACGAACTTGACTTCCATTATATTATTTTTAATTGAGTGGAAATATTGAATTAATTTGATTGCACCTACGACACGCATCAACTTGCCGACTGCCGCTCCGTCATAAAACCTAAACAACATAAAAGTTAAATAAAATACTTCTTGTGTAAAAGCCCGCCTTCGGAAGCAGCACAGCTTGTATGTACCCATGCACCAAAAGACCATCAACTAACCTCCATGAATGTGTCTTTGTTTCTGCAATTAATCTGTAACATTAAGAGTTTCCACTTGCAATCAGTCCACTACTTTTGTTTGATTGTCGCTTATAGAAAAAAAAGGTAAAAAATTTGGTCATTTTCTTAAGATAATAGAATTTACGAAAAGGAATTCATGACGATTTCATCTTTAATGGTTAAACAACCGTTTTTATCAAAACCAAAATGACCAAATAGATAAAAATACCAATGGAATAAGAGTATATTACACCTATCATATATATCCAATGTAATCGATCCTGATATAGTCTTTGGTGCTCGCTAAAAGCAAGCTCAACTGAGGTGCACCGACAAAGAACATCATCTTGCCCAGCCCCTAACCCAAGTGAATAGGTTGTTTTTAATAGCGAAGGGCACACCTATTATATGTGAAATGTGAAACAAAGACCATAGCAAGGCATGAAACATTTCCAAAGGAAGAGCATAAAATGTTCTGTAGACTTCACCGAGAGAGTGAAGTTTTGTGTTCAATAGATGAATGATATTCTCAAACTCCAAAATTTTAAAATTTCATGGAAACTATAATATTAATACTCTTTTCCTTGAAACACAGTAAGTATGTTCGAAGATCAACTGCAAATCATGCCAATTATATAGTAAACCATTTAATCTATTTATTTTTCTATAACCCTTGTCCTTAACCCAGTTAAGAAGGCAGCTAGGTCACATAGTGGAAAATGACTACCAAGCTAAAGAATAAAATATGTATCAACAATCCAAGGTTAAGAACTTACTTATCGCAGAAGTTGAGAATTAAAGAACAAAGTGAGATGCTAAATACCAAATCGTCGCCAAAAATTTCCAATGGTACTCTTTCTGCATAACAGAACACTTTGGGAGGTTACAAATAGTACTTCAAGGATATTGGCGGGCTTCGACGTGGAACCATCGTACACATGAATAAAATCAACCAAAAATTTAACAGCAAATGAGTTCAAATCAAACCAATAAGTTAACAGAGAATGAGTTCAGCTCCTTAAAATTCTCTCGGACATTTACAGAAACAGGTAATAGAGGTAATATAAGCCAACAATAATTGATTTCGTTTCTGCAAGAAAATGTTCCATCTCAGTAAATGTGTTTCTTTTTTTTTTTCTTGGTAATTATCATTCCTCATTACAAATCCAAAAGGGGCTAATGTTTACAAACATCATCCCTGATTGGTGACATACGCAATCAGTTGTAAAATTTAATCCCTGCGTAAATTTTCTCTTTCAGTTAACATCAAATTCATGTCTAATAAGACACCAAAATAAACTTTTACAAAAAGACAATCCTTTAAACCACAAATAAGGATATTAACATACATTAACGGTCGAATTTACCTATTTGGAATTCTGGCGAAAAGTTTGATGTTTAACCCAGAGTTGTGAATCCAAATCATCTGAATCTACTCAAATTAGTAAGTTGCGTACAACGAAATTTGAAGCAGGACTCCTTATTTGTGAAATAACTTGATATGAAATTGGTACATCAAAATTTCGAAATCAGATAAAATCAAAAGTGAGAGCTCAGATTCTCGGTAAAGATTTCAGTAAGGGTTTGAAGAAATTAGGGTGGTTAAAAAAAACACATTTACTAAGGTGGTAATAATCGAAGATGAAACTGAAGGAGAATTAGCTTTGAGGTGGAGATGGTGGGTGGTGGTGGTGTATCAATTTTTGCTGGTCATAAGTGGTGATGGTTTTCGTTGAAAACTCGGAAGAAGATGGAAGAAGAGATGTCGAACTCACTTATAAGATGGACGGCTTCGATCAAATTCCGTGTTTTGAATGTCTTCTAATCCAACGGACTACATCGAAAATACACACGGAAATTAGAGGTCGTGCCAAAAAGAGGAGTTTTCTTTATTATAGTATAGTATAACACGCATGCGCGATGCGCCTGCCATTCCGTTGTCAAAAATAAACAAACTTTTGGTAAAATGCTATACCACAAAATGTTGGTATTTCTACTGAAATTAACATACCAAGGCGATTAATTTACTTGATAAATAGACTCAATAGAACTCTCGGGACGTGAAGGCATTGTTGAACCCATCTGCGAGTTGTTGGAGTTGACGTCCTCCTTCGGATACCTTTTGGATGGCTTGGATGTTTGTAGTTTCAACAACACGGAAAGAATGTCTGACGGATACAGAAAGTTTATTATATTGCACCATACCATTGCCTCAAATGACGCCACCATTATCTTTTCCAGGAAGGTGATGCTGAGAGGCTTAAATCAGTGCATGCCCTATTTTGATGCATAATGAAGACAAATAATATCAGCATTCATATGAATCATATCAACATAGGCATGAGATTGGTATTATAAAAAACACAGTCCAAGGCTGACGACGTTCTATAGTTCATTACTTGGTGCTGATATAGATTAGATGATCGCCGATAAAGCAACCAATGTATTTTTTAGGCATACATGCCACTAAAATGTGTTATGCCCAGGCTAAAAAATCACTCTAAGGAACAATTCTATGAGTCTATATACTCGCATCTGTATAGTCTAGGTGCTCGCACGATGGCTCTGTTCCAACTAAAACGTGACTGTTTATGCCCAGCGCAGTCCTACACGCAGGTTTATCGACGTCAAATAGTAACGCTGAAAGTGAAAGCAAGTTCAGTCTTCCAAATATTTCAGCAACCATAAAATTTAATATGATTGTGTTCCCAACAAACAAACAAAAATGTAATTGTAATGACAACATTTTAGGAATCTAAGATCAAGTTACGGCAAGTAAAAGTAATGCAAGTCACCACTAATAGTTTGATGACCATCTTTCAGAAGAACATTGCCGGCAATTCGAAAGCTTCAATATCATCCTAGTAATAAGATTTACATGTAATTAAGAAAAATAATCAGTTTTTTACAACAACAAATCTCTTTTTTGTTCCCGTTCAATGTCAACTTCCATGCTAACCTGAGCTTGTATACTCGGACTACGACGAACTGGACTCTCATTGTACAATTATTCTGGAAAACTCAGATTATTCAATGCTACATCAGCAGTAAAACTCTACAGCATACTGTTTAATTAGATGTACAATTTCCTAATGCTGAAGGTAATGATTCTCCTAGCTAGCAAATTCCAATCTAACTAAAGATACTGACTAAAGTTCACAAAGAGAACAGAAATTCCTCCATTGAACTTGTTCAATCCTAATCATAAATTAGTGAAATGCAATTTAGAATTCTGACTAAAGTTCAGAAAGAGAACAGAAATTCCACCACTGAACTTGTTCAATCCTAATAATATTTTAGTGAAATGCAATTTAGAATTCTGAGATAAATGTTTGGGATTTGTGCAGAAAATGGATTTGGGAAAAAATTTCAGCAGAGATTCAAAGGAGGGTGGTTAGAAATTGAAATTCATAAATTTCTAAACTATGGGTTCAAACAATTTAAACATTATCCAAATTTCAAAAATCTAACTAATCAATTGAGTAAAATTCGTAAGTCCAACAAAACAAATTAGGGTTAGGGTTCTTTATCTAATGGTATGTACTTACAGTTAATTCTTCCTCCTTCTTTTGGTTCTCTTCTTCTTCACCTCAGGTAGCAGAAAATCCTTCAGTATCTCATCACCACCACCTCCATTAGAAAATTCTTTTTCACCTCGGGTACCACCACATCCCTCATTATCTCGTCACCATGACTTCCATTACAAATTTCTTTTGAAATTGAAGTAAAAAGAACGATAACAGAACCTGGTTGAAGTTTTGATGGGATCAAAATCCCAAAGTTGCAAATCTAAATCAACTGATTTGTTTTCCGTCTGTTCACAAACGAAGAAGAAACGAGAAAATACTGAAAGCCCTTTCTGTAATTGTACCCATGAGTATTTTAAAATTTACGCGAATTACCAACTACGACTGATTTTTAAGGAAGGATAGCTTTGTAACTTCTGGGGGTCCGAACCAAAAAAAGGTCGTACCAAAAATAGGTGTTTTCTTTATATTATTATAAGAATAAGATAAGATAAGATAAATATTTGGGATTTGTGAAGAAAATGTATTTGGGGAAAATTTCAGCAGAGATTCAAAGGAGGGTGGTTAGAAATTGAAATTCATAAATTTCTGAACTATGGGTTCAAACAATTTAAACATTATCCAAATTTAAAAAATCTAACTAATCAATTGAGTAAAATTCGTAGTCCCAACAAAACAAATTAGGGTTAGGGTTCTTTATCTAATGGTATGTACTTACAGTTAATTCTTCCTCCTTCTTTTGGTTCTCTTCTTCTTCACCTCAGGTAGCAGAACATCCTTCAGTATCTCATCACCACCACCTCCATTAGAAAATTCTTCTTCACCTCGGGTACCACCACATCCGTCAGTATCTCGTCACCACGACCTCCATTACAAATTTCTTTTGAAATTGAAGTAAAAAGAACGATAACAGAACTTGGTTGAAGTTTTGATGGGATCAAAATCCCAAACTTGCAAATGTAAATCAACTGATTTGTTTCCGTCTGTTCACAAAACGAAGAAGAAGCGAGAAAAGACTGAAAGACCTTTATGTAATTGTACCGATGAGTATTTTAAAATTTACGCGACTTACCAACTACGACTGATTTTTAAGAAAGGATAGATTGGTAACTTCGAGAGTCCGGACCAAAAAAAGGTCGTACCAAAAATAGGTGTTTTCTTAATATTAGTATAAGATAAGATAAGATGGGTATTGAGTCGAACATAAGGCCTCCTTAGTGTTACCATGGGTCCTTCGACAAAACCCGAGACTCCTTAGCATTATCCTGGGTCTCGGACGGCTCTAGTACTCTACAACGTCGAGTGTTATGCCTCTTTCCATATCGCCTCTTCAGGACCATGCTTTGTCTGGCCGTGGAAAAGTAGTCATATTTGTCCCGCCATAAACTTACACCTCGCCTCCATTCTACAATGTCATGAGTACGGACGGTCATGCTGGTTGATAATCGAAGTTAGTCATTCATAGATCTTACGTTTGAACTATGACTCTCACCTTGCTCCTACTATTGGACACGCAACAACAACAACAAAAGGTCTTAGCCTCTATATAGATATGAGAAATAAGCATGCCTATGCTTAGTAATCGAAAAATGGTTATTTCAGGTCAACACTCGATTGATATCAGGTCGTAGCGCCTTTTTGGGACCGATCTTTCCTAAGTCTCTTCACGGAGCGGGTCTTACACTCCTTCACTCAATGGAGAACTTTCACAATTAGGTTACACTTGAACTCAACCAATCTTGTGGTCCTCGCGTGACACTTATATCTAGAGAAATCCTAAGCTTGTGATCTTGCCCTAATTCTTCGGTATGATTCATGAGAAGCTATCCAAGCTAAAGCTGGGTCCATCAATGCCTCCACCGCAGAAGAAGCAGACGTTCTGAGCTTGTTGGAAGCGACTGTTTTGGCAAAGAGCATGGACCTAATGTGAACACATAAATAACGATAGTATCAACGTGTTCACAAACAATATTTGCATTATATATAAAATCACTGGGGAGACTGAAACATACATATATATAACGGGGTAAGTCAGTAATTTGTTAGACTCCAAGCCTTTGGGCTCTTCCTCGTCTGGTCAAAGGGGGGTAAACTAAACTATACATACAATTATAACATGTAATATAAAAGATCTAGGCATAGTATATAAAACTAAAGATAAAGTACGGAATATAAATGAGACACTGATTTACGTGGTTCAGCACTAAGGCCTACATCCACGGGGGTAGTTGTTTCACTATGCATTGGGGGTTACAAAGATAGTCGAATGACTTTGGAGTGTATAACGAAGCTACGAAGGAGATAGAACTACTACTTACTCTTACTATTTCTCTCTCTTCTATTCTTATCTCTAGCTCTTACCCGGGATTCCTCGACCCCTTCTCTCTTAGAGCGAGAGGGATATTTATAGGCATCCTAGATGGGGTCCTCTTTTGTAAGAAGCCGGTCTTTATCATCTTGATTTGCGAACGTATCCCGATGGGGTCTTCATTTTCTTCCGATGGATTCAGCGGTAATATAAGGTAACGAAGAGCTACGTTCTTCTCCTCCATAGGGTAGCTGCCACATACCCTACGTTTCTAGTGTTTAATGCGGGTAGTTGGATAGCCTGCATGCGCTAGACAGATGTCTGCTGCCCCTGTCACATCCTCGTCAGTGAGACTAATCCCTTCCCTCGATCTTGGATTTCCCTCGAGATGGAGTAAAGTAGATCTTTGGGTGTTATTCAGTACTTCGCGGTAGCTTGTTCCTTAGGTACCCCTTGATCTTCTGCTATCGGATTGATCTAGATGTAGATGACAGATGCCCCTTGGGTGCTAGGACGTGGAATCATATGTTAATGTTCTTGAGTTGTGTGTTTCCCATGTATGATTTCTTCGACACGTGGCGGATGATGAATTATGTGTATACAATTTGCCCTTTTATCCAACTTTGAAGTTAGTCAAAGTTAGGAGAAAACTGTCTTCACAGTCTTCCCTCTCTTCTTATTAACTTCTCCTTATTCTCAGAGAACGTTTCCCACTCCTAGAAATAACTTCTCCTTGAGTCATGTGACGATTTTGTGTTATAAATATGAGAGAAGTAGTAAAAAATAAATTTTATTCTCTATTTATTCTTGTCAGTTCATGACTTCTCATTCTCTTCTCTGAACCTTTTCATTATTCTACTTTTTGTTCTTTAGCTATTAACTTCTGCTGGTGATGCTCAGGGTCAAAAAATGATCGAATCTTCAAAGGTCTTCTGCTGCCGCTGTTCATCAGGTGTTTGCAGATTGTCTTGGTTCTTATCGTAATACTTCTGATTCAGGTATGGTGTTCTTCTTATCTTGATTTTGGTTGATAATCATTTGTCTGCTGCTGTATCTAGGTTTTGTGATGAAGAACAAAATATACGAAAGTATATATACTTGCCCCTGTTCTTTATCACAAAACCTATGGCTTCTCTGTTGATCATTGAAGCTTGTTTTTGAATTGGGGTTTCTAATGACTGAATTAGGGTTTCTAATTTTCTGCGGGTTTTGTCAAACTACGTATTTCTGTTTTGATGGTATTTCTGATGAACTGTGAAAGTTGAAAAAACTTCATTTCATGATCTTCATCATCTTCTCTGTTTAATCGTCTTCTTACTTTTATGCCCCTTGTAGGTATGGCTGATCGTCATCGGGTTTCATACCAAACTCCACCATCGAGCCCTTATAGATCCCCTCCATCCAGAGTCCTGATATATCCCCACCAAATGGTGGTCCATCTAGGCCTTTCCAACCGGATCTTCGAGCTCATAAGGTTTCATCTGCGTCTGGTCCCAGATTTTTATCTACGAAGAGGGGGGATCCATCGAAGTATTCTCAATACACTGTTAACCGTCCTCCTACTTCTCAACGTACTGAACCGACGAATGTGCCACCTCCCTCTTCTCAACTTAATGAGTCGTTGAATGTGCAGCCTCTTTTTTCTGTTGCCCCAGGTACGATGCCTTCTCAAGCTACAATTCCTCCTCAAACTACTATTCCTCTTCAAGCTACGATGCAACCTTCGAAATCTAAAGCTTCGCAGGCCGCTGCTTTGGTGAAAGAATCTTCTAAAGGTGCGACCTCGAAGGCAGACTTATCTAGGAATCTACGTCCAAGAGAAAGGCTTCGGATATGAGTCCCCCGAAGGATCCATCGTTGGACAAGGCTGTCTCTTCCAGTGTTGCCCCCGTTATACGAAGTATGCCGGTTCCCAAGAAAAAGAAGAAGGTTTCTTTTAGGCATATTGATCTTGAGGCCTTCAAAGTAAAGCATGAACTTGAAGCTTTGGAAGTCATGTTTTATGATCAAGGTGACGATCTTACTTACGATCTGATCACAAATTATAAGTATGATGATTTCCACTTGGTGACGACCGTGGGGGCCTTCGAAGCTGGCTTAATGCTGCCTCTGTACAAGTCATATGATTCTTTTTATTACGATGACTTGGCTCATCGTGAGGGTTCTACTCCGCATACCCATTGTCGTTTTGTAGTACAACTTACTGGGAATTATCTTCGGGCGCTTAAGGAATGCTATCTTCGGAGTAAGGGGGAGACGATGATGACCTGCTATGTCCCCAACCCAGCTGAGAAAGATTGGTATACTCCTGAAAACTTTAATGCCTATTTTGGAGACTATGTTAATGGTAGTGTAGTAGCAGGATTTCCCACACTACACCCCTTACTCGATTTTGCCTAATCAATCCATTAGAAGATATAAGATCAAGAACATTTATTGATTGAATTCATGAAGTGTTTACACAGGAAAATAGAATTACACTTAGAAGTTAAAACACCCTTAAGTTTTCTCTCTCCTAATGACTTGCCTAACAATTCTAAAAAGATCTCTCCCTTTACAGACTCACTCGACCCTTTATATAGGGTAATACATAGTGGATGACAGCTAAGCTATCCTTTATTTTCGGGAATGTCTCGCGAAGTGTCGCCGGTGTACAACTATTCAATCTCGCGACACTTCTTATCCCTCGCCAGGTTTCATGTCTTTCAGCTATTTTGTGTGTCGTTATTTCCCATCGCGTCGTTTATTTTAGCTTCCTGCGACTCCCTCGCGGTACCGTCATTTATTGATCCCGCGAGCCCTATGCATTGCGATATTATGATCCTACATCTTGCCTCTTTTTCCTTGAATATTGCTTGGAGAGCGATCTTTAAGGAAAAATCATTGTTGTAGTGATCTTTGGTTTTTGTTGATGAAGGAGCGAGCGGAAGAATCTCGTACTTGAAAAGTACGTACTTGCCTCTATTCTTTTGCGAAGTTCCGGAGCTTCTTTGAGATATATATGAAGTATCGTCTCTTATCTCTCCTCATATTTCTCCTGCGAGGGGAAGAGTACCATGAGATTTTAACAATATTGTTGCCGCGACTGCTTATCTTTAGAATCTTCGATTTTGTACTTTTACACGGATTTTGATTATTAATGTCTTCTCTTGACACGTCTCTTTCAACCACTTTTTCTTGACCGTTCATGTCTCTTCGCATTAAATGACCTCGTTTTTCTCGAGGCTCTTTTCCTCTATATATAGTTTTCTTTTCCCCTCCTTTTCATCTTTTAGTTTGTCTCTGCAACTTTCCTTTGATTCTCTCCTTCCACAATTTGCGCTCCTGCTCTGCAAATTTTTTCTTCATCCTTTCTAGCGCTGTTTTTAATCTCCAATCTTCCACCCATTCCCATACTGATAAATGGCTTCCATCGATCGTGGATACAAAACTTCTTTTGAAGAAGTTCAACGAAGTTGCTCGAGAAGGGTTTTACTCACAACCATTCCCGATCAAGAACCCTCATCCATTCTTTTACGTAAATCTTTTCTCCGATCATCAATGTGATGATCAAAAGATTATAGTCTCGCTCGGTCGGCTTCTCGCGGGACTTCCTATTCCCTTGTACAATCTGAGTTGCCTTTATTTTATGAAATTTTGGCCCATGAAAAATTCTCTCTGGCCGTTTATCAATTAAGTGGCGATTGTATTCGCTGATGCTTGAGTTCGCGAACCGTGTGTGCAGGCAAAGGATCTTTATACCCTAATTCTGCCAAAATCCCAAATTCGCAGATTTGGAAATAGGTGTTGAGAAATACACTTTGTGGAAAACTTTTTTTGAAAATTACTCGGTGATAACTATGGTGAATGCGAGATCTCATTTGGGCGTTAAAATCTCAAGAAAAGGATAATGTCTCGAAGATAAATTAGTCATGCAAGACATTGATTGGCATCCAGGCAATAATACCTCTCCTCGTCATTCCAAAGATGAGAAATGGTGGGTCGTACCCTTGATCTTAAATGGTCCCTACATCGCGGGCTCGCATATTCTTCCTGCGAATCTCGCAGGATATCATCCTTGGGAATTCAAATGGCCTGAGAAGAAGAAAGAGGTATGTTTCCGACTTCAAATTTGGCTTTCGTAATTTTCTTTCTATAATTGCTGATTTTGTGAAATCTTTCAGATAGCCAGGTTGAAAAGAAGCTACAAAAGGGATCCGTCGGAGGATACTCTGACATTGCTTCGATCGCTGACGAGTGAAGTAAGAATCACTTCCTTTCTTCTTATTTAAAACAATATTGTTGCCTCTGTTTCTTATCTTTACGCGTATGCGAAGGTTGAAGTTGAAGAAACTATTGTCACGAAGACTAAAGGAAGGGTAAAGCTGTAAACGCAAGAGGGTAAATCCTCGCCCCTTTAACTAAGAAGCGAAAGGTCCAATCCTCTTCTCGCCTTAGCTCAAGCTCTGAATCTTCGACGAGGATAACCATGAATCGAATCCTTCTCTCGCCAAGAAGATTCCATCGACCGATTCTTCCATGGATCAATTATCCAAGATCTTCTCGGGATTGTTTCAAGGAATGGGAGATGCTCCCTAGCTTCTCTTTGTGGGGCTCTCGCAAACGTGTGTAATCTTTGCTTTATCTTTGGAAGGCAATAATTCATTCAATGGAGTCTCTAGAGTTGTGTCTCCCGACCTTTTGAATGCACTTGGGTCTCGGTATGTGTACGAGCATACTTCCCCGCTAACTTTAAATTGTTTAGTATATATGTTTTAATGATTTTTCTATCTTCTTTTACAGGTTGGAAGATCTTCCTTTGTAGTTGCCTCAGACCTTGAGAGAAGACGCAACAATCTTGAAAAGAAGAATTTGCATTTGAGCAAGAAGATTCAAGAATTAGAGACCGAAGCTGCGTCATCTCGCGATAAAGACGAGAGAATTCAAAAGTTAAACACCGAACTTAACTCCCAAAAGGATAAGGTGTCCACTCTTCAAAACGCCAATCAGCAACTTTATGGTATAAAATTTTTCCTCCTTTCACTATTTTTATTTTATCGGTCGCATATTGCTACCTAACTTATTACTTTCGCGAGATGTATATAATCTCTCCGATGAGGCTATCCTTCTCCATACATTTCCCGATCCTATGGATAATAACCTTCTTCTCGCCCACCTCAACGACTCTTTAAGTAGTTCATCAAACAAAATTAACTCCCTTTCATTAAATGAACTTCAGACCAAATATCGTCTTTTAGAAATTGAACATAGATCTGGTTTAAGTGCTGCCAACCAATTTAAACGAATGTTTCTCGAGTCCAATAAAGAAATCAAAATTTTGAGGAAGAAAATTAGCGACCTTATAGATGATAAAGATCGCATTGCTAACAATGGTGCACGGGGCATTAGCAACATTTCAAAAATCTCTCCTTGAACTACAAATTGAACGGGATGAATTGCTTCGCGAGAACTCCTTGCTTAGTGAGCGAGAAGATCAAATTCGTTCCCTCCTTGTTATAAATAGTGACGATGAATTAGCCTGGGCTGCGAAAGTTTTAGATAATGCCAGGAATAATTTAGGTGTTGATGTTAGTCTTCACGCCGAGCATACTTCCTTGATTAAAGATATGATATCTGATAGAGAAGGTTATTTATTACACCTTACTACTTCTTACTTTTGTAGTATTGCTTGTAAATTATTAACTTATTGTTACTTATTTGCGAGAATCGAGAAGAGACTTCGAGGTTAGAATTAGGGATCTTGAATCGAGAAAGAACAACTCGCCGGGAATTTTCCAGCGAGAATTGAAGAACTTGAATCTGAAAAACAACAGCTTGCGAAGAGTCTCTCCCTTCGTAATAATAAGTATTCCAAGTTGAAGAAACAATTTGAAACGACAGTGGAGAACTTTAATAATGATGCCGTTCGTTTTCGCAATGGAGCCATGGAGTATGTTTGTAAACACCCGAGAACATCCTTTGCATACATATCCACGGCTTCTTGAAAAGGTTCCCGAGAATCTACCACCATGTCTCGATGTTTCGATAGTGAAGGCGGCGAAGAAGAAAATTAGCGATGAGAATAATAAAGCGAAAGAATCGGATGAAGAAGAAGAATCACCAAAGATATAATTCTTTTTGTTTTCTTTTGCTTTGCGTGTAATATCTGTACATTCTTTGTATCTTTGTTATAGTGAACTCTTTTTTCATGAATTCAATCTTCACTCCCCTTTTTTGGTAGTTCTTCCTTGTAATATAATTGGCTAACATTATTAATGTATAACTCTTTCGTCAGAAGATGAATAACAATATTCCATCTTTTCCATTCCCATACTTGCCTCTGATATTTATCTTCTGATGGAAGAAGTTAGTTATCCTCATGTATTTTGTTGGATAATAATTTTAATGTTGCTGAAATGTACGGCTGCGACGAGGTCGCAGATATCTTTATGAATTGAGAATGCTATCTCTTTTTGCTGCGACAAGGTCGCAGGCCGCCTCTACATTTTCATGCAAAGGCCCATTGACCTTGCCTTATCATTTTGTGTGGTCTTCCAAGTCAGACCTCCCTAGTTAGAGGTCCTCCCCTGCCACCGTTCATTGCGACAAAATCGCAGGACGTCTTTACATTTTCATGTAAAGACCCATTGATCTTGCCTTATCATTTTTTCAAGTATTTTTGCCTCTGCAGGATGTTTTGGTTGCAACAATATGACAGGCCTAGATATCCTTGCGAATATAAAGTCCTATGACATTGCCGTCTTGCGACGAAAATCGCGGAGACGTCCGTACACTTTTGTGCAAAGACCCATTGATCTCGCCTTACCCTCGCGTTAGTATTATTGCCTCTGCAGGATCATTGCACAAATATGACAAGCCTAAGTCTCCTTGCGAAAACAAAGCCTCATGACATTTGCGTCTTTTGGCACTCCCCTAATGGAGAGCACCGCCCTTATCATCTCCCCAGGTTGCCCCTTCAAGGAGGCGAAACATCGGCCATACAAGACTAGCTCCTCCCATCCGGTCTTAACAACAACCGATTGTTTTGTGACCTCTTATCCCTTATACCTATATGGTTTATGGTTACGAGACTGCACCCTAAGTGGAGTTTTCTTGGGCGAGTGCAACGCATGCCAAGACTTGCCAAGAATGGCCGGGTAGGTTCATCCATCCCGGCACTCTGGCTCTCAACTGTGTACCTCGGCGCCTTGAGCATGCACTCGACTCCTAGGAAGAGACCCTCGGTCGCCCAACCGGGTATAACCTACATATATAGTTGGGAATCCAAGGTACCTCTTCCTGATAGGCTTTCATAGGCCCCAAATTTCCATGACTCGGGCTTCGGGGGAGCGGTGTAACCTTCCCCCGAGCCATGTCGAGAGATACCCCCATTATGACGCACTTTAGGTCTTACATTTGCCTCTTACGAAATGTTATTCGCGAACTAGGGTGTACGCCATAAAGGTTCGTCCCATTCTTTTACTTATTCATATTTGTTAAATCATTCAATCATTCAAGTTTCATTATTTGCTGATTCTTGTTTGCGAAGTATTCGCACAATTCTGTATTTTCATTTTCTTTCTTAATTGAATTCCCATATGCTCTTGGCTGCGAGATTCTCGCACATCATTACTTCAATTGCTACTTTTTCTCCTGTTTTTGTTGATTGTTTACTTCTTATGTCTTTTGCTCCTCATATCCTTTGCTTCTTTATTACCATAATATTCGCCTGTCTCTAGGCACTCACCTCGCGAGGTATGTTCAGTCCTTACTTGTATGGCATCCACCATCAATTTTTCCTTTCTCTGCTCATCTCTCACATGTTGTTTCCAACCTTTTCTTTTGGCATTCCTTTCTTGCAGACTTTCTACATCTACTTCATGACATTGTTGCGACTCCTTCCAATCTCCCTGTATAATACCAATGCCATTTGGATGTGGGAATTTAATACATTGATGATACGTTGACGCGACTCCCAAGATTTCATGAAGCCATGGCCTCCCAATCAGCGCATTGTATGGAGATTCCACGTCAACCACACAGAATAGAATACCAGTTGATAATCCTTGTAGAGGTATTCTCATGTGAACCTCTCCCTTTGGATTGTTTGCAGTGCCATTAAAGCCATATATCTTGTATGTAGAAGGGATCAAATCTTCATCTTTTCCTCCCATCGTCTTGTAAGTATGGTAGAAGAGAATATTCACCGAACTTCCGGTGTCGATTAAGATTCGGTTGATCGCCCAGCAAGCTTCTGCCTCATCATCTTCTCCATCAACTGGTTTCGGGTTAATCTCTAGTTTCACAACCAACGGGCTATCATGTGTTTCTCTTCCTTTTGGCACTTCATCTGCGAGAGAAAGAAATAGTCTTGGCTGCCACTTTTCTAACTGCATCGTTCTCGCCCACTCATTATTTCTTTATCATCGGCATCTCTCGCAAAGACTCTACCGAGCACATTGTCATGAAAATCTTCGATTGTGCGATAAGAGTGGACGATAGAGTTGCAATTCAAATTTTTGGCTTTCGTTCCGATTTCTATCACAAATGTTTCCTTTCCTTTCGCCGACACTTTGTTCTGTGCATTTACGGTGGTGGTGGTAATGTCCTGGCCTTTTCTTCTCCTTTTAGAAAGTGATTCGATTTCCCTTGATCAATCATCCGAGAATAATTCTCTTTACATTTCTGCGAATCGTTTGTTTGATGTCCATGGAAGCGATGGTAAGAACAAAACTCATGACTTAATCGCTTTGGTGGTGGTTCCATCCCGCGTTCCAAGGTGCTGGTACTTCTTCCATCACGAGTATAGCCTCCCGGATCTTTTCCACACTAGCATTCGGTGGAGGCATCCTAATTGGTTCCCACACTTGTTCTGCGGCTTCTCGCCCTCCATGGTTATATTGCCTTCGTCCACCATAAGTTTCTTGCACATTGTCTAGCCTCTGAATCTTATTATTGCTTTATTCGGTTATAGTAGTTCCTTTCTTGTTCAAATTCCTCCCCGGTCATGGCTTCCCATAGCTACTATCTTCCGCTGTCTCTCATCATCCTTCCCTGCTTGCTGTCCTTGCGAAGTGCTCGCCACTGTATTGATGAATTGAGGTAACAAGCTTGCGTTCGCAGCATTCGAGTTTGTGTTCGCGATTGGATAAGAATTCATTTCATTCTGTCTTTCTTCTAAGGCGATATATTCTTCCTGTAATTCTCGCAGTTCTGCCATCGTGATTGTATTTTTAACTCTAAAGATTTGAACGTACAACAAGTTAGTCGCGAGAGAGCATTCACAAATGAGAGGATGAGATATCTTTCCTCAACCCGTCCTGCCATCTCGCTACACATGGTTCTCCATCTTATTGTCAACTGCCTTAAGCTCTCGCCAACCCTCTGTTTCAACCCGAATACATCTTCAATACCTGGTCGTAAAGAATTGTTACTTATGTATGCTCCTAGGAATGTGGCTTGTAAATGATTGAATGATGTGATTGTGTTCCTTGGTAGTCCCTCAAACCATTTTAGTGCTTCTCCAATTAGGCTTGATGCGAAATACTTGCACAGTATGGCATCATGATTCTCTCCCACTGCAACATACACCTCATATAGGCCTTAATATGCTGCACCGCACTGAGTTGTTCCGTCGAAGATGTTTGTTAATGCGGGAGATTGCACTTAGGAGGTATTCCTCCCATCTCAGTACTTCTAGCGTGAAGGGATTCTTCGCGGCCTCTGCGATGGCTTCGTCCAATTGTTTCCTTCCTCCTTCCTTCCTCGCTGTTCAACAATCCTCTCATTTCAAATGATTCTCTTAAGATTTGTTCATTTGCCTCGAACTTGATTCTACCGGTCTTTTTAGTTACTCGCTTCTCTCCTTCTTCGCTCGTGTCTGTTTTGACCTTCTTGTTCGTTATTTTCTTCTCTCCTTTCCCTGCGACGCTCTTCTTCGTTTCTTTCTTCAATTCGCACGCCATTATATCGGTTGTTCTCTCTTCTTGGTTGTCTCTCAGCTCTCACCTGCGCCCTCTCATATTCTTCATTAATATTTCTATTGGCACGATTTTGTTCCCTTCTTCTTTCGCGGTTATCATGGTTATTCTGCCGGATTGCTTCTTCCATCTCTTGATTTTCCATTTCTTCTCTTAGCCTTTCTCTCTCGCGAGCTAGCCGCGCTTGTTCAATGTAGTGTCTCTCAATGTCATCCTCGATCTCTCGGTTTCTTCTCAGTTCTTCTCTCCCGTGCAAGATTATTCTCCTTCAAAAGGGTCATTCAATTCTTGGAGTTGCATGTTTCCTTGATTTTCCCTATTCCGCTCATTTTGAAGATTTTCGGGCTGAGGAATGTAACGATCTTCTATTTCTTCTCTTCTCTCGCCATGCTCTATATTCGGATTTTGTGTTTCTCCCTCGGTGCTTTCTGTTGGTAAAACTCTCCTTCTTTCTTCTCTATTCGATCTTGAACTTGATCTCACGCTACTTCTAGATCTCCTATTTTGCAACCTCATATTTTCCATCCTCAATTCATGATTAAATGTCTTGTCAAGTTTGCTCGTTCCTCTCGCCTCTAGCCGTCTCTCCTCATGTATTGTTTGTCTCAATCTTTCTAATGTTGCGATTTCTTCGTTACCTAGATTCATTTCTCCATTCATTTCTTGCTCTCCTCCTCCTTGTCCATTGTTCACCAACCGCTGCTCCTCTTCTCTCTCGTCTTCGAATCGGATCTCCAAGTATGTACACTTACTCTATCATAATCCTCAACCGCGTTTGCTCTTGGGAGTTCGGTGGCTGATTTTGATCTTCTCCATCATTTCTCCTATTCATCCTTGACGATTCTCTGTTTCATTCCTCCTTTCTCCAATAAGTCTCCCACTTCTTCTTACAACCGTTGATTGCCCTTGTACATTTCTTCTTCTAGCCATTTTTTTTTTTCAATGAATTCTTGAGGATCTTCTCCAAATCTTTTTTCGTTAATCCAAATTCCTTCCAATTTCTACGTCAATCTCTGCACAGTCCAATGTTTCTAGCGCATATGTAGTAGCAGGATTTCCCACACTACACCCCTTACTCGATTTTGCCTAATCAATCCATTAGAAGATATAAGATCAAGAACATTTATTGATTGAATTCATGAAGTGTTTACACAGGAAAATAGAATTACACTTAGAAGTTAAAACACCCTTAAGTTTTCTCTCTCTAATGACTTGCCTAACAATTCTAAAAGATCTCTCCCTTTACAGACTCACTCGACCCTTTATATAGGGTAATACATAGTGGATGACAGCTAAGCTATCCTTTATTTTCGGGAATGTCTCGCGAAGTGTCGCCAGTGTACAACTATTCAATCTCGCGACACTTCTTATCCCTCGCCAGGTTTCATGTCTTTCAGCTATTTTGTGTGTCGTTATTTCCCATCGCGTCGTTTATTTTAGCTTCCTGCGACTCCCTCGCGGTACCGTCATTTATTGATCCCGCGAGCCCTATGCATTGCGATATTATGATCCTACAGGTAGGAACCGTAAGCCATGGAGCATCGGCCTTCGTACCATTGTCGCTTCTCATGGTGAAGTTCGTCTCTTGAGTAAAGTGAGTGATTCGAATATTCGATATGTCCCTGGAACCGAAGGGACTTCTCAGCGGAAGCTTTTTCCTGCTCGTGAGCGACTCAAGCGTGATCATGATTATGAGTGGCATGCCACCGTTATTGAAGTAATTGGTCCTTGCGCTTATGGTTGGGTACCTGGTCAGCATGGATGGCGCTCTGTTGCTGGTAGCCAAACTCGTGATAGTGCTCCAGCTCATTATGGTGACTTCTTTCCTTGGCAGTTAAATTTTGCTAGTATGAATTTTGAGTATGCTTTCGATGTTGCTGATGAAGAAGAAGGTTCCAATGCCACACTTCCTTCGAAGAGTACCGTCACTACTAAGGTATGCCTTCTCGTGATATTGTGATGTGTATAGTTTCCCCTTTTCTTCTTGGTTTGAGATTAATCAAAGTATGGAGAAAATTATCTTCGTGATAACATAATGTTATGACTTTAGGTAACGAAGAAGAAAAAAATAGGTTCGGTTCAGTCTTCTACTGCTGTTGTTGAGGAGACAGAAGTCCCCGATGAAGTCACCAGTCCAGTGAACGATGAGTACGTCAAGGAAGAAGAGGAAGCTACCGATGATGAGGAACGTACGAGGACTTCCCATAATCACGAGGATGCTGAGAATATTGGTGGCGGAGCTAATGAAGAGGAGATTGCCCCTGGAGATCAAGGAGATATTCCCGCTGATGATCATACATTTTCTCCCTCCCCAAATCATAGGAACGAAGATTTTGATCTTCAATCAACGATCCCTACTGGGTCGGGTCAGGAATTTTCTTTTGTCAAGATCTATTCCTCTGGTGGGCAGGTTGATATTGGTGCATCCATGAGGATAGCTTCAGACTTCTCTTTAATTTATCCAAATGATGAGTGGGACGTCCTTGCTGAGACTGGTGGTGAGAAAGCGGTTGAGATGGAAGAAAGTTCTAATGGTGAGGATGCCGAAGCCCTTGCTGCCAAGGAGGCCGAAGCCAAGAAGAATTCTGGTGGACGAAAGGACGTTACCGGTAGAGGGGATTCCACCGATGCATATTCGGAAGGTTTTGAGAAGGCCATGATGCATGTCGGTGATGATGCCACACTTGATTGGTTGATGAAGAAAAACTTGATATTCGTGCCTAACCCTGCTCCGGTAATCCCTGACGAGAAAAACTTCGATGCTTTCACCCGTCAGAAAATGCAGTTATCATCTCACGATGAGGTTGCAGAAATATGGGAGAAGGATTTAGGGGCTACTTCTACTAGTCTATTAGTCGATCCCCCCTCTTCCATAACTGATATAATGGCTATCACCGATGGGTATCAGTATGATTTCCCCCAGCAGCGTGTTCTTGAGGTAAGTCATCGTAGATTCCCTCTTGCATTGCGGATATGTCCTTTTATTGACTGTTATTATTTGTTTGTCATCAACGCTGATAATAACGAGCGAACACTGCAACCATACTATGTACCAATTCTTCAAGGCAAAGGCCCTGAAGCTGGAGGCAAAGCTTTGTCACAAAGAAGAGGAGTTGAACGCTGCTGAGGCAATCATTGATGCTAAGGACAAGGAGATATTAGAGTTGAATAATCGGATGAGGGGGAAAGAGAAGCTTGGTGCTGAAGAGGAGAAACTTTTTCTTGAACTTGCACTTGTTCGTAGTGACTTGGAGAAGGCTCGTAGCGATGCTTCATCTTTTAACGGTTCGTTTTATTTCCTTGCATTCCTCTTCGTCTCTCTTTTCTCTTCTTAGTGTGCTGGCTGAGTCTCCCGGCCCTAACTTCAGTGGGCGATGTCAGAGAATTGACATGGCTTCGAAGTGAAAGGGCTTGCCAAGGTTCTCGAATCAGAGAGTTGGTGGAGGAAATTAAGAGTGAGGCTGAAAAATGGAATACACGAGCCGATGAGCATAATATCTTGGTGGCTGAATGGCGAGAGAGGCGGATCCAAATGGTTGATATGCAGAATATGTATAATGTCGATCGTCGCCAGTTTAACGGTGCCTTACTGTGGACTTGTGAGAATCTGCGTGAGGCGCGTGAGGATATTTCTCGTTTTGAGGCCAAGGTAATAAACTTGTAAGAAGAGTTGCGTCAAGCCCGTTCATCTCATGACCCTGAAGTTAAGTATTATATACAACGACTTGTTCGGGAGAGGGACAATGCCAGAGCTGAGGCCCACGCCCTTAGTAACGCCTTAAGTGCTTCTCGGGATGATGTTGCTCGTTTAGTAAAAATCCGAGAAGGATCTTGAAGTTAATATGTACATGCTTACTAAGGGGATAGAAGAAATGAGTAACGAAGTCAACCGCCTTCATCATTTAGACTCCATGAAGAAGGTAGAGTTGGATGAGTGTCAGTTTGCTCTTATAAATCTTCAATTGGATTATAAGAAAATTTCGGACGAGTATAATTTCTTGTGGCTTAGGGATCTTTGTAGTTAATGAATATGAGATAGCTTCGGCTAGTGTCGAAGGTATACATTTATTTGTTTATGAGTGGTTCTGTAATTATAGTTTTCTAACCCATCGGTGTCTTCTTTTTCAGAGCTCGAGGGACAACTTAATCTTGCAAATGAAAAGCTTGAAAAGGCTCAATCTTCCTTAGTGAAGCATCGAGTCCAGGACCAAGTATTATGAGAGTTTGGCTGGATCTCGGGACGAAGCAGCGAAGGAGGCATCCAAGGAAGTAGCCCGACTGACATCTTCGTTGTCGCAGTCTGAGCTCAAGACCACTGTGATTGCATATAAGGCTCTTTGCCAACTTGCCGAAGAGGTTAACAAAACTCGACCGGGATCAAGGAGGGCCTTGAGAAAGATCTCTCGTCGTCGACGTTGTCTTCTAGTCCTATTTGTCGTATGACCATTTGTGAATCGCTCGTCCGCGTACATCGATTATTCCCATTTCTACTATCAAACGAAGAGCATGTACTAAAGCTTCGTATTCTACGATGTTGTTGGTATGCCCCTTGAATTCCAACCTCAGCGCGTATACGATCCTATCTCCAGTGGGGGTAGTGATTACGATGCATATGCCCACTCCTTCACTATTCCTTGATCCGTCGACGAAGACCTCATATCGTCTTTGGTTTGAGGGTTCGAGAACATCGACGTATCTTTTCCGTCCTCTGTTCCTGGTATGCCCCTTACTTCCTCGTCATTATCCAGGGTAAATCTGCTAGTAAATTCGCCATGACTTGCGATTTTTGGGCAGTTTGGATCTCATGGATGATGTTGAACTGATCAAGATGAGTATTCCATTTTGCTATCCTTCCTACTTTCCCAGCGCTTTTGAGAACAACCTCCAACGGTGCTTTGCATGGAACACAAATGTAGTGAGTCAAGAAGTAGGTTCTTAGCTTTTGGGTCGCCCATACTAGTGCTAATATGAGATGCTCGATCTTTGTATAATTTCTTTCTGCCGGGTTGAGAGTCTTGCTTACATTATAAATTGGTTGCTCTATCTCCGTATTCGTCTTGACCAACACTGCACTGACTGTATCCTCCGTTGCTGCTATGTAGAGAGCGAATACCTCATCGGGATCGGGCTTTTGCAGGATCGGGATCGTGGCCAGATAATCTTTGATCTTTTAGAAAGCTTCTTCACATTCAGCGGTTCATTCAAATTTGCTCCCTTTTTTGAGGATGTTGAAGAAATGTTTGCATTTGTCCGATAACCTGGCGATGAATCTACCCAGAGCTGCTAAGGATCCAATTAGCTTTTGGACTTCTTTAAGGTTCTTCGGGGATGACATCTCTACGGTGGCCTGGATCTTGGCAGAATCTACTTCGATGTCCCTCTTCGTTACTAGATATCCAAGGAACTTCCCTGAGGTGATGCCGAATGTGCATTTTTCCGGATTTACTTTCATGATGTGCTTCCTCATTGCTTCAAATATATCCCTAAGCTTTTGATGGTAATCCTTGCGAAACTTACTTTTGACGAGCTTATCATCAACATAGACTTCTAGGGTATTCCCAATCCATGGTTTGAAGATAGCATCAACCATCCTTTGGTATGTTTTCCCTGCATTTCTAAGTCCGAAGGGAATCCTTGTGTAACAATAGAGGCCGTGCGGGGTGTAGAATGTTGTATGTTTTTTATCTTCTTCTGCCAGGTCCACTTGGTTGTAACTAGAATATCTATCCATGAATGACAATTCTTCGTATCCTTCGACGGCTTCCACCAGTTGATCGATGCTTGGGAGTGGGTTACTATCCTTCGGACATGCCTTATTGAGGTTAGTGAAATCGATGCATATTCTTACTCCTCCATTCTTCTTCGACACGATGACCATGTTCGAGATCCATGTTGGATATTTGACTTCCTTGATGAATCCTGCTTCTAACAGCTTGCGGAGCTCCTTTTCGATTACTTGTTGATATTATGGTGCTACCTTTCGTACTTTCTGCCTGAAGGGGGGCGTGCCCAGCTTTATACGAAGTTCGTGCTGGATTATCTTTGAATCGATTCCTGGCATGTCTCCTAATTTCCACGCAAAGATGTCCGCGTACTCCATGAGTAGCTCAATTAAATCTATCTCTCTTTCTTTATCCATTAATGTCCCTATCTTGATTATCTTCGGGTTCTCTTCGGTCCCTATATTGATCTCCTTCGCGGGTTCTACAAATGTGAACATAGGCTTCGGTTCCCCTAAGAGAGGGAAATTCTTTAATTGCTATTTGGTAGGCTCTTCAGCCCCCTTATTTGTTGAGGTACTTTCCTCAGTATTTAGAACGATGTTTTCCTTCGTCAGGCTCTTTCCAGAGATTTCCTCGAGATAAAGATCAATTGATTTTTCCTTGGCAGCTTCTTTGTTTCGATTTCTTCGGGACTTCCGCTGCTCATCTTGTTCGTTATTGAGCTGATTTTATAGAGCCTGGCATTCTCGAGTGGTGACCTGATCTCCCTTTATTTCCATGACCCCTTCGGGTGTTGGAAATCTAAGATACTGGTGATAGATCGCTGCCACTCCTTTAAGCTTGTGCACCCATCTTCGGCCAATGATGGAGTTTTAGAGGGAAGGAGCGTCCACTACACTGAATCGAGTATCAACCTTCATTGGTCCAGCGTCCACTTGAAAAACAATATCTCCTAAAGGTTTTGTAGGTGCCCTGTTAAATCCGTAGATGGTATAGTATGAAGACATCAGTTGTTCTTCCTAAAGTTCCATTCGTTTGAACGTGTCATAGAACAGAACATTAACCGAACTCCCTCAATCGATGAGGATCTTCTTGATATTGCACCCGGCTACTGGTAACGTGAGGACCAAAGTTGTGATCTTCCATGTCTTACTCGATATGCTCAGCATCGAAAGTCATTGGTGTATTCATCCACTACTCGTGTTCTTCTACTTCTACTCCATCGATCTTGTATAGCTCACAATAGTCCTCAAATTGCTTTCTCGGCCTTTCCCTATCTGGGTCGTCAGTGAGGGTCCAGTATCTTCTGAGCATGAGATGGTATTGAGTGTTCGGTTACCTTCGGGTAGTTGAACTTGCTTTCTTCGTTTATCCCTATCTTCGGTTTCTGCCTTCTGTATGTAATGTTTGAGGTCACCAGCGTCAATCAACTTTTGGATCATTATCTTGAGATTCTTGCATTTCTCGGTTTGGTGCCCGTTGAAGCAGTGGTACTTGCAGTAATCCCTTGACTTCTCGGATCTTGGGGGCTGCTTTCCTTTGGACCATGGCCATTCCAGGTTCTCTCGATCCTTGATCTCCCATAAGATGCGGGCGTAGCTAGCATTCAGCTTCGTGTAAACCTGATTTTCGAATTTCTGGTCATCACGCCGACGATCATCCCTTCATCCTATCTTATCTTCGTTAGGACGTTCGATTGAACCTCCTCTCTTGGATCCGATGGCTTGCTCTACTGAATTAGTTCGATGAGATCTTTGCATCTGGGCCCTGGGATTCTCCCGCTGGATCTCCACCAACCTGGCATGCTTTTCGACGATTACTCGAAGGTCGCCTTCGTTCTTAGGTACATTTCCGTGAATATCGACAAACAAAGGGCTCATTCTATCCAATCCCCATTTATAACAGTTGATACCGACCACAGGATCCACATTTCCTATTGCTTGACATATTCTGTGCCACCTATATGTATATTCTCTGATCGTTTCTTTGTATGCGACTGCTAGTGAAAAGAGTTTATCTATCCCTACATTAACGGCCTTGTTGTACATGTATGTTCTTAAGAATTTCTCAGTAAGTTGGTTGTAGAAGTCGATGGAGTTTGGTGGTAGGTTATCGAACCAAGATAATGCTGACCCTTTTAAACTTGAAGGAAAGTATCTTCGGAGGATTGCTTCATCTTGATCCCATTGTGCCAACATACGATTGTAATATCGAAGGTGGGCCGCGGGATCGCTGGATCCATCGTAACACTCAAACGCTGGGATATGGAACTCCTGAGGAATGAGAGCTTTGGCCAAATGCGGAACCAGTGGTGTAGTGTTGTCTTCTCTCATCACCTCTTCTAGTCTTCCTCCCCATTGTCTTTCTTTCAGTTGCTTGATTTCAGCCATCATTTCAGCACGAAGGTCCTCCATTGCACGCTGGTGGTCTTCTCGGATTGTGGATCGCTCTGATCTTCGGTTCTCATTATCAAAATAGTCTGAATCCTATGGAACGTATTCTGAATCGGATTACCTATCTCCTCTGGTGGCTCGTCGGTTCAATGGCTCGGGATTTGTCACGATGATCCTTCGGTCATGTTTCGGTTCTGGTGCTTTAGAATTTGCTTCGTCGTACTGGTGCACTGCTCCTATGCTTTAGGCAATCTTGTCCTTGAGTTCCTGATTTTGTCGAGCTAATAATGCCATAACCTCTGCATATGTCTTCTGGTTCTTTTTCAACTCCTCGAGCTCTGCTATCATTAGGGGGGAATGATTCGATCCTTGGTTCGGAGTTTCGATCCTCCCTTGCCCCCCAATGTCCACAGTGTGATCTTCATCAACTGTTTGGATTAGGGGGTGGGATGGTTCGGAATTTAACAACTGCAATTCCACATGTGGGGGCGTCGGTTGTGTATTTGGCAGAGTCTGGTTCTGATCGTTCTTTGTCGGAATTCCAAGGGATGGCTGTTGCATCGTTGATTCTGCAAATCCCTCTCGTTGTTGGTGAGCACGGGAAGCCGCGGCTGCCTTTGCTGCTTCAGTTTTAGCTACCATAGCTTTGAGTGTTGCCGCTGCTGTAACGTTGATGTCTAGGGGTGAAGTGATTTCCGCTGCATCTGGCTTCTGGTTTGGTGCCTTCGTCTTTTCACCCTTTTGTTTTGCGTGTCATAACTGGTGTCGTCCTTGGTGTTTCTTTGGATGATGCCTTGGTTTTTCCCACATCCTTCGTTTTCTCCATCTTTGATTCTCTGCAAAAATAAAACGTCGTCGGAGAAACAGAATCCACATAGGTTTTGTTAGTAAAGTTAATCTCATGAGACGAGACATAAATTTCAACGCACACTTAAAGATTCTCAAGGAAAACGAGGTTCGGGGGAAAACTCTTTTACTAAAGTGTAGATCCAATCATCGTAAGCATAGATCCACACAAGGGTTTTTAAAGAACGTCGTGAATGCGATCATTATGGAAAGGCAGAAAATACAACGTTCGTTTAAAGGTTTTCGGGGGATCATTTTAAAGAAAGGAAAACTTAAAACGGCAGATCCAATAATTATAAACATGGATCTACTCATGGATCAGAGAAGTATTCTAAGGAAAGCATAAATCTAAACGTTTTAAACATGGAAAGCATGGGAAACTCTAAGGAATGTATAGACCTGTAAGATTTAAACACGAGGAGAAAACTGTTTTAAATCCGAAGATGATTATAATAGAGATCGCGGAGCCAAATAATTTTTGCTATGATTAACATGAGCGTAAGGTAGTTTTTAGAATAACAAGTTTTAGGGAACAGCGCAAGGAGCCGAAAAATAGGTAAAATCACAGGATAAGATAAATCTTTTACCGGGATAAAGTCCCTGTTTCTAGCGCCATATTGTGAACACAAAAATAACGATGGTATCAACGTGTTCACAAACAATATTCACATTATATATAAAATCGCTAGGGAGAATGAAACATACATATATATAATGGGGTAAGTCAGTAACTTGTTAGACTCTGAGCCTTGGGCTCTTCCTCGTCTAGTCAAAGGGGGGTAAACTAAATTATACATACAATCGTAACATGTAACATAACAGATGTAGGCATAGTATATAAAACAAAAGATAAAGTTGTCATGTAACTAAATGGGTCACTAGATGTCTAAATTCTGTCATGGGCTTGATGGCCTTGTAATCCATTTATCTTTGGCAAGACCCATTTAGCTTAAGTCTATTAGGGCACCTGTTTTGTTATCACCACCTTAGGGGTGTGAGTAGTAGTTTTGTAATCACCCAATTAGTGAACCGTTTTATCCTTGCGGCTATTTATTGACTGTTAGTCCCTGTAAGAGAAACAAGTTGAATTTAATCAAGAATTGATAAGGCTCTACCTGAAGAAGGAGAGTAGGTTATTATTAGTGATCTAGTCTGCGAATTTGTTCATGACAATTGGTATCAGCCATTAAGATCCTGATTACCTTAGTTATGACCGGAGGAGGAGAAAAGATTACAACAGTAAAAGAGGCTGCAACTCAGTTGCAACTTCATTCCGATCGATTACTTACTTTGGAAGAATCGGTGAAGACCCTTACTTATGAATTTCGTACTCTATCAGCTGAGATGACTCCTGTCAAGGAATCACTCTCTACTATTGTCTTACTTTGTCAACGGATGGGTATTCCGACCGATCCAACTCCTGAGACTGAAGCAGATCCATCCGGTGAAGGTGTAGTTCATCCTGAGCTTACAACACTGATTTCTCCATCTGGTAAATTCTCTCGACACCCTAAGATTGATTTTCCTAGATTTGATGGCAATAATCCACGCGGTTGGATTCGTAAATGTGCTAGATATTTTCAATTGAATATGGTTGTTGATACTCATAAAGTAGATTTAGCATCCATTCACCTTGATGGTAGAGCTGATTCATGGTTTTTAGATTACCAAGAGGGTAAAACCATGATAGAATGGTCTCAATTTGCTGATAATATTTGTTGTCGTTTTGAAGACATAGCTTCCGATAATTATGTTGGTAGTTTTAATAAATTGTCTCAGCTCACAACTTTAGAGGAGTATTATGATAGATATGAGTCCCTGAAGGCTTTAATGAAGGTTCATAATCCAAGCTTGTCAGAGGATTACTATACAATGAGTTTTATCAGTGGCCTTAAGGACGACATTCGTCACCCTGTTTAAATGTTTAAACCATCTACAGATACTGATGCTTTTTATTTGGCTAGAATGCAACAAGCATCAGTCGACTTTCAGTCTACTCGTTCTAAAGCAATTTCTAAGCAATTTCAACCTTATCATACAACTTATTCACCTACTTCTCATTCAAACAGACCAGTTCTGTCTCCTATAACTCCTCTTCCAAAACCACCATTCTCTACTTCCAAGCCATTCATTACTCTACCCACTACACCCACTACATCGGAGCCTTCACTTCCTCCTATTAAAAGATTGACTCCAGCTCAGATGAAGGTTCGTCGAGAAAAGGGATTATGTTACAATTGCGATGAGTTGTATAAACATGGACACATTTGCAAGACACAACAGTTATTTATGTTGGTAGCTTCTGAGGACAATGGTTCCCCTTCTTTGGTTGAAGAACTAGAAGATGATACCTCTTCTTCATCAGCATCATCTTTGGATTCTCCTATGGAGATTTCACTTCATGCTTTGACAGGCCTCGTAACACAGAATACCATTCGAGTTCCTGGCCGTTTACAGTTTAGGGATATAATCATTTAATCGATACTGGTAGTACCCATAGCTTTGTGGATGCTTAGTTGGCTGAGCAACTACAACTTCCAGTTTCTCCTACAGGTCACATGCTAGTGACAGTAGCTAATGGTGACACTACCATAAGTAAAGGTATTTGTCCTCGGCTAACTGGGTTATGCGGGGATACTGACTTTGCCGGTGATTTACGCATTTTACCTCTTGGAGGTTGCGACATGGTTTTGGGTGTTGATTGGCTTGAAACAACTTGGGGATGTCATGTTCAACTTGGTTTGAGCTCAGGATTTCTTTATTTTATCAGGGCCAACAAATCACTCTTCAGGGAAGCTCTTCTCTACCTACTTGCAATATGATTAGTGGTAACAATTTCCTTCAGTTTATTAAAGACAATACCCCTGCATTTATTGGTCAATTTTTTTATATATCAGCTATACCATTTGAGACCCTTCCCTCTAGCATTGCTGCCATTGTGGAATCCTTCTCAGATGTTTTCTCTGCACCCACATCATTACCTCCTCAAAGGGCATTGGATCATAAAATACCTTTAAAGCCCAACTCTGAACCTGTATCTCAAGACCCTATAGATGTCCTCATTTACAAAAAAACAAAGGTGGAACAATTTGGTACAAGAATTATTGGATGCTCAATTTATCCAAGAGAGTCACAACCCTTTTGCATCACCAATTCTATTAATCAAGAAGAAAGATGGCTCTTGGAGATTCTGTGTTGATTACAGAAAATTAAATGACATGACAGTTAAAGATAAGTTCCCTATCCCATTAATTGATGATTTGTTGGATGAACTCAATGGTGCAGTCATTTTTTCTAAGATTGACTTGAAATCGGGTTATTATCAAATATTGATGGATTTAGCTGACATCCATAAAATTGCTTTTAGAACCCATCAATGACATTATGAATTCAGAGTTATGCCATTTGGCTTAACCAATGCTCCTGCTACATTTCAGTCCTTGATGAACACTATATTTAAACCATTTTTAAGAAAGTCTTTTTTGGTTTTTTTTTGATGATATCTTGATTTATAGTAAATCCATGTAGGAGCATGCTAGTCATCTTTCACAAACACTTGCATTTTTGAGACATCATTCTCTCTTTGCTAACAAGAACAAGTGTTGTTTTGCTCAACCAAGACTTTCTTATTTGGGACACTTAATTACTTCGAGGGTGTTGTTGCTTTGACCACGAAAAGATTGAAGCTATCTTTGAATTGGCATCAACCAACTACACTTAAGCAACTCAGGGGGTTCTTGGGATTAACTGGTTACTATAGAAGATTTATTAAGGGCTATGGAAACATCAGCAAACCTCTAACTGATATGCTTAAGAAGGACTCTTTTTCTTGGTCCCCATCAGCACTTCAAGCCTTTGTATCTCTCAAGTCTGCAATGACCTCTGCTCCAGTCTTGACTCTACCTGACTTTTCCAAGCCTTTTGTGCTTGAAACGGATGGTTGTTCTACGGGTGTAGGAGCAGTTTTGATGCAAGAGGACAAGCCAATTGCCTTCTACAGAAGCCACTGGGTCCTCAAGCCTTGGCCTTATCCACTTATGAAAAGGAGTTATTAGCCATTGTGATGGCTGTGCAAAAATGGAAGCATTATTTGTCTCACCACCAGTTTATTATTCACACTGACCATCAGAGTCTCATGTATTTCATGGAGCAAAGAATTACTACTGTATTGCAGCAGAATTGGCTTATAAAGTTGTTGGGCTTGAACTATGTGATTAAATATAAAAAAGGGTTTGACAATAAAGCGGCAGATGCCTTATCTAGAATGCCTCACTCTGCTCCAACCCCAATGGACTCACGATATTATATCCAGCTACTTGGAAGATTCTCATGCTCAACATCTGCTGTCCCAACTGCATATTTCTCCATCTGATTCCTTATATACACTACACCCAAACCAGGATTTTGTCACAGGGCATTTCTGTTACTGATTAAATTTGTAACACATATACGCCGTTAGAGAAACGCTGTGATAATAATTGTTATCTTTTTTTTTGTAACAGTTTTCACTGTGACAAAATTTGGTTAGAGTCACATTTATAAACTGTTACATTATTTAATAGTAACAGTTAACCTAATTTTAGAATAGCAACACGTGGCTCATTTGTCACAGTAATTATAACAGACTTAATTGTTATTCTGAATTTGCAACAATTTGGTGATGACACGTGTCTTACACCACCAGGTAGGCAACTATTTAGTTTTGCCACGTGCTACTTTTTCTTACAATTACAATAACACATATAAGTGTTGCATACTTTTTGCAACAACTTCCCTATGGACACCTGTCATCTTTTTATCACTATTACTGTAACGTTTAAATTGTTACTCTCATTTGTAACAGCATTAAGATGATGACACGTGTTGTTTTTCTTCACATTTTAGGTCACAGTTAAATCTGTGACAACTCTTTCAATTACAATTAAAAAAATGGATAGTCCAGGTCATTTTCATGGACCTGGGCTTCTAGTTTATAGGCCTGCACAATTAAACCAGAAACACAGGCCTGCAATACAACAGCCAAACTTGAAACATGGGCCTGCAAGCCTGCAATCTTGTATTTTTCAATATGTCAAACATTCTCAATTTATAATTCATATACATACACACTTACAAAAAAATCATTCTATTCATTATGAACAAAGAAACACATATGATTGCAAAAAAACCTTCCTAGGCACCAAAAAAATAAGTTTCTGAACAAACAAATAGACACCACCTTTCTTCCCATCAGCACCTGCAAAAATATGGACAGTTACAGAAAATTAGAACAAAATAATAAAATGGCAGCAACATAACAATCCAACGAAGCAAGCCAAATGAAAAGAGATTTTTACCTGACTCCTGAGGAGTTTCTACTGTCCAAGTCTCTTATTTCCCTATAAGAAACACATAAAGTTGTAGATGGTAAGCAGTGGCAAATACAGAGAACTCTTACTCAAGCTAATCATGGAAGTACTAAAAACGACGACATTCTTAGCAAAAAGTAAACCACAAGGTTGGACAATGCCTGAAAAGCAAGGGGCGTGGACAAAACAAATTAGGAGACATGATCAACAAAGAAAATTTAGATAATATTAAAGTACTCACTCTTAACGCAGCTTTATGTAGAGATGATGAGCGCATATAGGCTTTCCTGTATATGGACTTCAGGGATTTTCGGGCGAGACCTGAAAAGAACAATAACAGATTCATAAGAAATAACTCCAGGAAAAAAGAATCCATTGGAGAAATTGCAAATGCTTAATCAATAGATGATAGACACATTTTTGTGTCTAATTTGATCTCAATACTATATATTGTTAGCACACGATTTTGTACTAATTTTGGTGTTTTGTGTTTTTGTACGTATTTTTGGGAAATAAACATTTTTGGAAAAATCGGCTCGAAAAACTACTCGGAGAACCCCCGGAGGACATTTGATATTCGGACTCCCACTTTGGATAAGGGGTACCTCAGTTACTAAGGGGCACCTCAATTACTATTTACACCCCATTAGCGGCAACTTCTATTCGCACCCCATGTCTGTTAGGGGGAGGTCATCCCTACCATTTAAATTTCCAGTTTTGGCGGGAAAAATGTTGCAGCAAGTAACAGTATTAGGGTTGGATTTTGGGGTATCTCGAGAGTGATTCAATCGTTTGGAATCGTTTTCAATCAACCTGTTTGGGCTTAACAGGGCTTGGTATGTCTGTTCGATTCAACCAGAATTGGCTAGAATCATGGTTTGGATAAAACAGGGAGTATACTATCGGGGTTCTTCTGATTTGGTTTTGAAGAGATTTATGCGGAGATTTGGCTGGGATTCGATGCTTGCTGGGGAGTTACGTCAAAACAGGGAAGATACAGGAAAGATATTCGGAAGAAAACGAGTGTGACGTGTTATTTTCACTACAGGGAAACAAAATATTCTTGCCTATATTTTTAGTAGTTGGACGTGTGGATAACAGAGTTTTCCTCTGACTGAAACTCGAGATCAACGTGTTGAGAGAGATTGGACTGTGGTTGCGATAAAGAAGGAAACTCGCTCGTGATTTGCAACTTAAGATACGGAAATCAAGAAAAAAATATTCTCGAGTTATGTGAGAAGATTCGTGAATTAAACTCGAGACTTGTTGGCCTGAGTAGTATAAAAGGGCATTCTAGAGGTCAGAGTAGGGGATGGAGAGTTTGGGGGTGAGTTTAGAGCATCACAGAGGCGAAAAATCAACTTGCAGAGAAATTTTCTGCTGCTGCTTCCATTGAAGAACACGAAGAACATAAGACCCACGGAAAACCGTCGTTTATCAACAGTGTTAACGACTCGCAGATGTGGGTCGTAGTTTGGAGACAGACTTAAAGCAACGATAATAAATGACGTTAATATCTATCATTCTACTCGTATTGATTCGGTTTGTAACAAAAATAATTGTTACAAACCCGATTTTTCATTATTTCTCCCTTATTCATCATTTGTAAACCATTTTTGAGCAATGAAATCAACTTTTGAGCGTGTTTCCAACATGATGAGCTAAACCCCATTACTGGGACGACAGAGGAAGACGAATTTCATACATGGGTAGAATTATTTAATTCTTTTTTTAGACTTTTGCATTAATTTTAATTGAAATATGATTTGAATTAATTGGTTGTCATTTAATTTGATGAGGTATGCTTAGCTTAAATGTTTTAATACATCATGCTTAGGATTTACAACCAATTTTTTGAGGATCTATCTTGGCAAAAATAAGAGTCCATGTTTTTATTTGTTGAGCGATAATTGTTAAAAGACTTAATATTTGAACCTTTTTGTTATGAGTTTGGCCGAATCCAGAGTCCCAGCACATCTCTTCATCCTGTGACAATATTTTTTTATATAGTTTCTTTATCTTTAGTATTTTCTTTTATTAAAACTTAAAATCAATCCAACAAAGTCCAAGTGAACGACAACCCTTTTACTACTACAACATCATTGAAAATAACCATCAATAGTCTCACTTTTGGATGAAGGGTAGATGCATTCGACCACAAATACAGAACAACCAAAGTCAATATAGCACAGTGGCAGACCATACAAACCACCATCAACTAAAAATGTTCTTGATTTAGCTTAATGTTGTGAACCAAAAATCCACCAATGTTCACCCTTGACATGATCCAGTGAAGGAACTCCAGCTGCACAGTGGCACAAGGACATATTGGAACATCTATTTTTTGAGAAGTCTCTGCAGCAAATTGTTAACAATAAAAAAACACATCAAACAATAGGGTTATGGAATTGCACTAGATTTAATCAGACTTAGGCAAGGTAGAATGAACCCATAAGGGTTTATAAAAACCAGAATTAAGAGACATACCCGAATTTCATCAGCATCCTCTGTCACACGTTCTCCAACTTCACACAGAATCTATCGGTCCGCTTAATGTGCCCTTCGTCTACTAAGAAGCCAAATAAGAGGCAATCAACGACTAGTTATGAGTGTAAGCAAATAGACGATCACAATATATAAGCAAATGCCGCACTTAAATTGAAAAGAACGAAAAGAGAATCACATGAAATGTGGAAGGTTCTGCATTTTTGTAGCAAATGCGGCAGTTAGTTGACCTTCATCACCAAAGACAAATGGTGGGATAAAGCAGAGTACTTTCACCCGCATCTGCAAAGTGCCATAACCATCAATAATTTTGCAATCAGACATCAAGGCCTAAAATACTTGTGAGACATAACTCATAAGTTATCAAACACAAAAATGTACGAACAAAACTAAGTTGATTACACATAATGTGAGTAATATGCTGAATACATTTCAAATAATATAGGGGTACACAACATTTCAGATTCTAAATATATGAGTAAAACTGATTACTAACATTAAAAGTTTCACAAGTCGTGACCAAACAGCAGCTTAAATTGTGGAAAGCCATACACTAACTACTTCTGGAGTTCTGCTTGGTATTGCGGGTGATGAATCACATAGAAAGCATCTAATGCCTCCACCGAGGTTGTGAATTTGTAGAATCTAATGTCGCCACCAAGGTGGTGAATCTGTACCAGACGAAAACCAAATATTAGCACCAAATCCAGATATTAACAATAAATATATGAATCAAGGATTGTAATCTTTGTTGCTGGAACGTGTAGTTGTAGCGGAGTCATACCTTGTGATCTTGGACCCAAGCAAAGAATATTGAAATCCATCCCCTCACTCAAAAGTCGCTTCACCTATTAAAAGAGACAACAAAAGAAGAAGTAGAGCCAATAAGCAAAAATAGTGCATAAGAGGAAGCTGATTACTTAGTTAAGAACATTAGTACAAATAAGTAAGTGAAGGGTAGAAGCAACGAAACATCAAGGCCTAAATGTTTAGTTTATGACAACTCTCATCCACCCTAGTTGGGGTACTGTCGTGATGTTGTATAATAGCATCAAAAAAAATCACGACGCCACTACACACATATATCCACTAGCTGTAACTGTGGAAACACATTACTTTTCAGATTTCTAACATCACCATTTAACAAATAACATGCCACAAAGTATAACAACAAAAACACCGCAGAGGTCACACAAACCACAAGTTAAATATTAACAAGAGCAAATATGTTTCTTCAATATCAATTTATATTGCCCTTTCATCATAATGTCAATAGAAATTCAGAACAAAAAAAAAAAGACTCGAAACCGAAGTTTTAAGTCAAGAACATTATCATGGTTGAATTCTCAACTGAATATACATGTAAAGTTATGCAACGCTTTTTCTATCCTAGTAACATAAGTTATAGAGGGAGTAAGACCAAGCAAGTAGTGAACAAAAGCACCAATAAGTAGGGGAAAAAAATTGCTGGTGCAAATAGAGAAACAAAGGTAAAAGCGAATAAGAACATGACTTCCATTTATAAGACCAACTCAAGAATTATAGTAAACCCTATGCTACCAAAGTTGAAAATCTGAACCTAAATCAAAACCCCATGCTATCACAAGAAACCTTAACTATCACTTCGTAAATAAATAAGATTTAAACCCAAAAATTGACTATGAAAACTTCATCAAAATTAAGACAAAAACAAAAAATTGCAACTCGGAATCACCATCACAAATTGCAGAGCCCAAAATCAACATACTAATTCTCAGACCCTAATTTGAATAAGCAAAATAAACCCCCAATTCCAAACTATTAAAAACTTTGAAAGAAAAATTGAAAACCCTAAATTTGACACAACAAATTAACAAGAAAAGAAGAATAAACCCTAATTTGAAAGTATCAACTCATAAATACAACAAAATCGAAACCCCAATATACAGATCTGAGATTAGTATTACTTTGTGAAAGTGAAAGAACAAGAGATAGTTGGACCTATGCTAATTTTCGCCAATTTTCACCTATGCGAATAGAAAAATAAAAGTCGAAAGAAGAAAAACTACTTCCATTAATAAACCTCATGCTACAAAAGCGAAATCTGAATCAAAATCGAAATCCCATGCTTTCACAGTAAACTCTAAACTCCACAGTCTCCATTATTTCTATTAAGGGTAAGATGGTCATTTTCACGGTCTGTAATATTTTCTTTACTTATTTCTTATAAGGGTTGTATGGTTATTTTCATAGTCTGTAATATTTACTTTTCTTATTTCCGATAAGGGTAGTCTGGTCATTTTCACAGTTTCCACAATATTTATTGCACTAATTTCATTAAGGGTAATATGGTCATTTCCACAGTATGTAATATTTACTTCACTTATTTCTTATAAGGGTAATCTGGTCATTTTCACAGTCTGCATAATATTTTGTTGCACTTTTTTCCATTAAGGGTAATATGGTAATTTTAACGGTCTGTAATATTTACTTTACTTATTTCCGATAAGGGTGTCTGGTAATTTTCACCGTCTTCGGAAGAAGCAGATATGTCAAAGTCAAATTTCTATAAAGTCATGACTTGTTGACTTGGTCTTGATCCTGTTTTCTAATATTAAGAAAATTTAAAAGAAAAAGAAAAATATATTCTGATTAATAGAATTGAAATATAATTGTTAGTTTGTACAAATGTGGGAAAATTAGTGACAAGTAAAATTCAAAGTGTTATAATTTTGGGGTTGTTTTAGATGTTGTGAAATATTTGGGTGGAATCATCACTTTGAATTATAATTGTGATTGTCACGTAAAATTGTCAACAAATATTATTGTGACTAATAAAAGAATTTAATATTCCTAATTATTATCACGAATACAAAATTTAATAACAGTTATAACTGTTGCAGGACTTATCACATGTGTATCTGTGACTGAAAAATAAACCGTGACAGGTTGCACTGTTACAAAATCCTGGTTTTGGTGTAGTGATACCTTGCACCAGGGCATTCTGAGATATAAGTCAAGATTGTTGGTGGGTTCAGGCAAGGATATTCGACACCAAATCATGCATTCAATACATTCCTCAGCTGTGGGTGGTCATTCTGGAATGATGGGGACTTACAACAGAGCCAAAGCTTATTTCTATTGGCCAAAAATGAAAGAAGCCATCTTCAAGTTTGTTGCTGAATGTGATATCTACCAATGCAACAATCATGAGCTCTCTTCTCCTGCTGGACTGTTACAGCCTTTGCCAATTCCAGACACTGCTTGGCAGCATATCTCCATGGACTTCATTGAAGGCCTGCCAATGTCATTTAGGAAGAATGTTATCTTAGTGGTGGTTGATAGACTGACCAAGTACAGTCACTTCATCGCTTTGAGCCATCCATTCACTGCCATTTCTGTTGCCAAGGAATTCATGCACCATGTTTTCAAGCTTCATGGCATGCCGAAACTTCCATTGTCTCAGACAGAGATAAGGCTCTATATGGTTATACTCCACCACATTTAGCATTCCCTATTCATGCTACTACTTCATTCTTCTTTGTGGCAAGACTACACCTGAAGCCGGGGATCACATGCTTCAACTATTGAAAGAAGACTTGGCAAAGGCTCAACACAGGATGAAACAGTTTGCTGATGCTCAGAGAACTGACAGGTCATTATCAGTTGGAGATATGGTGTATTTGAAGTTACAGCCCTATAAGCAATCATATGTGGCTTTGTGGATAAATTTTAAGTTGTCTGCAAGATACTTTGGTCGTTTTGAGGTTTTGCAGAAACTTGGCGTTGTGGCTTATAAACTTCGGCTACCACTGGTTCTCGGATACATCCTGTATTCCATGTTTCACGATTGAAAAGAAGATTGGCCAAAGATCACATTCCGGCTAGCACTTTGCCCTTGGTGGACTCAACTGGTACCTTCATTGTTCTTCCAGCTGTTGTTTTGTATTCCAGGCACATGGTCAGGGGAGACTCCACAGTTTTGCAGGTGCTTATCCAATGGGCTGGCTCTGCACCAGAGGATGCAACTTGGGAGGACGCAAATTACATACAGTCACACTTCCCAGACTTCATCCTTGAGGACAAGGATGTGCCAAATGAGAGGGTATTGTCATGTAAATAAATGGGTCACTAGATGTCTAAATTCTGTCATGGGCTTGATGGCCTTGTAATCCATTTATCTTTGGCAAGACCCATTTAGCTTAAGTCTATTAGGGCACCTATGTTGTTATCACCACCCAAGGGGTGTGAGTAGTAGTTTTGTAATCACCCAATTAGTGAACCGTTTTATCCTTGCGTCTATTTATTGGCTGTTAGTCCCTGTAAGAGAAACAAGTTGAATTTAATCAAGAATTGATAAGGCTCTACCTGAAGAAGGAGAGTAGGTTATTGTTAGTGATCTAGTCTGCGAATTTGTTCATGACAAAAGTGCGGAATATAAATGAGACACTGATTTACGTGGTTCAGCACTAAGGCCTACATCCACGGGGGTAGTTGTTTCACTATGCATTTGGGGGTTACAAAGATAGTCGAATGACTTTGGAGTGTATAACGAAGCTATGAAGGAGATTGAACTACTAATTACTCTTATTATTTCTCTCTCTTCTATTCTTATCTCTCGCTCTTACCCGGGATTCCTCGACCCCTTCTCTCTTAGAGGAGAGGGATATTTATAGGCATCCTAGGTGGGGTCCTCTTCTAAAAGCAGCCCAGTCCTTATCATCTTTGCGTACCGATCCCGATGGGGACTTCTTTTTATTCCGATGGATTCAGCGGTAATATAGGGTAACGAAGAGTTACCTTCTTCTCCTCCACATAGTAGATGCCACGTACCCTACGTTTCTAGAGTTAATGCGGGTAGTTGGATATCCTGCATGCGCTATCTGCTGCCCCTGTCACATCCTTGTCAGTGAGACTAATATCCCTGCCCTCGATCTTGGATTTCCCTCGGGATGGAGTAAAGTAGATCTTTGGGTGTTCTTCAGTACTTCGCGGTAGCTTGTTCCTTAGGTGCCCCCTTGATCTTCTGCCGTCAGATTGATCTAGATGTAGATGACAGATGCCCCTTGGGTGCTAGGACGTGGCATCATATGTTGATGTTCTTGAGTTGTGTGTTTCCCATGTGTGATTTCTTCGACACGTGGTGGATGATGAATTATGTGTATACACCTAGAGAGTTTTTGGGTGGAAGGTGATTTCCAGAGACTAATTATATATGCTCAGAAAAAGTCGAATAATATTTTTTTGGAGGAAGCAGACGATAGTTTCAGAATCAATGAAGATTCCAAAGTCTTGTGAAATTTTTTGGGTTTGGGGAATATTGTTGTAAGGATAAAAGATGCAATGAAATCGATAATATTTTGGCTAAAGAAACACTCAAAAGGGAAATACATAAAAAATAATGGCTGCATATGCCAGACTTCATTACCTGGACTTTGTTCTCGGAATTTCAGTTTTCAAATTAAATTGTAAGTTTTAATTCAATGAATGGGGTTAACCATTGGATGACTCTCTGCAACTTTCTTTTTTTCAATCTACGTAATTTCCAAAAAAAAAATAAAAATGAAATCAGTACATCTACCACTTCAAAAAGATTACCCCACTCCTAATAAAATGAACACGAAAAGAACAAAATAAAATGAACCAAAGAAACTAGATTCCCAATGATAATTTTATAGTTTTACTTGGTTCTCTCCACTGCTTTGTTCAAGTCTCAGACAAAATACAAACTTCTGGCGTTCACTACAATTTACATAAAAGCAAGGTGAAGCAGTAAAATAAAGTTAAACAGGGCCTTCCTCCAGTTCTTTCAATTCCACAAGTTGCCGTAACTCTGTTCCTCTAATACCCATCAGATGAACTCAACTGACCCCTGAAGATACTCTCCATAAACGAAGTCTAAGTCGTCGGCATGAGAGTCAGAGTCAATACCAGCCAGGGGGTCAAGGATCTCCCAGCCACCGGCGTTTATAAAACTTCGTGGGTCCTTTGTGATTCCTTCCAGTAAGCTGCCCCACTTTGGACTCTGGGTGCTCACATAGTACTTGACGTCTGCTATGCCAATCCACTCCCGGATGCCGTTGAGCTTTGTTATGGGAATCGACTGGATTTCAAGCACACCACGCTTAAAGTCCTTAAACACAACTGTCATATTAATATCCTCGAGTCCAACCGCCAAATGAATGATTTCGACCTCTCTAAGTGAGACTACAAGGAAAGGTGCTTCTAAGAGCTCAATTATGTAATGTGGAGTCAGGGCAAGATTAACCAACCCCTTCTGGGGAAGATACCCGTCAAATTCATACCTGGCGTGAAGTGGATCAATCGGCAAGATAATGGGCATCAGACTGTCCCATATATAATAATCGACTCGGTAGATAAATTCCTCGAAAACATTGATAATACCCATGTCCCTGTTTTGGTTTTCTTTCTCAATATTATCTGAATCGCTAGCAGGATTCTTCCTTTCATCGAAGGTCTTCGCCCCATGAAATTGGATATCCTTTGTTTTTTCAGTCCCCACCATGATGTCGTCGTGCAAGTGGAAGTGCAAGAACGGCATACGGTCCTTATTGAGATGGATGAAAGCATGCTTTACATTCTTATGCAAAAACTTTATCTGGAAATGGGAACTGGAGGTTGAAAATTGGAACTCGTTTAAATGTGCTTCGAGGGTGCCGATTATATCTTCATCTTTACATACCCCGTTGGTACGGACTACAACATCAGTCAACTTTACAGGCTCGATCTCTTCACTTGCAACCTTCTCCAAAGTAACACCTTCCAAGAGTGCTCTTTCAACAGTATCCTTCTCGACAGATTTTTCTTTTGTGCTAGACGTACTGACACCCAACTTCTTGGCAGCTTCAAAGAGTAACTCACGAGAAAGTCTGGCTTGACATTTCTTGTGCCTCATTTCCTGCATTTCATCGTCCATAACTGACATGACCAGGAAATTTCGAACACAGGGAAGTATTTCAAAAAAACATCAGATTTTTGCCATCGGCGTCAAACATGCTAGGCAGATTTGAGAATACATAAATACATCATGCAGCAGTTCTGATCGAGTCAGAAACAATAAAAGGGATTCAGGAAACTCACAGTTCTCACGGTATTCCCTTAACCTTTTGGCATGGCTTCTCAAAAACATGATTTTTTCAATGATCTTCTGCTACAAAAATAACGAGTGTGTTTCTTTTAAGAAAACTTCAAAATTAAAACCAAATAATTCTGTAATTAAACCCTAAAATAGGAAAATGAGAGTGTATACCTACGTGGTTGCTGCTACTGCGAATAGCTTGTCTGTCAATGATTTACCTGATGGATAAAAGAATTTGAAAGTGGTGAGAGAGAGGATCATGCGTCGTGATTGATTAATTGAATAACAATTGAAAACCCTAATCGCAACAAATTAATAGAGAAACACACTTGTTATTTATGTAGTGTCCCTTAACCACATGATTTATAAAGGGGGATATCAGTCCTACTAAGTGCCGATACCGTTTCATATAGGACAAAAGAATCCCAACGATCGTGATCGTTGGATCGATGAAATGATATCAACACTTATTAAGACCGGTATCCCCTTATAAATCGTGCTTAACGAAGCATGTATTTATGTACCATATAATAGCAAAAACTCTTCACAGATTTGGGCAAGTCACTTGGATGACTCGCAACGCAAAGTTGGACCAAATGCAGACCTCCAAGCCGTATTTCGGGGCCATAAATTTCTTTAATTTATCTCGAAAGAAGTTGGGAAGCTGCTCATCAATTGAATAAAACTAAAATAGGGAAAATGGGTCATTTGTCCAAATATTTTTAAAACATGGTTCAAATGGACGAGTAAAAATTAGTATGGGTGAAATGGACACTAGAAAATAGCAAGGATGAAACTGGATTCATCCTGACTTAAACTTAAAAAAAAGTAAGGATGAAACTGGATACATTCTGATGTAAATTAAAAATAAGAAAAAGTATTTGAAAATCCTGGCGAGATTGGGGTATACTCAAACTAATTGGGGTATACCCAATTTTAAAGGGACACTTTTTGTGGGTTTTAGGGGGAGTCCTAATGGGTAAGTTACAAAACTACCCTTACCCATTAATAATCTTAATTACCCTAAATCAGTTTTTATTCTCTTCATTTCATCTTCTTCTCTTCATCTTCATCTTCATCTTCCATCAACCAAAGCCATATAAAAATCTTCAACTTTGATTTTCCAAAAAAATTGTTGACTCTACCATCGAAAAGAAGACTATAAATGATGTTTAAACTCAAACCCATCATTGTGTTGTGTGATTTGATTGTTATATTAGGTTAGAAATCGAAAATTATGATTTATGTGTTTTTGGTCGGCAAGGTCGTAACATGCATATCTTGCCGAGCTTTTCATAATGACCATAGCGGCGATCAGAATTTTTCAACAAATGCCAGTATTATTTTTGAATACCTTGCTTAGGCCAAATACTGACCGGGAAGGGTATTTTTGAATACCTTGCCGGCCAAAAATAAATGGAATGGTATTTTTGAATACCTTGCCCGACCAATAAATTTTTTATGTCATCTCCTGTATGTCAAAAAACAAAAGTCGGCAAGGTCGACGATGAAGATCATGTCGACCACTTTTGGCCGGCGAAGTCGACGATGAAGATCTTGCCGACCACTTTTGGCCGGCATGATCTTCATTAGTCGACCTTGCCGACCTTTCATACTTTCAGAACTGAAAGAGTTGATTTATTCTTTGAGTTTGAGAATGATTTCATATAACAGATTTGCAATCCCCTTTTTAGAAGTATTTCGGTTGTGTGCTTCATTTTCGTTGCAAGAGATATTCTCAAAAAAAAAAAAAAAAAAACCATCAAAAATCATCCCACAAAAGTTCAATCAAAAACAAAAATTCATAACTTAAAATTCATAAGTTTTAATCTATTTATCAATTTAAAATTAATTAATTAATCTAATCAAAATTTTAGTGTTAATTAACCGAGGGCAGTTTTGCCATTTTGAAAATACAAGGTTAAGGGGTGGCTTGGTTTTACTTCAAAATGACCCTATTTTGTCTTATTGGGTATACCCCAATTAATCTGGGTATACCCAATCTCGCCAGGTTGAAAATGGGTAGGATGAAACTGTTTACATCCTGCCTATTTTTACATTTTTGTCCATTTAAACAGTATCAAAATCTAAATGTTATTTTTAACAGAAATTGTTGATTTTGGTCTTTTTAACCAATTTTGTGAAAAATATATAATCTTTGACACAATTACTTAATTTTTAATTGAAAACTTTATTATTTAATCTCTTACAAAGTCGAAACAAATCCCCTTATACATTCTCCTACCTAATACTATACAATATTCTCTTCTGATTAAAAAAAGAAACAAAGTCGAAACAAATCCTACGGTATAAAATTAAGGTTGAGAACTCGAGATATAAATAAAAAGACCAAAACCAAGGACAAAAATACATTGGCGCCTTCTGTCCTACTATGGTTGATGACTCACTCTACCGTTGGTCTGATAGATCTAGCTAGCTAGGATTGATGTTGACGGTAAATCATCGGTGTATTTCACAGCGTTGATGTCTATGCAGGATGTCTATGCAGCTGGAGAATAGTCATAACTATTATCATCATCATCACTATCATTTTCCATAAACGCCGCAGGTGCATAATCAAAACCATTATCACTAGAGGTGTAAAACGGGCCGGCCCGGCACAGCCCGGCACACGAAGTCACGTACTTCACGTGCCATGTGCCGTCTTTGTCTTTGTCTGAACGATTTAAATGTCTTTGTCTTAGTCTTTGTCTTTACTAGTCAAAAGCTAGGCAAAGACCCCCACTTTGAGCACAACACACGAATAAACGTGCCATCTTGTCATGCGTCTTGGCACACATCTTATAAACAATTTGAAATCACTTAATGTATACATTAAGTCATACATTATCGCAAGAATTTAAATAGATAACATATCAGTTGAAATTATTTCAAGTAAAAATTAACAAGTTTATTCAATAAAAACAAATAGCCCATCAAATATAAAATTGGATTATTGTCATGTAAATTAATGTTCTAGTTAAATATAGGTGACAACATTATAACAACGATATTGAAATATATTTTCCAAATATTAAGGTATTATATGTGTTGTTATAAATAAGCCAACATAAAATGTTAAAAACTAGCTAGAATAGTGATTTTTTTGTGAAATATACCAAAAATGTGATGTGTTATGCCTTGTTATATGGTGTATTTGTACATGTTATGACGTGCTCTCTTAACGTGTTTGTCTTTGGTCGAGCCACTTGCTTATCGTGCTTAGCGTCTTTGTCTTTGTGCTTCTCGTGCCAATTAGTCAAACCCAAGACGTCCCATTTAACTAACGTGTTGTCTTGCCGTCTTGGGCTAAGTCACGTCTTTGTCAATTGGTCTCAAATTTTAGCGTCTTTGTCTTTGCCGTGTCGTGTTGGCACAAAACCAATTTACACCTCTAATTATCACCATCATCGCTATCTGCAGTAGCCATTGGCACTATTGATGCAGCTGGTGCATAATCGTTATCGTTATCATCATCTCCATCTACATTCTTTCTTAACTTCATCATCAACAACATTGATATAGCTGCCATAGTTAGATTCAATAAATGAGATAAAACAAGGGTTACTTCAATCTTGATAAGGGTAAGAGGAGAGAAGATAAGAATGATGATAAGTGTTTGAGTTTGTTTATTTGGTTGAGTAATGATTTGTGAACGAGGACAGTGCAGCAAGGTATATATACCATAAGTAAGGTGTTTAGCAGGTTGTAGCACAAGCAGAACACGAGAGAAGTGTGTAGAATTCTTGGAAAGGTGTGTTTACGCACAACGTATGACATGCCTGGCATGACACGTAGATTCCAAGTAAGAATGCTAAATGACACATAGACAAACACATGAGTCTGAACCTGTTCACACTACTCTAACGAGTGTGAATTTCACGTACTCTTCTGATTGGTTGATTATTTAACGGATGGCCCTATTACCCTCCATGTTTAGAATCACGATCCTCGTTACATAACTCCCTAAATTAAATCAAGGATAGAGATTAAAATGTAAAATATCCTCTCGTTAAAGAGTGTGCACGAATTCGCACTCCAAACACATTCATTCACGTTTTGATGACTAGCAATACCAAGCAGTACTTTTCTACCTTTTGGCAAGAAAGTAAGGTTGTGATCTTTTGAGAGAAGGAGAAGAGATAGAGGAGAAAGCATATATCTGATGTGAGTGGATGCCTTTGAAGAGCTAGCTAGCAGCCTAGCATCTTCATGGTTCTTGTTTGTTGTGTTAAATTTTGGATTTTGTTAGTGCACAGTGTTGACATAAACACACTGTGTATGGGACCTTCTTGATTTTGTGCCTCAATAAAGATTTTTGTTATTGGAAGAAACAAAGAAGAATAAAGAACAGGCCTTTTGGTTACTCCATGCAACTATATATGGCTCCTCTTTTTCTAGATATATTGGCTCTTGACTAGTCAGTAGTCAAATATTCGATTGGGATCGGTTGGATGCATGATTATACAAGTTGGGTTTAAAAGCCTATCATTTATGCACCTTATCATATGAATAATTAATAATTAGATTGAAATCCAAAAGATTACTAAGGCACATTCTAGGATTATGCATCCATCACGATGGAGTCACAGGTTTTGCATATTTCTTGCTATCAGCTGTCCTACGTATATGCGTACCAGTTACATGTATAGTACCAAAATCTGAAACTAACTACTTACAGCCGTTTAATTTCAACGTCAACCACCGCTAGTACCACTGCAGCCGGAGGTTTTGCATGGCACCGTCAAATAAGTAGAATGACATCCAATTGTTTTTTATTTGATTTATTGATTTTCCGTATAACCTCATTGTGCATTTTAATCAAGGAAAAAACCTAATGTTTTATCCCGGAGGCAATATACTCCGTCTGTTTTTAGAAAAGTGATACTCTCACTTTTTCATTTTAGCCTAAAAATAGGCCAAATTGAAAAAGTAAAAGTATCTCTTTTCCAGAAATAGAGGGAGTATCATTTTAATTGTGATTATTACCGCTTCTTAATGAAAGAGGCCGCAGTCGCATGAAGGAATTTAAAACAAATTAACTTAGAAATTAATCAGAACTCGTACACCATTCCCAGTCTTTTTTAATTAGTCATACAGACTAATCATTTGTAGTGTATGCTAAACAATTGATAAAGCAATCAATAAATAAATGGAGAATTATCTTTCATTATCATTGAATTAATTATTTCACAAAAGCTCAATTCTTAATAGTTAATCTGCATGGGAATCTTACAATCTAGACCAAATCTATAAATCGACTAAAGCTTTTACGTACAGTGGAAAGGAAAAGGAAAAAAATCCTTACCAGATTAAGTACATGAAATACTAAATGAAAAGACTAAATTACTATTATAAATTAATACAGTGCCTTCTATCAGCAGCATGTAAATGACTGCAACAGTTTAAGGTTAATTGATTCTCAGGGAACCAACTACCAAGCAGCTAGCTAGGTTGATCAGTTCATTAAATCAATGTATAATTCGTGCATCTCATTGCATTGATGTTTATGCAGCTGGAGCATAGTCATAACCACTATCATCGTCATCACTATCATCATTTTCCATAGACGCCGCAGGTGCATAATCACAATCATTATCATCATCATCGCCATCTGAATCAACTAATGGTACTATTGATGCAGCTGGTGCATAATCATAATCGTTATCATCATCGCCATCTGCATTCCTTCTTAACTTCGTCATCAACATTGTCATGGCTGCCATAGGTTCGAAGTAAAAAAACGGTTTAATTTCAATCCAAGAAGCTAAGATAGTGTGTGTACTGTTTTGATTGAGTAGTGATGATTTTGAGTAACATATAGATAATGGTACTGCAGTTATATAGTACACTCTTATGGGTGGTATGCACTGTATATGTACTACAGTGCATGAATGTTAGCACAAGCTTACCATATGAGGCGTGTGTCGTTTTGTTTGAAGGATGTGTTGTGCACAATGGAAACCATATGTGTCATGAAACGGAGTACATGTAGACAGCTGATTTGGCAAATAAGCTAAAAAACCTGGACATGGTCACGTTTTGGCATTTGGGGGACACAGTATTAGGAAAATCGATAAAGAGTTTGTGATCTTTTGAGAGTGGAATAAAGCATAATGATGCTTAATTTTGAATGGATGCCTTCAGAAAGCATTTTCATGGTTCTTGTTAGTCGTTGGTGAGTTTCAATTTGTTTAGACACACTTCCGACATGGGTGGGGACTTGATATATCTGTATCGACATTTGTGATGGTGCTAGCTCTTTCTTCTAGATATGGTACTGTAGAATTCTATTAAAATATTCCGACCCTTAGAATTGAGTTTGAGGTTTCTAGCTGTGATTACATCCGGGTTTAACTTGAGCCTTTCAGATGCGAGGGGTCAAGAAGCAGCCATGACTTGTTCCAAATGCCGTTTGGACCGGCATGGCATGAACCAGCTGGCTAGTCAAAGGTCAATATTTTGAAAATATCTTGTGGAAAATGGTAGAACGAAAGTTACTTGGCAAACATAATCCTAATATTCTATGAGGTGAAATAATATTTTTTCTTCATGTCATATTAGCCTTTAAATTTGAAATTTCCGTTAATTTAATGATACGTGTATATAGATATATATTTAAACTCTTTAGCCACAATAAGTTGAACAACCCTAGACCTAAAAATATTTACAAATTTAATATCACTAATTCGGTCCAAGAATTATCAACCTTATAAACTGTAGATTTTAGATAACCCACGCAATGTGAGACTAAACATATCCTCCAACATGTGTAGTCTCTTTGGATTTCGCACGTGGACATACAACATTAAATCGTCACGCGGATTAAAGGTGCGGTCAAATAACTCGTCACAGAAAAATTGCCCATTTTGTTACCATATTTGAAGTCCATGGACCTAGCTAATTCACCTCGAAAACCGGCTTGCAAGGTTGGGGTTGTCCAATGCTTATAAACTGCGGATCTTAGATAACCCATACAATGTGAGAATAATCTTAACAACTTTTACTTGTGATATGGCCAGGTCTAAGGGTGTTTGGGTATAAGAAGCTAAGTTGAAAAGTTAAAATTTAATCTGGGAATCAAATTTCAATCTCACTTATAAAAAGTAAAAAAATTATTTTATTTCTGAATTTTGAGAATCACTTCTTCTTCTAGAAATGAAAACTCTTTCTAGTTCCCAAATCATTTCTTCTTCTAGAATGAAAACTAGTTCCCAAATAAACCGATTGATAAATAGTTTAAGCCCAATCCAAATCATTTCTTCTTCTACAATGAAAAGAAACCTATTTTGAGGCTGTTTATGAGTAAAAATCGTTTCTGCTGATTTCGGTAATTTCGGTGGGTGAGTGAGAAACTGGTTCAAACCCTAAACAAATGTGCTGCACGTGAGCACTTTATAGATTCGAGAGATCGATCTGTACAAGTCCTACCTAAACCAAGAAATGGCCGTTCCGGACTTGCTTCGGTCACAAAGTGGAGGAGAAGGGTTGATTTGGGGAGGAAGCAAAGAAAGGTGTTGAGACCGAGAATAATGCAGGAGAGTAGTATCTCGACTTGTATCGAAAAGTGGAAGCTTCGTAAGCTTGCAAGAGATGAAAGCTTTTGGGAGAGCTTGCAAAGTTGCCTTTACGAGAGTGTGGTATTTTTCTCTGACCGAGAAACGTTGTCTGGTGGAAATAGGTAAGAACTATTTATACAAGTCGAGATTGAAACGTACCTGGCCTCATGAAGGAAGAGAGTAAAGGGTGAAATAATGGGAGGAGGTGGTAACCGCATGGTTTAATGGGCGAAAACGTTTTTCACCATTATTTCCTCTTCTATTTGACCGCTTTATTCCTTTTCACGCTTTCTTAATGTGAGCGTAGTGTACGCCGCATCTTGTGACCGCCAAACCAAAACCCTAAAGAAGCATCCCCGGTTTGTGTCGATGTCTCGAGTGTTGGTTGCATCTTGAGTGCAAGTGGCGCCGCTAGTGGCGCGTGTGGCATGTGCCAATGGCATGTGCGGAATGCCTTGGTGGTAGGTTGCACGGTTTGCAAGTTAGGTTACCGGCGTGTGTGTTTGGCATGTGCCAATGGCATGTGCGGAATGCCTTGGTGGTAGGTTGCACGGTTTGCAAGTTAGGTTACCAGCGTGCGTGTTTGGCATGTGCCAATGGAATGTGCGGAATGCCTTGGTGGTAGGTTGCACGGTTTGCAAGTTAGGCTACCAGCGTGCGTGTTTGGCATGTGCCAATGGCATGTGCGGAATGCCTTGGTGGTACGTTGCACGGTTTGCAAGTTAGGCTACCAGCGTGTGTGTTTGGCATGTGCCAATGGCTCGTGCGGCCATGTTGACCTAGTTGCAAGTCTTGCAAGCCTAGGGCGCTATGTTTGGCGTGGGCCAAAGGCATAGCGGCTTGGAAGTATGGCTTGCGACACGTGTTGGCATGTGCCAATGGCACGTGCGGCCATGTTGACCTAGTTGCAAGTCTTGCAAGCCTAGGGCGCTATATTTGGCGTGGGACAAAGGCATAGCGGCTTAGAAATATGGCTTGCGGAACGTGTTGGCATGTGCCAATGGCACATGCGGCCATGTTGACCTAGTTGCAAGTATTGCAAGCCTAGGGCGCTATATTTGGCGTGGGCCAAAGGCATAGCGGCTTAGAAATATGGCTTGCGACACGTGTTGGCATGTGCCAATGGCACGTGCGGTCATGTTGACCTAGTTGCAAGTCTTGCAAACCTAGGGCGCTATATTTGGCGTGGGTCAAAGGCATAGCGTCTTGGAAATATGGCTTGCGGCACGTGTTGGCATGTGCCAATGGCACATGCGGCCATGTTGACCTAGTTGCAAGTCTTGCAAACCTAGGGCGCTATGTTGGGCGTGGGCCAAAGGCATAGCGGCTTGGAAATATGGCTTGCGGCACGTGTTGGCATGTGCCAATGGCACGTGCGGCCATGTTGACCTAGTTGCAAGTCTTGCAAACCTAGGGCGCTATGTTGGGCGTGGGCCAAAGGCATAGCGGCTTAGAAATATGGCTTGCGGAACGTGTTGGCATGTGCCAATGGCACGTCCGGCCATGTTGACCTAGTTGCAAGTCTTGCAAACCTAGGGCGCTATGTTGGGCGTCGGCCAAAGGCATAGCGGCTTAGAAATATGGCTTGCGGCAGACGTGTTGGCATGTGCCAATGGCACGTGCGGCCATGTTGACCTAGTTGCAAGTCTTGCAAACCTAGGGCGCTATGTTGGGCGTGGGCCAAAGGCATAGCGGCTTAGAAATATGGCTTGCGGCACGTGTTGGCATGTGCCAATGGCACGTGCGGCCATGTTGACCTAGTTGCAAGTCTTGCAAACCTAGGGCGCTATATTTGGCGTGGGCCAAAGGCATAGCGGCTTGGAAATATGGCTTGCGGCACGTGTTGGCATGTGCCAATGGCACGTGCGGCCATGTTGACCTAGTTGCAAGTCTTGCAAACCTAGGGCGCTATGTTGGCGTGGGCCAAAGGCATAGCGGTTTAGAAATATGGCTTGCGGCACTGTTGGCATGTGCCAATAGCACGTGCGGCCATGTTGACCTAGTTGCAAGTCTTGCAAACCTAGGGCGCTATATTTGGCGTGGGCCAAAGGCATAGCGGTTTGGAAATATGGCTTGCGGCACGTGTTGGCATGTGCCAATGGCACGTGCGGCCATGTTGACCTAGTTGCAAGTCTTGCAAACCTAGGGCGCTATGTTGGGCGTGGGCCAAAGGCATATCGGCTTAGAAATATGGCTTGCGGCACGTGTTGGCATGTGCTAATGGCACGTGCGGCCATGTTGACCTAGTTGCAAGTCTTGCAAACCTAGGGCGCTATGTTGGGCGTGGGCCAAAGGCATAGCGGCTTAGAAATATGGCTTGCGGCACGTGTTGGCATGTGCCAATGGCACGTGCGGCCATGTTGACCTAGTTGCAAGTCTTGCAAACCTAGGGCGCTATGTTGGGCGTGGGCCAAAGGCATAGCGGCTTGGCATTGTTGCCATGGTGCGCGGGGTGCGGCTTGGTTTGGCATTGTTGCCAGCGGTGCGCATATGCGGCTTGGTTTGGCATTGTTGCCATGGTGCGCGATATGCGGCTTGGTTTGGCATTGTTGCCATGGTGCGCGATATGCGGCTTGGTTTGGCATTGCTTGCCATTGTGCGCATATGCGGCTTGGTTTGGCATTGTTTCCATGGTGCGCGGTATGCGGCTTTGTTTTGGAATTAGGGTTAACGTCGAAAACCTAATGCGGTATTTTGAAAAAATACCCCTATTAATTGTTTACACCCGAGTTAAATGCTCTTAGTTAATGTGTTGCGGGTAACACTAGGTCATGGGTTTTTACGATTTTATCCTTTGTTTAAAAACCACCATCAACATTAAGTCCCCGCTTAGCTCGGAGCAGGGGCTTTGTTGCGAGGTAAGCATAAGATGGTGACAAACTATTAACAAAATAAACCGTAAAGAGAATTGAGGGAGGCTTGCCTGACCTTCTATAAATAGGATTTGGAATCCTTGCCTCTGGTGGTTTTGCACAAATTTGGAGGCTGGCACAATTGGTGGGCCCGGTGCAGCTTGGGCGACGTTGGGAAGTTGGCGTGAGTTGGGAAACTGAGTGTGCTAGCTGGTGAGACCGGCGCGATGTGGAAGTCGTGCGTTCTTGTACGCGTGACTTGGGAAATTGCGTGTCTTGGGTGGTGGGCGGCGCAATGTGGAAGTCATGCGTGCTTGCGGGCGTGACTTGGGAAATTGCGTGTCTTTGGATGGTGGGGCCGGCGCAATGTGGAAGTCTGTGCGTGCTTGCGGGCGTGACCTGGGAAATTGCGTGTGCTGGCTGGTGGGGCCGGCGCAATGTGGAAGTTGTGCGTGCTTGCGGGCGTGACCGATGTAAACAAGGAGGGAGTTTCTTCCGATAGCAAAGTTTCCTTATCTTGCTTTCCTTCACGTGCGGCTTCCATTAGGGCATCATCCATGCCAAAAATCTGGAAGCATTATGTCTTTCATTGCTCCCTTTCCTTTTTTTAAGGTTCCGTATTCATACCCAACGCGAATGTGTCGTCTCCCTTGTTTGAGAAGGGGTTCTTCCTGTTGATTCCCCTTTTCCTTTACTTTGCCGGTGCGTTTTCTTCTTCTCCTTTGTTCACGCCATCCTCTTTTTATATATGTATAAACAGGATGGAAATTGATTATCTTTCCATTTCTTGCAGCGTATGATGGAATCTTCCAGAGACGGCCGTGCCTATAACTTTTTGGGAAAGGACTTCAGAATCGGTGGAGATCGATCTTCTTCTCTTGAGGAGGTATTGGTTGGGGTTGAATCTTTGTTCCGTGAAGCTAACGAAATTATTAAGGACCTCCCTTCCATCTATCCTCACGAAGAACAGTGCATGTTCGGACTCTCTTGGGTTCAGTGGACGCGGAGGAGAACGCCATGATTCTTGATTTTGATGCGAATGAATCAAAAAACTTCCTTCGAAGTATCGATGAGAAAACTTTCGAAGGAGTACATGATAGAAGCGAGACAGCCTTTGAAGTTGACGTCAAAGATGTTATTGATGATACCGGAGGGGTCATGGTGGCGTATCTTTGGAATAGTTGTCGGGGAGGACACTGCTGCTGTTGTTTGTGGGCGCTTCGGGATGGGATGTTGAGGTTGCCGCTGCTACAACCGCTGAATGGAACCTTTGTTGCCCGAAGGATTCTTGGGGAAATGCTTGAAGATAGCTTTGCCGGAAGAGACCTGCGCTTCATCCTTCGAGGGCTAGTTCCTCCTTTTGTTTTTCTGATAGCTGCTTAGTTCCATGATGTTTTTTTTTTTGTAAACACATCTTTCCCTTCTTCTTCATCAGTAAACCTTTTGTTTCATATATATATATTTTTTTGAAAAGGGTTGTTGTATGATGGCCCCGTAATGGTTTTACGGGTTCTTGATGTATTTCTCCGATATCTCGAAGGATTCGCTCGGGAAGAGATATATTTATTTATTTATTTATTTTTTTTGACGAAAGGGGAGATCTCCAGGGGAAAAATACAAACGGTGTATTCATCCTGGGAAGTACTGACTATTAAGAGGAATGATTTAAAGGAAGTCTTGAAAAAGGGAGTGATTGGGAAGTACGACATTTAGGGATTGGGTTCCTTGAGCCATCGCGAGTGAACTATCACGCCTTCGGTGTGTCGGTATTGATGAGCTTGCAATATCCTCCCAAGAGGGTATCCGCAACTGTGCATGATTCGCCTTCACCTTCCTCGGGAAAATCCATCTTTACTTGTCATCCTCCCAACTTGAAACGAGCTTTCCTTAACCACTATATCTCCGATTGAAAACGGGTTCGAGACGTCGTGTAACCATTTGAGCCACTGGCTTCGTTGGTTTCGCTAGAAGCTTCCAAGCTTCTCGCAAAGTGTTCGAATGGTCCAGCTCCCCATTCACATTTTTGACAGTGTTTGTGTCGGTTGTTGCGCAGAGTCCCCATGATGAATGGGGAAGAAAAGGCCGGTTGCGAAAAAGGTTGCTCGGTCGGACTTACTTGCATTTGAAAATCATGGGCTAGCGCCAACGGGTCCTCTCCGGATGCTTGGGTTCCTTTAATAGTTCGTTGATGTGATAACCCGTGGGACGATTTGTTAGGAATCCCTTCGGGCAGGGATGTCGGCAGAGGGTGTACGTCCAGTTTTGCTTTGTTGTCGAGCATCCACAAGCGTCCCAAAATCATGTCATGATCTAGTTCTTTGACAATGTGGAACTTGCTGTGCATTATAGCGTCTCCCATCTCGATCTCTAGGTTGATGTAGCCATGCGCGTTCAAAGCCTCTCCTCTCAAGCTCTTAATCACATACGGAAATAAGTAGCGTCTTGTTTTGTAAATCCGGCTGCCTTTAGTGTCTTGAAAGTAATGATGTTGTGGTCGAGGTCGTGTCGATGAGCGTGTCGTCAAATTCGTTACCTCTCAAACGGGACGTGGTCGCCAGTCCCAGTTCTCGCTTCGCTTGTTTGGGAAGCTTGGGCCCTTGGCGTGGATTCCAAGGGGAGAAAAAGCCGTTTGCCGGATACAACACGATTGAGAGTCTGCGAAAATATCTTGGCGCTGAACCTTGGAAAGATAGAGAATTTCACATACATGCCGCATCATGGACTGTACAGTCTCGCTCACGGAGTCCCCAGAGGAGCCGCAGTTGCTTATTGGGAGTGGGTCTCGATGCACTCTTTCGTCTCCTAGTTGGAGTTCTCCTGCTTCTATCCTTTCTTTGAAAATATGCTTTAGTCTGTTGCAATCGCTATTCGGGTGGTGAACGAACCCGTGGTAATGGCAGTATTTGGGGTTTGCCATCTCACCTCGGTTGGTGGACGTCGAGCGGTGGCAATCGATGACATCATCTTGAACCCGGGCTTCTAGGAGTTCAATCACCTCCTCGATGGGGAACGGAAATCAAGGATATTTCCTCCGGCCTCACGATCTTTGCACAGAGGTTTTAGTGGCGATCTTCCGTTGCGAGGGTTCCCGTTGCGCGCGCTTCACGCGTTTGGTGGTGGCTCGTAGTTGCGGCTTTCCTTTTTCCTCTTTCGTTCACTATGTTCACGGAGGATGAGCCGGCATTAAATTGTTTGCTTGATGAGGCGTCTACTCTCGCGAGTTTCACGTGCGTCTTCGATTCGAGTTGGCCTAGTCCTTTCCAGGTAATCTTTGGTCTTGTTGTCGCAGATCGTCCGGGCGGCCTCATGGAGTTCGGAGAATGTTTGGAAACGCAAGTTTTTTCTAGCGAGGCGCGGTAGATTGGGACCATACCGTTGATGCATGCGTTTACCAATTGTTGCTCGGTCACGTTTGGGTCGTGACAGTCGAGTGCTTGAACCACGAACCTTTTGACGAAATCATTCGGATGTTCGTTATCCCACCGGTACATTCTCCCGAGGTGCGAAAAGGTAACTTGTTCAGACACGAAGAAATACTTCCTGTAAAACGCGGTGACCATGCTACTCCAGTTGGGAATGCTGTTCGGTGGGATGCTGTTGTACCATGTATACGCCCTTCCCGTAAGTGATTTTGAAAATTCCCTTAAACGAAGAACGTGATTGTATTCATGTTCGCACAAGGATTCCAGGAAACGAGAAACATGTTCGCGTGCATTCCCGGTACCATCGTACAGGGTAAATTGAGGGGAAGAGTACCCCCTTGGGAGAGGGATTCTATGTATTTCGGATGGGTAAGGGGTTGGTGATGATGTACATCGAACTCATCATGCTTGATTCGGTCGCGTAGGAGTTGTTCCAAATCTTCTCTCGTGACGAAGTTGGGTGGTTGATTTCTTTCCAACGGGACTGCAGTGCGAGTTTCTTCATCCGTGGAGGCGTGTCTGCCCGAGGTGCCGGCGTCGGGGTTGTTGGAGATGCCTCTAGGCGTCTCTGGAGGATGCGACTCACGGGGTAGTTGCTCTGTCAGGGTCTTGAGAAAGGTGAGCACCTCTTTTTGTGTTGAAACCATGTCTGTCTGGGCTCTGACGAGCGTCTCTTGTCGTTCCATCAAATCGGTGATGGTGACGTAAGGGCGACTTCCTCTGGTCCCTTCGGTCTCTCGTCCTGTCGGCGGGGTAATTGGAACCTTAGTTGTCGGAGGCGCCATGATGGAAGAAGCATTCGGGGTCGTGGTGGCGGCCCTAGCTCTGGTGACTGGGGGCGTGACACCTAAAGAGATATTCTTGTTGCCGTGATTAGAGGGTTGTGCAGAGACGCTAGAGGAGGCAGCGGCTCTGGCCCTGGTGATAGGCGGTGTTACACTTAAGGGAGTGCATTCGATGTTGCTGTTGTCATCTGGTGAAGTAACAATGTTATGGGGAGAGACGCCAACATCAGGGATACGTTCTGCGCTGATGTTCTCGGCAGCCGCTCCAGATCTGAGTTCCACCATGTTGGGAATTGATATTCGGAAAACGAAATCGGGAGTTGGAGTTGGTATTGTAGCCGATAGATCAATCCTCCCACCGTGGTCGCCAATTGTTTATGGGTAAAAATCGTTTCTGCTGATTTCGGTAATTTCGGTGGGTGAGTGAGAAACTGGTTCAAACCCTAAACAAATGTGCTGCACGTGAGCACTTTATAGATTCGAGAGATCGATCTGTACAAGTCCGTCCTAAACCAAGAAATGGCCGTTCCAGACTTGCTTCGGTCACAAAGTGGAGGAGAAGGGTTGATTTGGGGAGGGAAGCAAAGAAAGGTGTTGAGACCGGAATAGTGCAGGAGAGTAGTATCTCGACTTGTATCAGAAAGTGGAAGCTTCGTAAGCTTGCAAGAGATGAAAGCTTTTGGGAGAGCTTGCAAAGTTGCCTTTCTGAGAGTGTGGTATTTTTCTCCTGACCGAGACCTGTTGTCTGGTGGAAATAGGTAAGACCTATTTATACAAGTCGAGATTGAAATGTACCCTGGCCTCATGAAGGAAGAGAGTAAAGGGTGAAATAATGGGAGGAGGTGGTAACCGCATGGTTTAATGGGCGAAAACGTTTTCACCATTATTTCCTCTTTTATTTAACCGCTTTATTCCTTTTCACGCTTTCTTAATGTGAGCATAGTGTACGCTGCATGCTTTGACCGCCAAACCAAAACCCTAAAGAAGCATCCCCGGTTTGTGTCGATGTCTCGAGTGTTGGTTGCATCTTGAGTGCAAGTGGCGGCTGCTAGTGGCGCGTGTGGCATGTGCCAATGGCATGTGCGGAATGCCTTGGTGGTAGGATGCACGGTTTGCAAGTTAGGTTACCAGCGTGTGTGTTTGGCATGTGCCAATGGCATGTGCGGAATGCCTTGGTGGTAGGTTGCACGGTTTGCAAGTTAGGTTACCAGCGTGTGTGTTTGGCATGTGCCAATGGCATGTGCGGAATGCCTTGGTGGTAGGTTGCACGGTTTGCAAGTTAGTTTACCAGCGTGCGTGTTTGGCATGTGCCAATGGCATGTGCGGAATTCCTTGGTGGTAGGTTGCACGGTTTGCAAGTTAGGCTACCGGCGTGCGTGTTTTGCATGTGCCAATGGCATGTGCGGAATGCCTTGGTGGTAGGTTGCACGGTTTGCAAGTTAGGCTACCAGCGTGTGTGTTTGGCATGTGCCAATGGCTCGTGCGGCCATGTTGACCTAGTTGCAAGTCTTGCAAGCCTAGGGCGCTATGTTTGGCGTGGGCCAAAGGCATAGCGGCTTGGAAGTATGGCTTGCGACACGTGTTGGCATGTGCCAATGGCACGTGCGGTCATGTTGACCTAGTTGCAAGTCTTGCAAACCTAGGGCGCTATATTTGGTGTGGGCCAAAGGCATAGCGGCTTGGAAATATGGCTTGCGGCACGTGTTGGCATGTGCCAATGGCACGTGCGTCCATGTTGACCTAGTTGCAAGTCTTGCCAACCTAGGGCGCTATGTTGGGCGTGGGCCAAAGGCATAGCGGCTTAGAAATATGGCTTGCGGCACGTGTTGGCATGTGCCAATGGCACGTGCGGCCATGTTGACCTAGTTGCAAGTCTTGCAAACCTAGGGCGCTATATTTGGCGTGGGCCAAAGGCATAGCGGCTTGGAAATATGGCTTGCGGCACGTGTTGGCATGTGCCAATGGCACGTGCGGCCATCTTGACCTAGTTGCAAGTCTTGCAAACCTAGGGCGCTATGTTGGGCGTGGGCCAAAGGCATAGCGGCTTAGAAATATGGCTTGTGGCACGTGTTGGCATGTGCTAATGGCACGTGCGGCCATGTTGACCTAGTTGCAAGTCTTGCAAACCTAGGGCGCTATGTTGGGCGTGGGCCAAAGGCATAGCGGCTTAGAAATATGGCTTGTGGCACGTGTTGGCATGTGCCAATGGCACGTGCGGCCATGTTGACCTAGTTGCAAGTCTTGCAAACCTAGGGCGCAATGTTGGGCGTGGGCCAAAGGCATAGCGGCTTGGCATTGTTGCCATGGTGCGCAGGGTGCGGCTTGGTTTGGCATTGTTGCCGCGGTGCGCTGTATGCGGCTTGGTTTGGCATTGTTGCCTCGGTGCGCAGTATGCGGCTTGGTTTGGCATTGTTGCCATGGTGCGTAGTATGCGGCTTGGTTTGGCATTGTTGCCATGGTGCGCATATGCGGCTTGGTTTGGCATTGCTTTGCCATGGTGCGCGATATGCGGCTTGGTTTGGCATTGTTCCCATGGTGCGCGATGCGGCTTTGTTTTGGAATTAGGGTTAACGTCGAAAACCTAATCGGTATTTTGAAAAATACCCCTATTAATTGTTTACACCTGAGTTAAATGCTCTTAGTTAATGTGTTGCGGGTAACACTAGGTCATGGGTTTTTACGATTTTATCCTTTGTCTAAAAACCACCATCAACAGAGGCATACTGATTTTTTTTAGGCATACCAAATGGTGACAAAATAGGGTCACTAGATAAAAAAGACCATCACCCCTTATCCACCCGTTTTTAATAATGGCGTGCAGTATACCCTTATTTAATTAGTATTAATAATGCTCATAATTAGATGTTAATGATTATGATTAATTAGTAATGTTAATTCATTGATTAAGTTAAGTTGCTAGTGTTATATTGGTAGAGAAATCAAATTTTTTGAGAGGAGGAAGAAGAGAAAAGAAAAACTAGGTTTTTGATATTATTGTGATTCAAAATGGGTGATTCCAATTGATGAAGGAGTATCCTTTTTTTTTAGCATCTATTCTTCCAAAAAATTTGAATTTTTACAAAAATTTTTGGAGTTCAACATTAGGTTCGACTGTTATTTCGGTAGCAGAACTTTGCGCGAAAAACAATTCGTCTCCTAGTCTACAGCCGAACCTTAGGGTTTTGAAAATATATGGGTGGTTCGGCTGATTCGTACCACTATAAATTTCAGACGAACCTTCTAGTTTAACGAAAATGGCGACTTACAGAGAAATGTTCAGCTAACTTATGTTCAGCCGAACCTTGTAGTGCAACTTCCAAAAAAAAAACTTAAGTTATCAGAAGGTTCAGCTGAACACATACCAAAGTCGAATCAGCCGAGCTTCTATGAATTCAATAACTTAGCCAAGTCAAAGGTTCGGCTGAAAACCTAGCAAAGTCGAATCGCCGAACATAATGTTTCCCTGAACTATAACTTATGTTCGGCTTAAAATTGATATTCCCAGATTCGCTAAACTGATCTTCTGAAAAACAAAAAAACTAAAGAACAAAGCTAGGTTCGGCTCTAACTTCACAGCCGAACCCCCTTCTGAAAACACTAATTTCATCTAAAAAATCCTATTTTATCGATCAAATAAAGTAAAAACAATGAAAAACAAGATTGGTTTGTAGGAAATATCTTCTAGTATACATTGGAGAGTAATCGAGATTTTGATTTCGCCTTCCAATGTCGCTCAATTGGATTAGTTCTTCACTTTGTTGAGAACTTTCTTTATCGTATGGCTAATCGGAGATGAAGAGAAATTTCAACGTTTATGCAAGGAAGAATTCGGTTGCGGAAGATGAAAAGAAGAAAGATTGAACTGATTTTGATTAGTATTAGTTTAGGTTTTTAATTTAGTTGAAGGGTAACCTAGTAACTTCATCACCGCTAGGACACCCCTTATAAGCATACTATAGATGGTATCATCATTTCGTATGCCTAAAAAAAAAATCAGTATGCCTCAAATAGGTTTCAACTAGTTGCCAAATAAACTGTTTGATAAATAGTTTAAGCCCAATTTGGCTTTCATATGTTTGTCACTTCAAAATTTTTTGACAAACAACATTTTAGACAACACTAAAACGATTTTCTCACATAATTTCTAATTAGTAGGGCTCAAGAGTGGACCTCTGCTAGCTCCATGTGAGGGGTTATTTTAGTGTCGTCTAATGTTGTATGTCTAGAATTGCTCTTGTCACTTTTAGTAGATTTGAGAGTCATGGGATTACTTTTCCTCGTCAGCTTCGTAATACCAATTTTATATACACAAAATTGGTTAAAAAGACCAAAATCAAAATTTCCTGGGTGAAAAGGACAGTCAGATTTAGATACTGTTTAAATGGACAAAAATTTAAAAATAGGCAGGATGTAACCAGTTTCATCCTGTCCATTTTCAAATATTTTTTCTTATTTTTATTTTACACAGGATGCATCCAGTTTCATCCTTGATTTTTTTTAAGTTTAAGCCAGGATGAATCCAGTTTCATCCTTGCTATTTTTTATTGTCCATTTCACCCATAAAATTTTTTACTCGTCCATTTGAACCGTTTTTTAAATTTTTTTGGACAAATGACCCATTTTCCGTTTTATATACTATTAATGAAAGTAATGTCAATCGTGTTGTTAATGAACACGCAATTGGGGGATATAGAAACTAATCGGGGGATATGAATTACTTCCCCCAACCCATGGTGTGTGCTAAGGGGTGACTTTTGGGGTCGAAAATACTAAAATACCCTTCCCACAAAATAAAAATCAAAAACTTAAAATCAAAAACAAAATCATAGTCCCCATTTACATCTCCACTTCTTATTAATCTTATTTAGGGGTGGAGCTTTGAAACCCAAATATTTTCCATTCCCTTTCAAATTCTAAACTCTCCCCACTCTATATCAAATTCTCTTCTCCTCACTTTGGAAACCAATTTTTTTTTATTCGGAAGTGATGAAGATCATCTTTGAAAGTGATGATGACCTTTCAAATTCTAAACTCTCCCCACTCTATATCAAATTCTCTTCTCCTCACTTTGGAAACCAATTTTTTTTATTCGGAAGTGATGAAGATCATCTTTGAAAGTGATGATGACCATGCTTGGAATTGATGAAGACCATGCCGGTATCATGTTCCGGCATATGGTCTTCATCAATTCGGCATGGTCTTCATCACTTCCGTTTTGAATTTTTTCTGGTATTAATCGGTCCACTTCCTGCATAGAAAATAAAGCAACATGGTATGCTTGGGAAAACAATACCGGCATGGTCTTCATATCAACCGACCATGCCTAAGGTGGGACTGATTAATACCGAAAAATTCAAAACGAAGTGATGAAGACCATGCCGGAATTGATGAAGACCATATCTTGGAACATGATACCGGCATGCTCGAGAATTTCCTATCAATGCCTTTAGTCAAGTGAAAAAAAAAACAACATTCTCAATACTTTTCATCCCGTTCCTAAGCATAGAAATTTAAGCAAAATACCATGCCGAACATGTACCTAAGATGCTCGAAAACTAGATTACCATGCCGGTACCTGTTCAAAACCAGAAAAAAATCAACATTCTGAAGATCAAAACTAGAAAAAAATCGTGGCAAACAATTATGAACATTTCCAACAATTGCCCGCATGGGTTTTTGGTTGAATATCATGCCGGCACCAAGCTTTTTCAGCTGCAACAATGGTGGATTCAAAGAAAAAAAAAATCAATTTTTCAACCTCTTATTAGCGGTAATTCTCTCATCACAATCATCTTCTATTTTCAAAAAAAAAAATTCCTCTCAAATATTTGTTTCCTTCCTTCTACTCTCACCCAAACACAAATAAAAATACACACTAATCTATCCCCCAAAATACTTATGATTTTTACTAATTATTATTAACCACTAAACCTAATTAGTGAGGGGTAAATTAGGAATTAAAAAAATAATTACATAAGGGGTGACCAAGAATTGCTATTGGGACTCCTATTTTGTCTTGTAGCTATATCCCCCAATTAGTTTTCATATACACCAATCGTGGGTTCTTTTTAATTCATGTTTAGAATAGCCTTGCCGCCGTTTACCGCAACAAATAACAAAACTATATGGATCTTTCATTAAGATTCGTCACGATAGAAATGGTTTTGTAATGCATCATCACATGCTGAATTAAATATTTTTTCGAAGAACTGAATTAAATATTTAAGTCCTTTATAAAACGTAGGTCATGTATAGTATTTAAATATGTAATCATTAACTAATATTTAACGGCAAAAGCAACGTACAAAAACCATTAACAACCCTGTTATACATATAAAAGACATACATTAATATTGCGACAAGGAGAAAAAACGAGGTCAATATAAAAGGCGGCCGCACAGTCAATCTTGCAGAAGGCCCTCAGGATCATCAGCTAGATATGACTCTAAATAATTAATTAAAATCATGCAGCTGGAGCATAATCGTAACCACCATCGTCACCATCATCACCATCATCGCTATCATCACCTTCATCCATTGATACAACGACAGTAACACTGCCCTCCATGGATGCTGCTGGTGCATAATCATACCCGCTGTCATTATCATCATCGTCACCGTGTCTCTTGCTCTTGTTGTCGTACCTTCTCGTAAGTAAGATAGCGCCTGACATTGTTTTGATGAGGAAATCTGAAGGAACACTTAATATATATTAATCAGTTTGAGTGAGATATTATAATTCTTGGAAGTGTAATGTGCAGATGAGATTTAGAGAATGTTTAGGTTTGTGTGTGTATTTATAGACCGAGGATTGAAGGAGACAAGATTTGAATGTGACACTATATACCTCGATATGAATATCGTGACATTATGTGATCATTTTACTTTTTTGTTTGCGTCTTAGTGTGTAGGACTGCTCAATCACTTTGCGGGAGAGCGTTGAGGAATGTGTTTGAGGCTTGAAGTTGTGTGTCGAACACAAGGTGGCTGAATATGTGGTACAAAAAGTAGGTTTAGGCTAGCTTATGACACAATATTACACGTGATGTTGTGTGGAAGGGTAAAAGCATTTAGGATGATGCATTTTTACACGTGATGATAATGTGAAGAGGGTAAAAGCATTTGATTTGTTGGTTATCTTTGAACAAATGCTTTTTTATCCATGCCCTCTTACTGATTGAAAGAAAAGTATCATTAGCTAGATCGTCACCTTGTGCTGTGAGTTATCAGAAATGATCAACCAACCAACCTAGAATGATTCCGAGATTTCTCTGGTAGATCCGTGAATCATATTCTTGACTACAAAATTAAAACTTGTTAGCATATTACTTGCATGCACGTCCAACTTTAAATCACCTTCCAAAATCCTTTTTTGAAAAACTACTTAGGTTTCTTTTATGGGAGTGGGATTCAAGAATTCTAAGTAACGCAATAGTGAATAGAGGTATAGCTAGTTAGTGTTTTGTTTGTGCCCTGATTTCCGAACCAAGTAGTATGTATCAACATGTACCCATTGGATTTCTGTTGTCATCTTCTAGATAAGCAAGGCAGGTTTTTTGTCTAACAATGGATGTCATTTTCGTAACTAATTTTTAGAACGATTTTTTTGGGGACCATGGATTTTTTTGAGGGGACCATGATTTTATTAGGCCAACTTCCTTATACTTATAAGCAGTGGCGGAGCCAGGAATTTAAGAGAGGGTAGGCAAGCAAAAAATGCCCAAAAAAAAATTGGTTGCACATGAAAATCGCATTACAACACCTAATAGCGTTTGATAGCAACAAAATATACATATACAACATGAGACACGTTGTCTAGTTAATTCTTCGATCATATCTTGTTCTACAATTTTACATAATTATGCATCGTGTAGAAGTATTTCAATATTCACAAAAAAACCCCGAAAACCTTAAATACAATATTTTCCTTTGAATAAAACTAAAGCATCTTCACAGTAGATACAATCTCTGAAATCAAATTGAGAGAAAAAATATCGTTTGATACAACTTATATTATATTTTTCTAACGATCAGCAGAAGATATGACTTAACAATAGCAGCGATTTAATTCGATTTGAGTTCTACACCTCTTAATTCTTCAAAGTATTTCTTAGATGTTTTTTGTTCATGGAAGAACAAAAGGGACGGAGAGATGAGAAGGAAGTAGACGCACGTTCAATTTTTTACCCTTTCTTTGCCTTTCTTTTTTTAAATTTTATGTAGGATTGCATTGGACTTGGGCTTTTTTAGGGTAGGCAAAAATATTAATATTTCTGATTTGGGCTTTAATATGCACCACTAGAGGAGAAATGGGGAAGGCAAGGGTAGGCAGTTGCCTACCCTTGCCGTGTGTTGCCTCCGCCCCTGCTTATAAGGATTGTCCTAAAATTAGAAAATACACATTTACCCTTTACTCTAATTTAACTTAAAACTAACCTAATTATATATATATATATATATATATATATATATATATATATATATATATATATATATGTCTAATCTAAATGAATTATTAATCAAAATCAAAAACAAAAACAGAGATAAGAGGGTGTTTATGGGTAAAAATCGTTTCCGCCGATTTTGGTAAATTCGGTAGGTGAGTGAGAAACTGGTTTAAACCCTAAACAAATGTGCTGCACGTGAGCACTTTATAGATTCGAGAGATCAATGCGTACAAGTCCGGCCTAAACCAAGAAATGGCTAGTTCCGGACTTGCTTCGGTCACAAAGTGGAGGAGAAGGGTTGATTTGGGGAGGGAAGAAAAGAAAGGTGTTGAGACCCGAATAGTGCAGGAGAGTAGTGTCTCGACTTGTATCAGAAAGTGAAAGCTTGGGAAGCTTGCAAGAGATGAAAGCTTTTCGGAGAGCTTGCAAAGTTGCCTTTTCTGAGAGTATTGTATTTTTCTCCTGACTGAGACTTGTTGTCTGGTGGAAATAGGTAAGACCTATTTATACAAGTCGAGGCTGAAACGTACACTGGCCTCATGAAGGAAGAGAGTAAAGGGTGAAATAATGGGAGGAGGTGGTAACAGCGAAGGTGTTTATGGGTGAAAACGTTTTCACCATTATTTCCTCATTTATTTGACCGCTTTATTCCTATTCACGCTTTCTTAATGTGAGCGTAGTGTACGCCGTGCATCTTTGTGACCGCCAAACCAAAACCCTAGAAAGCATCCCCGCCTTGTGTTGATGTCTCGAGTGTTGGTTGCACCTTGAGTGCAAGTGGCGCTGCTAGAGGCGCGTGTGGCATGTGCGGAATGCCTTTGTTGCGGGTTGCACCTTGAGTGCAAGTGGCAACCCTTGAGTAGTGGCGTGTGTGGCATGTGCGGAATGCTTTGGTGGTAGGTTGTACGTTGAGTGTAAGTGGCAATGCCCAGGCGCTAGTGGCGTGTATGGCAAGTGCCAATGGCGTGTGCGGAATGCCTTGATGGTGGGTTGCACGGTTTGCAAGTTAGGCTACCAGCGTGCGTGTTTGGCATGTGTCAATGGCACGCATGGCCATTAGGGCTATGTCCTAGTAAGAAAAGCTACCAGTGATGCATGTTGGCATGTGCCAATGGCATGCGTGGCCAATTTGGGTCACGACCTGGTAGGAAAAGCTACCAACGAGCGTGTTGGCATGTGCCAATGGCATGCATGGCCAATTTGGGTTGCATCCTGGTAGGAAAAGCTATCAGCAAGCGTGTTGGCATGTGCCAATGGCATGCGTGGCCAATTTGGGTTGCGTCCTGGTAGGAAAAGCTACCAGCGGGCGTGTTGGCATGTGCCAATGGCATGCGTGGCCAATTTGGGTCGCGTCCCGGTAGGAAAAGCTACCATGCGAGCGTGTTGGCATGTGCCAATGGCATGCGTGGCCAATTTGGGTCGCGCCTGGTAGGAAAAGCTACCAACGGCGTGTTGGCATGTGCCAATGGCATGCGTGGCCAATTTGGGTCGCGCCCTGGTAGGAAAAAGCTACCAAATGGCGTGTTGGCATGTGCCAATGGCATGCGTGGCCAATTTGGGTCGCGTCCTGGTAGGAAAAGCTACCAGCGAGCGTGTTGGAATGTGCCAATGGCATGCGTGGCCAATTTGGTCACGGCCTGGTAGGAAAAGCTACCAGCGAGCGTGTTGGCATGTGCCAATGGCATGCTCGGCCATTAGGGCCATGCCCTGGTGAGAAAATCTACCAGCGAGCGTGTTGGCATGTGCCAATGGCATAGAGGTGTGGCTAGCATGGTTGGCATGCTTCGGCGCATTAGGTATGGCTGGCATGATTTGCCATTGGCATAGAGGTGCGGCTAGCTTAGGCTAGGTGTGGATGGCATGATTTGCCATTGGCACGGAGGTGCGGCTAGCATGGTTGGCATGCTTTGGCGCGTTTAGTGTGACTAGCATAGCTAGGGCCAAGGCAGAGTGCGTTTGGCATGGCACGGCTAGCTTGGGCTAGGTGTGGCTGGCATGATTTGCCATTGGCACGGAGGTACGACTAGCTTAGGCTAGGTGTGGATGGCATGATTTTCCATTGACACGGAGGTGCGGCTAGCATGGTTGGCATGCTTTGGCGCATTTGGTGTGACTAGCATAGCTAGGGCCAAGGCAGAGTGCGTTTGGCATGGAGCGGCTAGCTTGGGCAAGGTGTGGCTGGCATGATTTGCCATTGGCACAGAGGTGAATTAGGGTTTTGTTCGTTGTAACCCTAATTTGAAAAAATACCCCCTATTAATTACTGACTACATGCATTGAATGTTCTAATAAATGTGTCACCGGTGACATTAGGTTATTCGGGGTTTTACGATTTTACCCTTTGTCTAAAAACCACCATCAACAGAGGGGCACCGGAAAATTTTAATTTTGAAAAAAAAAAAATTCTTCTCTTCTTCTTCTCTCTTTCCTTGAAGTTCCATGTTCGATTGAAAAAGCCATCACTTTTAATTCGTTTTTGATCGAGAAAATTGAGCAGAAATCATCAAAATATGGTTTAAATGGAAGTTACAGTGGCATGTTCGGTTAGGAATTGTTTAAAAAAACCCTAGTTTGCTAACCGAACAATCTGAAACCAAGAACACGAAGAACACTTCGGTTATCACGAATTTATTTTTTCGTAACCGAACTCTAAGTTCGGTTGGTTCGCAAAAAAAATAAAATAACCGAACTCCTCTTTGTAAACCAATGTGTTGTGTTCGGTTGGTTAGGTTAATTGGAAAAATTTTTCCTTTAACCGAGCACTTGTATAAGAACAGCAAATGTTGAGTTCGGCTGGTTCGCAAAAAAAAATTGCTAACCGAACTCTACTCTGCAAACACATATGTTGAGTTTGGTTAATTTGAGAATTTATCTCCTAACCGAACTTCACTATGATATTGAGTTCGGTTTAGTCGAAAATTAATGTTGGAAACCGAACATTACTCGTATACTCTAGAATAAAAGTTCGGTTACTGTCCCAACACATTAGCCAACTCATCAAAACCTCCATTAAAAGCGAGTTCGAATTTTGCTTCTTAGGAAAAAGTAGTCGAAACTACACTTCCAAATAAGTTCGGCTACCTGTTCTTCAGATATTGTAGCCGAACTTGTGTGACTTAACCTAATTCAAGCTATAAAATTTCTTATTTTCAGAAAATTCTGGCCAATTAAGCAACAAAAAACAAAAATTTGAAGTATGCTTGGGTGGTTTGATGGTTCGATTCAAAAAATAAAAAAATAATTGAGTTTTTCCAACTCTTATATTCTCCTTCTTCTTCCCTTTCTACAACTTAATTTTAAGAAAAATAATTTTGATTTTATCTTACACTAATCACTAATTAACCTAATTTCATTATTACACTAACTAATCATTACACAAACTTAATTAGGAAGGATAATTTTGGTATTAACAGAAATATTTGGATAAGGGGTGTCTTCACTTTACTTCTAAATGTCTTACTAAAAATAGAACCATGTCCCAAAAAAAATCATGGTCCCAAAAAATCGTTCAATTTTCAAAATAGGTTTCGTGATTATGCGGATATGACAATGGGCTCAAAACCAATAGGTTACATGTTAGATAGACATGACAATGGGCTCCAAACCAATGGCCATTTTCGTGACTACGTATCACCGTGTGGTCCGTGTCTGTAAGCGGATTAATTGGGGTTTAGGTAATAAAACGAAATAGGGTCATTCAGAAATAGAGCCCAAAGCCCTTTAGTCGTATAATTTATCAATGACTAATCTTTCCTAACTCAATTATCATTAATCTATTCAATTAGTTAAGTTAATGCTTAGATTAAATTAGTTAAGTGAACTTTTGGATTATTGTTTTTGTTAAATTTTGCTTATGAATTTTTTTGGAAGATTTTTTTTCGAAAATTTGGCTTTTGAGAATTTCGGAACGAAAATAATTACTCTAGTCAAACACCTCTCAAAATGGAACTGCACGGGTTTTTGTTAGTTTGATTCTTGAAATAACATGAGGAATTCAGACCTTCGATTTCAACCCATCTAAAGTCGTCATGCTCAACTGATAAATAATATGTCGACAACAATTAGTCGACAGGTTGGTATTAAGAGAAATGACAACTTATTTTAATATTAATCATAATAAATCGTCCTGGTTTATTGATTGCAATGATGCCGACAAAATTTTGAATTATTGTCATGCTCCTGAAAATTATACTATGACGGCCATCTAAGATTTTGATCCATAGAATGTTGTGATAAATGCCTCGGTCGTCGTCATGTATTAAATTCTTCACCTGTCGAGTACTCAAGAGTCGTCAAGTTTATATAATTTGCAGAATGACGACTTTTCTACTTGTAATATGTGTTTTTCCGAGTAGATGTACCTTGACAAGTGAAGCTCAAACGATATAATATACTTTATTACACTGATTGAAATTATAAAATTTAAATCACTTTACTAGGCATCACAGATGCACTTACATGTGCAACAAATCTTTTAACCCCTATGCGACGCTAGTGTACGATTTATTGTCTTGTGAGGTTAGCATAGAGGTGTGCCCACAAAATCTAATGGAAATCTATTATATGTGTCAATCTTCATTTGATGATGATTCGTATACATTTATGAATGACATGTAGTTTGGGACATATATGTTATAGAACTACTCGGTCGAACTCGCAAGCGTTGCTATCTCAAGCTTGTTTGTCAAGTTTAGTTGCCAAAACTATAAGTCTTGATTTCTAGTCTACTTATAGCTAAGTCTCGGATTAGGATAAAAAGTGTAGTTGAGCTTTAGACTTCACGGCGTTCATCAAATGAAGACGAAGAACTACTCAAGGGAACTTGTGGAACTTTATCAACAAAAGGTATGTGTAGACTTGAACTCATCTATCACTCAAAAGTATATCTACTCTATCTCCTATTTGAGACAAAAGTCGTATTGCTATATTGACTTCATTTATAAACATTTGATATTTCGAGATGAGTTTATGTCGCTTATCTATATCTCGAAATATGTGTTGGTAAGCTTTCGCTTTAACCACGTTCATCTTTTATTCTTGACGTAAGTCAAAAGATGATCATGTGAAAATCGCCTTGTAACATCTTACATGATTTGTGTGATACAATCATTTGGTGTAGACTCGGAATGTTTCGTATTGATCATTTGATCACTTGAAAATTGCTTTGGAGCTAATAGTTGTGTGAGACATCTATTGTCGTCTTCTAAGAATGTTTCAATGATTGAAATGAGAGTTTAGAACATGTAACCATGATTGGATATAAACATAGTGTGTTATTCACATTTGTGTAAAGTCCAAGTCCGGGAACCATGGTATGCGTACGTACGCGTACTAGTTGGTGAATGAAAGTCTGGGAACTAAGTAAGCGTACCCGTACGCGTACTGGCGTAAGTTTAGGTCCCGTGAATTTCTGCTGGAGTTTGGAAGTGTACTAGTATACGTACTCGTTCGCGTACTGGCGAAACCAAACTTAGTCCCGCTACTTAAGTATGCGTACTTGAGTAGGTTATGTTCTAAAATCGGTTTGTTCATGAACTAATACATTTATATATTAAGGAATGCAATCTTTTGCAAACCGTGGCTATAATGTTGATGAAATGATTCGACTGAATCAAAATCTATTTTGCTTCAATTGTGTCTTGTATACTTATATGAGAATATAAACAATTGAACAACTCTCTAACTAGTTTCATTTGAGTCATTTGAACTAGTTGTGGAGAAGATAGATAAGGTTGATATGAAAGTGTTCATATGGCTAACCTCGGTTAACTATTGTTGAACCAACTAAGTGTACACGTTTAGGTACGGTTACCTTTATCTAAATGTTGGTACATTTCATTTGTGTATGACAAGCTAAGTTCGATCTAACGGTTGAAAGATATTAGCTTGAATCTAATCAGGTTTTCATCTGATGGTGAATATTGAATGCTTTGTTACCAAGGTAACATTGATTGCAAACCCTGATTTGGAGACTATATAATGGAGAACTCTAGCCAGTGTGAAACCTAATCCCCACACCTCCTGTGTGATACTAGTTGCGACTAGAGTCAATTCTCCTTTAACCTTAGGTTTTTCTAAAACCCAGTAGGTTAATGACTTAAATACTTCATTGGGATTTTGAAGCCAGACCAAACTATTTTTTCTGTAGTTGCGTGTTCTGATCTTGTTGTTTTCTATTGTGATTGAGTATTCTCTTCTTTAACATTTGCTCGAGATTTATTCTTCGATATGCAATATTGAAAAGTAGTCACAAACACCTTCGTCTAATCGTTTGTGATTCCACATATCTTGTTTTGTTAATCGATTAATTAAGATTATTGTGAGGTGATTGATATTATTAGGATGTTATTCGGGAATATAAGTCTGGTTTATCAATTAGTTTCTGTTCACCTTGATTTATCAAAATACGGAACAAAACTCGTAGGTATATCTGTAGGAGACAGATTATATTCAATAGACTTTTCTGTGTGATACAGATTTGTTTATTAATTCTTCAACTTTGGGTAGTAGCAAATCTTAGTTGTGGGTGAGATCAGCTAAGGGAATCAAGTGCGCAGAATCCGGCGTGGTTCAAGAGGCGTAAGGAACGCAACTGTACCTTGATCAGTGTGAGATTGGTTAGGGCTCAACTACATTCCAGGTCCAAAGTTAACTTGGAGTAGGCTAGTGTGCGTAGCGTCTTAATACGGTGTGGTGTTAAAATCTGGACTAGGTCCCGGGTTTTTTCGGCATTTGCGGTTTCCTCGTAACAAAATTTCTGGTGTCTGTGTTATTTCTTTTCCGCATTATATTTGTTTATATAATTGAAATATCACAGGTTGTGCGTAAGTTCAATCAATTGTGAATCCAACCTTTGGTTCTTGATTAAATTGATTGACACTTGAACATTGGTCTTTGGTACCGTTCAAGTTATTTCTTATATTCAATTGGGCTCGCAAATTCCTATTTGTTTGATTGCAGATTGAATTAAGAAATTGAGATACAACTATTAGATATATTTCCATTGATTGAGTATGACTGTCTAGTTGATTCTCTTAGAATTATATTGGAGTTAGTCCATACAAATTGCTAAGAAAAATATTGGGTGAGGTTGTTGGACCCCCGCTTTTTCAATTGGTATCAGAGCAGGCAAACACGTTTAAGACCTCATAAGTCTGTGTTTGTAGCGATCTGTCTCTATGGATAGAAAGTATATATAAACGCTTCACCAGAATTTAACTCTAATCTTAGAGAATTTTCTGAAGAGATAGTTATTCTCCGAGAAGAAGTTAGATGAACAAATCCGGATCAATTAAGTCTTGTTACGAAATTGCAAAGTATAAGGATTTGAAGCTTGTCAAAGCATCTTCAATGGATTTGAATAACCCCTTTGTTTCTTCCACTGAAGAAGTGTCGAAATCGGGAAATAAGCGAGGTAAAACTTGATATGATTCAGAACTTCCCAGAAGAGTCTAAATATGTTGGTCCATGTATGTTCTGTGATTATCATAATCATTTCCAACATACGTGTACATCTTTCAAGAAAAGTTTAAAGGTTTCTAGTAATCTTCATAAGAAAGTTGAACAACTGTTAACTTCTCTAAAAAGGTGTACAAATCTAACAAGAAATCCCAAACGGGTTAGTAGTGTTAGTATGGGAGCCTTTGCTCTAAAATCAACATCACCCTTTTAATGGTTTCTCGATAGTGGATGTAGCCGACATATGACTGGAGATCTTTCGTGGTTTGTGAATTCAAGCGACTTCGAAGGAGGTCATGTAACATTCAGAGATGGGAGTTGTTGCTACATAAGCAAGAATAGGACGATCAAATTTCCTGGCGTTCCTGAAATCCATGATGTAGTATACGTTAAAGGTATGACTGCTAATCTTCTTTCTGTTAGTCAAATTTGTGACAAAGGCCACAAAGTTGTCTTCAATGCGAATGGATGTGACATTGTAGACAAAACTAGAAAAGTAATTTTTCAGGGAACTCGTGGTAAAAATAACTGTTATCTTCTTGATACTGAGTTTAGTGATTGTTGCAATTTGACTAAGGTGGAATCTACACATCTTTGGTATGAGCGTTTTGGTCACATCAATTGTCGCCTCCTAACTAAGATCATCAACAAAGAACTTGTTACAGGTGTTCCCAAAATCAATGCTAAGATTGATGGTGTCTGTTGTAAAGACCCTAAAGCTCGTCAATGCTATTAGACTAGTCAAGAGACATCTTAGCCGCTAATACCTCGATTATTACAATATTTTTTTCTTCTTTCGCCATTATACTGAATTGAAAGGAAACAAGACGAATTCCAGCTAATTAAGATACCAAAACTAAAGTTTCAGCAATCTTTTCTTGATCAGCTAATTGGGGTATCATAACCTGGGTAAAGCTATGCAACTTTCGGGTGATCAACTCGGTGAATTTTTTCTTCTCGTTTTTCGTTTTTCAGTTATCAGATTCATTCAATTCAGAGGTTTTTCAATCTAAACTTTAATGATTGGTGTCAAATTCTTCTTCAGGTGTTAGGGTTTAGTCATTAATTCAGGTAGGTTTCATTAATTTCAATGGAAACTTCTTTAAACCCGAAATGGGTTCTTCTAATCTTGATCTTAATCATTCTGTTGATCTTAACACTCATGTTGAGGAAAGTCCTTCAGTAGATCTAATAAAAGGCATAGATGATAGATGTGCAGTATGGATATTCTCTTTAATTGGTCGACTAGATTTAGTTCGTGTTAAATTTTCCGAAGCAGTTTTAGATCTAAAAAGTCAGTGGAAATTAGTTGGTCAGTGCAAAATGATTCCATTAGGAAAAGGATTCTTCACGATAAAGCTTGATAATGAGCAGGATCAGAGCTATATTAAATCTGGAAAATGGGAAGTTCGTCATCAAGATTTATGGATTCAAAACTGGATACCTAATTTTCTCCCAGATATCATCACACTTCTTGTGCCAACATTTGGGTTCATCTTCCTGGACTGAGCTTGGAGTATTGGGATGAACAAACACTTTTCACAATTTGTGAAGCTTTTGGTACTCCTGTTAAAGTGGATGAAGCTACCTTAAATTTTGAAAGTGGTTTATATGCAAGAGTTTTAGTTAACATTGATTTGGTAAAGAAGGTACCACATAAACTTTGGATCAAAACAAAACTTGGAGGTTTTATGCAGAATGTGTTACTTACTAATCTTCCCAAATTCTGCCATCATTGCAAGATTGTAGGTCATCTTCCGTCTGAATGCAGAGTTAAGAAGGTAGCACAAGAAGCAAATAACAGCAACTCTCCTATTTTTGGTTCTACTTCAATGAAGATTCAAGACAAATATGATTCTAGACAAGTTCATGAGGAAGAAAAAAGCATTAATTCAACAAAGTCTACTTCACCTAAGTCTCATTCTGTAAGTAAGGGAACTACTACAGGTGAAAAATTTGATATATGTCCACCTCCCACTCAAATTCTACAGTCACCAAAATACTTTTAACTAGCAAATAATAATATTGAAATTACTTCTGGGATGTTTGGATCTCATCCTGTAGAGAATGTTGAGGATAATACTATTAATATTCATGAAGATATGGAAATTCTAACTCCTGCAAAGTGCTACAAATAGTTGAAGACAATACCTTGGAAAAGAGTGTAATCAAATATATCAATGGTAATAATGGAGCGAGTATCGAAGAAAGGGTCCCAACTACTACTTGATCCAAAGTAATTCGAAACTGCTGCAACAACTAATGCGGCTACTTCTTCTAATGTATAAAAAATGCGATACCTAAGCTAAATTTTCAACAAGTTCCAGTCAAATATAATTTTAGAAAGAATCAAAGCAAGGGAGGTACAAAGGGCCTCCAATCTTTACAATGAAAGTTCTATTTTGGAATCTTATGGGCCTTAGAACATCTAGGGATCAAAATAAGTTGTGGTCTCTAATCAATCAATTTCATCCTTCATTAGTTTTGGTAGCTGAACCTAAAGTTGTTTGTAGTGCTTCCTTATGCAATAAATTGAATCTTCCTGGTATGCAAAATAAAGTTATTCACAATTCATTTTCTAATAAAAAAGGTAACATATGGCTTTTTTGGAATAAAACATTGCCAGAACCAACTGTGATTTAAATTTCTAGTCAGATGATTACAGTTAGCATTGGAGGTGTTCTTGTATCTGGAATTCATGCTATTGTGGGTGTAGTCCAAAGAATATTTTTATGGATTGAGATGAACCAAATAAGTCAGTTAAAGCAACATTGGCTTGCTATAGGAGATTTTAACTCTATAGTTTCTTCTGAAGAAAAGGTTGGTGGCAGAGCTGCTAATAGAAGAGTTACGCAAGAATTTAACACTTGTCTTGACAATTATGAATTAATATAGCCTCCAAAATCTGGTCTTCAATTTTCATGGTCTAATTGTCAACATGGAAATAAGAGAATTTTGAGTAATTTAGATAGAGCAGTTTATAATCATTTGTGGTTTCAAAGTATTCAGATTGGGTTTATAAAGTTGGGCTGAGAATTGTCTCTGATCATGCACCCTTGTTAGCTGGAAGTGCAAGCATTCCCAAGCCTTCAAATATTCCTTTTAAATTTCATAAAATGTGGATAACTCATCCTGGATTCATGGAGTTGGTTTCTAAATGGTGGGATGAACAAGTTGCAGGTGATCCTTCTTTTGTCTTACTTCAAAAATTGAAAAAGTTAAAGCATATTTTGAGAGACTGGAATTGGAATGTTTTTGGCATTGTAAATTTCAAAATTAAAGAAGCTAAAGAAGAAGTTAAGAGAGCAATTGAGTTATCTGACAACAATCCTGATGATACTGATCTGTTAAACAATTTGGTTATGGCTGAAAATACTTATAATTCCAGAGAGGTACAACTCAAAACTATGTTACAACAAAAAACCAGAACAAAATGGGTTAAGCAGGGGTCAGCTAATACTAGCTTTTTTCATACTAATTTGAAGATTAGGCAATCAAGAAATTTCATTAGTGAGCTGGAAGATAGTAATGGAGATATAATCTCAGATCAAGAAAAGATTGCTGATACTTTAGTAAATCATTTTGAGTGAATTTCAATTTCAATAAGCTGAAGAAGCTGATTCTCTTCTTAATGTTATCCCAGAGGTTATTACTGAACAAGATCAACAAATGCTTGATGCAATTCCAAATACAGATGAAATAAAAGAAGTTGTTTTCAGTATGGATCCTGAAAGCTCTCTAGGTCCAGATGGATTTTCTAGTTGCTTTTATAGAGCTTGTTGGGACATAATTCAAGATGATGTTCTTCATGCCATTCAATTCTGCTCGAAAAGAAGATTCATACCTAAGGGACTCAACTCAAATTTCCTTGTTCTACTTCCTAAAATTAAAGGTGCTAAATCTCCTAATCATTTCAGACCAATTGATTTTAGTAATGTCAATTTCAAGATAATCACCAAAATAATAAATACAAGAATGGGTTCTCTAATGACAAAACTTATAAGTCCTCAGCAGGTGGCTTATATTAAAGGCAGAAATACAAGAGAAAATCATCTTAGCATCTGAGTTGGTGAATGAAATGAGGAAAAAGATAAGAGGAGGAAATGTAGCATTAAAACTTGACGTCTCCCAAGGATATGATTCAGTTAATTGGAACTTCTTATTTCAAGTTTTATGCAAGTATGGCTTCTCCAAATCTTGGTGTCACTGGTTACAAACCTTGTTTGAATCTTCAAAAATTTCAGTAATGATTAATGGTGGTCCACATGGTTTTTTCTCAGTGAGAAGAGGTCTGAGACAAGGTGACCCTTTGTCTCCAACTCTGTTTGTCATTATGGAAGATGTTTTGAGTAGATGTATTCACAAAATGGTAGAGGAAGGCAGGATATCTCCAATGGTCATAAGAAAAGGTGTTCATCCAACACACTTGTTTTTTGTTGATGATGTCTTTATCTTCTGTAATGGTTCCAAGAAGAGTGTAGAAAATCTAATGTCTTTGTTGGATAAGTATCAAAAGGTATATGGACAAATAATTAATAAAGCTAAAAGTAAGTTGTTCATTGATGGCACTTCAGCTGTGAGGAAGAATCAAATAAAGGAGCTTATGCAAATGGAATTAAGTCACTTCCCTGACAAATATATTGGTGTCATACTAGCTCCTGGTAAAGTCAAGATCTCAACTGTGTGGTCAATGGTAGAGATGATTCAAAAAAAGCTAGCAGCTTGGAACGGTAAGCTACTTTCTTTCCAAGATAGAGTAATTCTTATAAAATCAGTTTTGTGCAGCATTCCAATTTATAATATGGCAGTCTATAAATGGCCTGCATATGTCATAAAAGTTTTTGAAAAACTCATAAGAAACTTCTTATGATCTGGAGATGGAGATGTCAGAAATTACATTATCTTATCTTGGAAAAAAGTATGTACTCATTATAGTGAGGGAGGCTTAGGCATTCAAAGATTGGAGGTAATTAACAAAGCATTGCTCATGAAGATGATGTGGAGAATTATCAACTCTAATGATGAATGGGCTCTGTTTATAAAAGCTAAATATATAAATAAAAATGGTTAATGGAATGAAAATTGGAAGTTATCTTCCATATGGCCAGGATTGAAGTGGGCTTGGAGTTCTTTAAAAGAAAATATCAAATGGAGTATAGGTGATGGTAATAATATAAATGTGCGGTTTGATAAGCTGGATTGGAATTACTCCTTTGATTGAGGAATTTGGAGCTAGTGACTATGCAAAAAACAACTTAACCATGAAAGTTTCAGATCTAATCATTGATGGTAAATGGTGTATTCCTTCAGAACTGCAACAGTTGCTTACTTCAATGAGCTTACCTGACATTGGTGGAGGGCATGATACTCTTATTTGGACTGGTGATATGCAAGGCAATTTTACTACTTCTTGTGCAGTCTCATTATTAAGACATAAAGAACCAATTTTTAAATGCTCTATGGAACACCTATCTACATCCAAACACAGCAAGTAATGTCTGGAAAGTGATATAAGTCATTTATGTTGATGATCCTACTATGGTCAAAAATGGATATGAGTTAGCTTCTAGATGTTGCATATGTGAGAACAATCTGGATAGTATGAGTCATACTCTTTGGGACTGCTCCTTCAGTACAAAAATTTGGAGTTGGTTATGTGAAGTTTTTGAATTCAGTTGCCTAAATCTTTTGAAGATATCTGGAACAGTGCTAAGCATAAAAGTTCATTGGTAAAAGAGACTTGGATCACAGCTGCATGCTTAGTTATTAAAGAACTTTGGTTTCAAAAGAACATGAAATTTTTTGACAATATCAAACCAAATGAGCAGTATTTTAAAAACATAATCAAAAAACTTGTGTTTGAAGGTGGCTTAAGAATGAAGAGCAATATCTGGAATCAATCTTATGATCACAAGGTAGATCTTTCTTTGCTCTGGGTTTCAGAACTGCTAAGTTTCAATGTGTTAAAGAATGCTTTTGGTTTCCTCCTCCAATTGGTTATACATTGTTTCTTTGTGATGGGTCTTTCTTTGGCAACCACAGTGCTGCTTGTTTTTGGAATAGTTGTGACAGAGATAATGCTTGTCAAGTGGTTGGAGCTCTAATAGGTGGATTAGGCATTGCAACTAATTATGTGGCGGGAGAATTATGCAATAGTGTGTGCGGTGGAATTGGTTGTAGAATGGAAGTTGCGAGAATATTATTACGTGTTGGGATTCCAAGTCGATCTAGATAATTTTGCCGAAATCAAGTTCCATGGTTTATTAGAGTGAGATGGCGAGGAATGCGTTCGAAATTTATCCTCTGTCATATTTCAGACACAATCTCGGGAGATTAATTTTTCTGCGAACAACTGCAGCTAAAAAAGGAGCAAGACTTGGTGCGGGGAGAAAGACAAATATTCATTGGAAGACCAAATTTTCTTCCCAGGTTGAAATGCAAGGAGTACCATAGATTTTGTTAGGATATTTCTTAAATGCCTTGGTCTGTCATTTGTTAGTTACTTTCTTTCTTTTTTGAGTCTATGTAGTTGGCTCCTCTTGTTTTGATTCACTTTCTTTGTAACTCCTTTTTGCTTTATTAATAAAAATATGTGATTCAGAAGAAAAGAAAATAACTCGATTAGCTTAACACGAACGTTAATTATTATAAATTAACCTAACAACGATCTAGATACGAAACTAGTATCATTGAATAGGTTTCGAAAAGTTATACGAAATGGACTACTCGAACGCGTCATTAGGACACCGGACGAAGAAGAAATCATCAGGTTAGTATGGATGGTAAATGAGTAACTTCGGATCTTATCCTTGTGGCTTCCCTTATCTAATTCTTTGTTGTCCTAGTAATTCTCATTGGTCTTATCTTCACTCGGTCGAGAAGATAAGTCTTCTTTCTTTCCTTCTTATTTCTTATTCTCTTTTCTTTTCTCTCTTTCTTCTTCTTCTTCTTTCTCTGGTGATTCAGAGATAAAATCTCTGTTGAGAAAACCTTGCAGAAAATTTAGTGAAACCAATCGATCGAGTGTGGTGTTGATGAGTTCATGGTTCGGGTTTGGTTAGAATCCTCGATTGGGTTGAAGAAAAAGTGAAGTGAGTTAGGGTTCTTGAGTTGATTTGGGAAATTATGTGGATTTGAATAATATGATAGTTGTTATGAGTTGCTGATAGATGTTGAAGGATGGGTAGTTATTAATTTGGTGATATGGAGATGTTTGATGTTTAATTGAAGAGTTAGGGTTTCAATGGACAAACTCAATGAAGAATTAGAAGATGAAATTGATGTTTTAAGAAGGGGATTTGAGATGGGTTTGTTGATATGAAGACTTAGGTTGTTGTTTTGGACTCGAATTAAATAAGTCTTGATTTGGGAATGAAATTAGGGTTTAATTGAGAATTGGTGGTGTATATTCGAAGATTGATTCAAGTTCAGAGAAGCTTTGAGGTAATCGTTTTGTTTAACTGAATTGAAAGAATTATTCAAATTTGTTGTAGAGTATTTATGAATGTTTTATGAAGCTAAGAGTTCGGTTGATATGGAATGGAACTGTATATGGTTGTGTAGATTAAGCTGAAATGAATGTATATTGATATACAGAGAGTTGTATGGATTGTGTTTAACTGAACAAGAGAATGGTGTTAGTGAACTGTAGAAGTTGTTGGTGTAGTTGCAGATTATTCCAGCATTGAGATAAGTTGAACTGCTAGTGGTGTTGGTGTTGTCTAGAATGTTGAAGCTACACGGGACATCAGTGAATGGTGGAGGTGCAGAGTATTGAGGTGTGTGTGTGTATGAATTGATAGTAGTTTGTATAGAACTGGAGGTGGAGATGGAAACAGTAATGAAGCTATGATTTAAATGTTATATAGAATTGAGATTGCTCTAGAGAGTTGATAGAGATAAAGTAGATGGTTATGGGTTTGAAGATAACATTCAGGGTGTGATCAATGAGGTTGTAGTGGTGGTGCTGATTTGAGGTTGAGGCAGGTAGTCATGAGTGATGCCTTGGTACAGTTTTGGTTAGGTTTAGAGTTTAAAGATGGTTGTTGTTGTTGTGATGAATGAAATTACATGTTATAGATTTGTTTTATGTGCACGCTAGCTGAACAGATTTATAATGGATGAGGGTTTGTAAATATTGCAGATTGACAGGGTTATCTGAGCTGAAACATAAATGTATGAATGTATGAGAGGTTATATGTGAAGTGTTATGGAAAAAGAGTAGTTGTAATGGCAGTAGTTGTGAAAGCCTGCAATTGCAGATCAGGTAAAGCTTAGATTACATTTGTGTATTGAATTGTATAATTCTGTGTGAATGAATTATCTGTGTAGTGGTTAAATGAATAGATTCAGGTTGTGTTTTTGTAGCTGCAATACGATTAGGATGTTAGTCAGCCCTGTCAGCTTAGCTGACTTTGTGTTTATAGTTGAGTTAAATTGGCATGACTCAGAAACGGCTCAACGAGCCAAGACCAGACCTAACCCTGACCAGAGCTGACTTAGTGGACCTTGACTGATTTGACTAGTTGACCCTGGACTTGACCTTGGACGGATGTGGACTGTTAGTTGACCCTTTGACCGTTAGTGACCATTAGATGGACCAGACCTTAAGTTAGTTTAATGGACTTGGGCTTAGATTTAGTTTTCCTATTTTGATGAATTGTCTAAATTAGGGTGAGCATTTTATCCATCATCCGCAGATTTAACCGGGACCAACCGTATTTGTGCGGATGGATGCCCGGACCGTTCGCTAATGGGTTGGACGCGGATGAAATTTTTGAAATCCAACGAATTACGGATTGGACTTGATCAACCTTGAAAATCATTGGACATCCATACCCATTAGATTAAGGGCATTTATATGGTTTCTAGAAAATATATGGATAGTTTTAGAATTTTTAGGTGTTTGATTGGAGTGTTGTCCATGGCACTTCTATATTTATATACATATATAAAATGTGTAGGTTCCATAAGAAGTCATCTATATAGGCTTTATTTTTTTCATTATAAATTTTAACTAACACAAATCCGTTGGATTATCCGCACCCAATCCGTTCATCCGTGCATCCATTGGATGCAAATCCGTTGGGTGTTGGATTGGATGCGGATGCCAAATTTGAAATCCGTAGTGTATTGGATTGGATGCGGATGAGGTGAAAACCGGTCCATACCGGCCCACGCTCACCCCTAGTCTGAATTAGCTTTAGGTTCCTTCTACAAAGTTGTAGATATTCATAAGACTTATTACATGGATTATAGAATCAACCTAATTGAATTAGTAAACCTTAGCTATGCTAAATATAGAGAATGAAAATGTGAAGAACCATAAATGGGCCTAGAACCATTAGATAAAACTATATGATTCTTGTTTGAGCCATTTTGGCTAGATTCTTAGAGTTCTTGTGTGATTAAAAGTTAGTCTATATTAACAACGATCGATTCAAGGAGGAACCAGTGGATCGTGGATCTCGAGGTTGGCGTGGCTCATCAAAATAGGTGGGAATGCATTTAACTCTTTTGTAACCATTGTTTCTTTTACAAAAGCCTTTGTTTAACAAACTCATGCTTTGTTTGATTGTACATTCCATGCTTTATTAATTTGTATTACGATTGTTCTGTTGATTCTTTGAATCTTTCCATGGTTTGGAAATGACTTGTAATGTTTGTTTGTCATATGAATTGTTATGGGAAATAAGAATTTCCACCTGTGGTATATAGGATACGCTCCTTCGCATTTATACCTACTTACTTTATGTTTTTATGCTATGGCTAGGGAGATACACCGCAGTATTATTATTCAGTGTGGAATTGGAATTAATATTATACATTGTTTGAAGAAGGACTTTTTCCATCTACATGTTTGTTTATTTCAGTGACTTGGTCACTTTTTAATGTTATTTCTATGGGGCACCCCTTTTAGGATGTGCTCACCCATTCCCACTTTCAGTTTCAGAGGCAGATCAGAGTTGCGCAGCAGAAGCTTCGAGGAGTTGAGTCTGTTAGTTGGTTAACTTCGGCTATATTTATTATGTTGTATATTCGATTTGCATACCGGATGACTAGTGTATATGTATCATTTGAGAGGAGTTTTTGTATATATATATTTTTCAGAGCGGGGCTAGTTTTGGGTAAAGTTTTGTATCAGATTTCTTAATTGAATGCTTAAGTATATGATTTAGAATCCTTAGTGCCACTTTATTTAGTTAATCTCTTGGATTGTTCAGCTGCTAGATTTGGGGGCGCTACATCTGTGGTGCCTGTCAAAAGGGTAAACAAACGAAAGTTCCACATAAATCATCTCGAGATATTCTCACTAAAGCTCCTTTTAATTTAATTCATATGGATCTCTTCGGTCCCTTTCAACAACCCTTACCTCCAGTTCTACCGGGAGATTCTCCAATACTGAACCACTCAAGAAACACCAAAAGAATCTCAACAATCTCGGTAGGATGGTCCACCCCGAACATGAACTGGATTAAGATCAACACTGATGGAGCGCCAGGGGTCATCCCGGTTTCGCGGGTGAAGGTTTCATTTATAGGGACTCCAACGCAAGAAAAATAATGGCTCTAGCTCAACCGTTTGGAATTACAACTTCCTTAACTGCAGAAACTTGGGCTATGCTTCTGGCATCAAGAACATCTACAGAAAGGCAATGGCCAAAAGTTCTCTTTGAGACAAACTCAGAGAACCTTCTACACTTCATCACATCTCCTTCTACCCCCCCCTGGAATATCTCAGGGATGATTGAAGAAATAAAAAATAGGATGCAACAGATTCCATGAGGCTCTTTATACGACACAACTACGAGAGAAGGGAATCAAGCAGCAGATGGTTTGGCCAATAATGCAGCAGGTGGAAGTCAAATAGGAAACTTTTCAAACAAAATTTGGGACCAGGCAATCCCAGATTTTATTAGTCAAATTGTATTTCATGACTCCGTGGGTACTACATACCCACGTCAAATTGTAACCTAATTCTTCGTTTAATAAATTTCATGCTTCAAAAAAAAAAAACCTATGGTTAGTGGGAAGAAGTATGCTTTAGTTATGGTAGATGATTACACCAGATTCACATGGGTGACATTTTTAGCTCATAAAAATGAAACTCTTGGTGAATTCAATATTATTGTTAAAAGAATGCAGAATGAACAAGGTCGCAAGCTAAAGAAAATTAGAAGAGACCGTGGAACTGAATTCAAAGACACTAAGGTATTTGAATTTTGTGACAAACTGGGGATTATTCAACAATACTCGCTACGTATTACTCCTCAAGCTAATGGAGTTGCCGAAAGAAAGAATAGGAACATTTAGGAAATGGCCAGGGTAATGCTCCATAACAAAAACTTACCATTAAGGTTTTGGGGAGAAGCTGTTTTTACATCATGTTATTTGATCAACCGTGTATACCTACGTTCAAAAACCCTGAACACTCCTTATGAGTTGTGGTACGGTAGGAAACCCAACTTACACTATCTCAGAGTATTTGGAAGTAAGTGTTATATTCTGAAAGATCGAGAAAAGAAAGGGAAATTCGATTCCAAAAGCGATAAAGGTATCTTTCTTGGCTATGCTTCTGATAATCGTGGTTTTCGAGTATTTAATCTCAGAACCCAAGTAATGATGGAATCTGCAAATGTCATCATTGATGATCTAAGCAATTTTCGTCAATATAACCCTCATGCTGAATTGCCTCCAACTGAGACAATTGAGAAAGTCAAGGAAATCCCAGAATCAGGTGAAGTTGTTCCAATGGTTGTTGACCCTGATATTTCTAGTGACAAGGATAAGAGCTCTGATCAGGCTATTCCTGTTGAACAAGAACGTTCTCCTCCATGACACATCTGGGTTCAAAGGAATCATGATACTAATAGTATTGGAGGAAAAGATTCTACAACTAAAACAAGAGGATAACTACAAAATATTTGCAATTTTGATTGTTATCTTTCACAAGTAGAACCAAGAAATATTGATGAAGCTCTTAGCGATCCCTTTTGGGTGAATGCAATGCATGAAGAGTTAAATCAATTTCAAAGATAAGATGTATGGGAGCTTGTACCTTCTCCCTCTAATATCGATATTGTTGGTACCAAATGGATATTTAAGAACAAGTCTAATGAATTTGGCACCATTGTCAGAAACAAAGCCACACTTTTCGCTCAAGGATATTCACAGATTGAAGGTATCGACTTTGACGAAACCTTTGCTCTTGTGGCACGCCTTGAGTCCATTCGGTATCTATTATCTCATGCTTGTTTTCTTAAGGTTAAGATGTTTCAAATGGACATAAAATCCGCATTCCTAAACGAAAATTTAAAGGAAGAAGTCTATGTTTCTCAACCTAAAGGATTTGAAAATCCTGACTTCCCAGATCATGTCCTCAAGCTCAAAAGGGCATTATATGGGTTAAAACAAGCACCTCGTGCCTGGTTCGAAAAACCTAACTACTTCTCTTCTGAGGAAAGGTTTTTCGAGAGGTGGAGCTGATAAAACATTGTTTACCAAATGGAGCGGGAAAGATATCGTCATTTCTCAAGTTTATGTAGATGATATCATCTATGGATTAACTTCTGAGAAACTTGCAAAAGATTTTCAAGTCTCTATTGGTAAGGAATTTGAAATGAGCAATGTTGGTGAATTAAAATTCTTTTTAGGATTACAGATTCAACAACATAAGGATGGAATTTACTTATCTCAAGAAAAATATGCTAAGATCTTGTGACAAGGTTCGGTCCTAATAAGTCAACTCCAAAACGCGCCTATGCCCACCACTGGTAAACTACATCGAGATGGGAAAGGAGTGAATGTGGATCAAAAGATTTATCGATCTATCATTGGAAGCCTTTTATATCTTACAGCTACTAGACCTGATATTGCATTCAGTGTTGGTTGTTGTGCTAGATTTCAGGCTAATCCAAAGGAATCTCATCTTGCAGCTGCAAAGAGGATCATGCGATACATTCAACACACCATCGGGTATGGTCTTTCTTATACTTTCGATACTAACAATGATCTTACTGCCCATTCAGATGCAGATTGGGCAGGATGTGTTGAATACAAAGAGTACCTCTGGAGGATTCTACTATGTTGGGTTGAATCTTGTGGCATGGCATAACAAGAAACAAAACTCACAATCCCTCTCTACATGCGAAGCAGAATACATTGTTGCAGGTTTGTGTTGTACTCAACTTCTATGGATGAAACAAATGCTTGCTGATTATGGAATTGACACTGGAATAATGAAAATCTTTTGTGACAACACAAGTGCGATTCGCATCACTGAGAATCCTGTTGAGCACTTAAGAACTAAGCACATTGATATATCAATATGGAATTTGTGCCTTCCGAACAATAATTGGCTGATATTCTCACCAAACCTTTAGATACTGCTACGTTTCAACACTTACGGCAGTCTATTAGTGTTGTTTTGGTTCATTCATTTTACTAGTCTTTTGCCGCTGGATTCATTTATATCTTTTGGGAAATCAAGGCTTAGAACTTCAGTGTAGTGTTGTTTCAATTCCGCATTTGTTTCTGCATAGATAAAAAAGTTCTGTTAGGAATAAAAGTTTACTTTGAAATCCTTGTTTTCTCGTAAAAGTAAGGTCGCTCTTGTTGTTCCTTTGGGAATGACATTTTATAGGGGAGAGTTGTTAATTGAACTTGTGATTAATTGCCAAATCTTTGTGGGGAGTGCAGTTGTGGAATATTGTAGGGGTTATCTTGTATCTTTATTAACTCCGTGATTAATACACTAAGTTTCGACTATGTGAAATCATCGAAACAAAAGCTGATATGTGTTTCTCTTTTGGTCGTGAAGTATCTCTATGAAAATTTCATTAAGATCCCACTAGTTTTCGTACCTTTGCCAATTTCTATTGACAAAAAGGGGGAGAATTAATGTGTAGTTCACACTATAAATACATATGGTTTACGGTTCATTATGTAAAGGGGAGTGTTTTTTATTGTGAGATGAAATATTGACTAAGGGGGAGTGATACATATCACCATAGTATTGTTGTCAAAGTTGTGATACAATTGAACTTTTATGTTGTGTAATAATACTATGACACTGTACAACAATGATTGAGAACTACTGTTTTCTTATTGTTATAGCTACGGATCTTCAACAACTATGATACTGAGTTGAATACGTTCAGAATCACTGGAGTACTTGGAAGTGACGAAGATTTCGAGTAATGTTGAAGAACCAAGGAGATCAAGCATTTGGATGAGAAGCTACAAAGTTTATTTATTTTGTAATCCATATGTATTGATAGTTTTATCACTAAAATTGACAAAGGGGAGATTGTTAGAGCACTGCTCGATCGAACTCGCAAGCATTGGTATCTCAAGCTTGTTTGTCAAGTTTAGTTGCCAAAACTATAAGTCTTGATTTCTAGTCTACTTATAGCTAACTCTCGGATTAGGATAGAAAGTGTAGTTGATCTTTAGACTTCACGACGTTCATCAAATGAAGACGAAGAACTACTCAAGGGGACTTGTGGAACTTCATCAACAAAAGGTATGTGGAGATTTGAACTCATCCATCACTCAAAAGTCTATCTACTTTATCTCCTATTTGAGACAAAATTCGTATTGCTATATAGACTTCATTTATACACATTTGATATTTCGAGCTGAGTTTATCTCGCTTATCTATTTCTCGAAATATGTGTTCGTAAGCTTTCCCTTTAACCAAGTTCATATTTTATTCTTGACGTAAGTCAAAAGATGATCATGTGAAAGTCGCCTTGTAACATCTTACATGATTTGTTTGATACAATCATTTGGTGTAGACTCGGAATGTTTCGTATTGATCATTCGATTACTTGAAAATTGTTTTGGAGCTAATAGTTGTGTGAGACATCTATTGTCGTCTTCTAAGAATGTTTCAATAATTCAAATGAGAGTTTAGAACATGTAACCATGATTGGATATAAACATAGTGTGTGTATTCACATTTGTGTAAAGTCCAAGTCCGGGAACCATGGTATGCATACCCGTACGCGTACTGGTTGGTGAATGAAAGTCCGGGAACTAAGTATGCGTACATGTACGCATACTGGCGTAAGTTCAGGTCCTGTGAATTTCTGCTGGAGTTTGGAAGTGTACTAATATGCGTACCCGTTCGCGTACTGGCAAAACCAAACTCATTCCGGCTACTTAAGTATGCGTACACGTTTGCGTACTTGAGTAGGTTATGTTCTAAAATCGGTTTGTTCGTGAACTAATACATTTATATATTAAGGAATGCAATATTTTTTGCAAACCGTGGCTATAATGTTCATGAAATGATTCGAGTGAATCAAAATTGATTTTGCTTCAATTGTGTCTTGTATACTTCTATGAGAATATAAACAATTGAACGACTCTCTAACTAGTTTCATTTGAGTTATTTGAACTAGTTGTGGAGAAGATGAATAAGGTTGATATGCATGAAAGTGTTCATATGGCTAACCTCGGTTAACTATTTTTGAAACAACTAAGTGTACACGTTTAGGTACGGTTACCTTTATCTAAATGTTGGTACATTTCATGGTGTATGACAAGCTACACATGTGTCATGAAGTGGAGGGGTGTATGTGGAGCTATTTTGACACCAAGATTTATGTTCCACAATATCTCAGTTGATATAGGCACTCCCAAATAAATTTATTATGATTTCCAACTCTAAGAGATTAAAATTGGACCCGAAAAATAATTCAGGATACTACATCAGTGGGATTATATTTGAATCATGAGGCTGATTTTAAGTCATTTTGTAAATTTTGGACACTTATTTCGGATATTTTACAAAATTTGTAACCTCCATAATATAAGTTTTAGGTCTCTTGGTAATAATTGTGTGACAACAAAAAATTCTCCAAAACATGAGTCATGAAGCGGATTTTATTTATGAGTATGAATTTTCTATAAATCAAAGATCTTGGGCCACAATAAATTTCATAAAAGTAGGGAGGGTTGGTTAATTTCAAGGCATCTTTTGAGTCACTTCGTAATTTTGAACTACATCATGGGAGGATTATCGGTATGCAACAAATTGTGAGTGATGAGACAAAATTTGAGCCATGAATGCTTTTTCATCACAAGCAAATCTTTTGTTGCGAGCATGTTCATCGGGGCGAGCAAAGATTTCTATGTTGGGGATGCAAATTGCTATATGCGGGTGTTGATTGTGGTTTTTAGAAAAAGGGTAAAATCGTAAAACCCCAAATAACATAATGTCACCGGCGACACATTTATTAGAACATTCAATGCATGTAGTCAGTAATTAATAGGGGGTATTTTTTCAAATTAGGGTTACAACGGACAAAACCCTAATTCCCCTCTGTGACAATGGCAAATCATGCTAGCCACACCTAGCCCAAGCTAGTCGCGCCATGCCAAACGCACTCTGCCTTGGACCTAGTTATGCTAGTTACACCAAACGCGCCAAAGCATGCCAACCATGCTAGCCGCACCTCCGTGCCAATGGCAAATCATGCCAGCCACACCTAGACCAAGCTAGCCGCGCCATGCCAAACGCACTCCGCCTTGGCCCTAGCTATGCTAATCACACCAAACGCACCAAAGCATGCCAACCATGCTAGCCACACCTCCGTCCCAATGGCAAATCATGTCATCCACACCTAGCCCAAGCTAGCCGCGTCATGCCAAACACACTCTGCCTTGGCCCTAGCTATGCTAGTCACACCAAACGCGCTAAAGCATGCCAACCATGCTGGACGCGCCTCCGTGTCAATGGCAAATCATGCCAGCCACACCTAACCCAAGCTAGCCGCGCCATGCCGAACGCACTCTGCCTTGGCCCTAGCTACGCTGGTCGCACCACGCCAAGCCAAACACCCTTAACTTGGCCCTAGCCGCGCCAAGCCAAACACCCTTACCTTGGCCCTAGCCGCGTCATGCCAAAGTAGCGCCCGCGCCTAGGCTTGCAAACCGTGCAACCTAGGCCAAATTGGCCACGCATGCCATTGGCACATACCAACACGCATCGCTGGTAGCTTTTCTTACCAGGCCGTGCCCCCTAATGGCCGAGCACTCCATTGGCACATGCCAACACGCTCGATGGTAGCTTTTCTTACCAAGCCGTGGCCCTAATGGCCGATCATGACATTGGCACATGCCAAAACGCTCGCTGGTAGCTTTTCTTACCAAGCCGTGGCCATAATGGCCGAGCATGCCAACACGCTCGCTGGTAGCTTTTTTTACCAAGCCGCGGCCCTAATGGCCGAGCATGCCATTGGCACATGCCAACACGCTCACTGGTAGCTTTTCTTACCAAGCCGTGGCCCTAATGGCCAAGCATGCCATTGGCACATGCCAACACGCATCGCTGGTAGTTTTTCTTACCAGGCCGTGGACCTAATGGCCGAGCATGCCATTGGCACATGCCAACACGCTCGCTGGTAGATTTTCTTACCAAGCTGTGGCCCTAATGGCCAAGCATGCCATTGGCACATGCCAACACGCATCGCTGGTAGCTTTTCTTACCAGGTCGTGGCCCTAATGGCCGAGCATGCCATTGGCACATGCCAACACGCTCTCTGGTAGATTTTCTTACAAAGCCGTGGCCCTAATGGCCAAGCATTCCATTGGCACATGCCAACACGCATCTCTGGTAGCTTTTCTTACCAGGCTGTGGCCCTAATGGCCGAGCATGCCATTGGCACATGCCAACACGCTCGCTGGTAGCTTTTCTTACCAAGCCGTGGCCCTAATGGCCGAGCATGTCATTGGCACATGCCGACACGCATCTATGGTAGCTTTTCTTACCAGGACGTGGCCCTAATGGCCGAGTATGCCATGGCACATGCCAACATGCATCGCTGGTAGCTTTTCTTACCAGGACGTGGCCCTAATGGCCATGCGTGCCATTGACACATGCCTAACACGCACGCTGGTAGCCTAAATTGCAAGCCGTGCAACCTAGGCCAACTTGGCCGTACGTGCCATTGACACATGCCAAAACCCACGTTGGTAGCCTAACTTGCAAACCGTGCAACCTACCACCAAGGCATTCCGCACACGCCATTGGCACATGCCACACACGCCCACTAGTGGAAAATAGGGCTTTTTCAACGCACATCCGTGACCCTCGTTGACGGTCAATGGACCATTGACCGGTCAAGACGGTCATTGATCTAAAAAAAAACACGGAAAAGTTATTTAATCCATATTAACGGTTGTTGCATAACAAATTTTTAATACCGTATTAGTCCTCTTCAACTACTGATGTCGCGACCGCTGATCCTAGATGTTTTAGTGGTTAGATTTCCTCGAGATTGAGTCTGATAATTGACATACGGATGTGATTAAATACCTTATCTCCTCATTAAAACCAGAAGAAACCTTATCTCTTTAATTTTTTATTTCTTCTCTCTCACCTCTTTCACGGCCTAACTCATCTCTATCTTTTTCTTGGTTTTTTCTCTGAAAGTTTAATGGAGATCGAGTCTGCTTATTGACTTCCTCTCTCATCTCTTTCATTATTTGCTCTCAATCGACCTTCATCGTCTTCCTCTGCAATTTTTCCAGATCCGGAAGGTTGAGTAGAAGTCAACCCTCAAACAAATAATCGATTTCAATGTTAGTATGTGTTTTTAGTATGTCTTATCGCGACTAATTTGGTAACTATCTATGACTGATTCTTATTCATCATGTTCAATTACAAAAATTTAATTTTTAGTTTTAGGGTTAGGGTAAATTTTCAAAGCTCTTGATTTTCCTAGTAATAGTTTCGATTAAGTGTTATATTTGTTACTTGGGGTTGTAGATCACTTCCACTGGTTCCTATTGACGGTTTGGTGGTGGTCATGAAGGTGAAGATGACTCAGTTTGCCAATAAGATTGCTCATAACATTTCTTGTATTTTGTGAGGTGAGTTAATTTGTTTTTGTTTCTTCAATTTGGGATTTAGGGGTATTGTAATATCATGAGTTGATGATATTTCAGTTTGGTTTTGGTTGATTCCAGCTAAGTCATTCTTAGGTTCCATGACATGAACTTTTTACTGGGCAAGAAACTGAAGGTGGTAACTGGTTATCAAGAATTGAGGGTTTGGTTGTATGCAAAATTTTGTTATTTGTGATGCTTTGATTTATTTATTTTTGTTGGGTGTTAGTGATCTGATCAAATTTTTGTTTTCATGTTGATTTAGAAGATGAGGAGGAATATTTTTGAAGGACCTTATGGAATGAGGATGTGTTTGTTTTCCTGAAGTGGTCAAATACAGGTATAGTTTGGGTTTATTTGATTGAAATCATTTATGTTTCATCAATGATGTCTTGGCCTTCTGGTGGCGGTTGAAGTATGTGTTTTCTTTTTCTTTTTCTTTTGAACTTCGCTTATGAGTTCATAGTTTTGTGGATGTTGAGTTGATTAAGCAAGAATAAGTACTTGGTTTCACATAGTTATTTTTAGCTTCCTGCTTACTAGATGTGTGAAGCAAGGATATAGACTTTTCCTTGGACTGGGAGTTACACTTCAAAATAGGTTTTGAAACTGAAGATAAGACCTTTTTGATGCTTTTGAGTATTTCAAAAGGTTGGCTTGTCCTGCTCTATTAATCGGAGTAATAATTAGAAGGTTTGGAAAAACTCTCAATCTTGCTACTCGGCATTAGCGAGCCACACGCTTCTGTAAATTTACATCCCATTTTATGCACCTTCCATAGCTTTTCTGTGCTTAAGCATGTGATAACTTCTTCCAATTCGCATATATATAGGAAGGCGCTGACCCAAATGATGTATCATATGGAAATACACCTCTGATATATGAAGCAAGGCATGACTCACGAGATGCCATTACGCGCTTCGGAAGTCAAAAGTGCATCCAAATTATAAAATGGATGTGCGTCTGTATTAAACTTTTGTACTTGCTCCTTTTTGTCCAAATTTTCATGGCTTTTGAGAGTATGTGTTATCTACACACACAGATGATTATGCAGGCCCATACAACTTCATCATAAATTTTGTATCCTAATGACTAGTCTGGGTACTAGTGCTCGTCCTATATTTGATACATATCATAATTGATGTTTTAGTAGTCTATTTAATATCTTGTCACATCAATTGAATAAACAAAAGACTGTATAAGGTATCTCAACTGCTATAAACTTATTACATTAGAACTATAAGTGGCGTGTTCGTTCAGTACTAAATAGTCTTCTTCTGTGACATACTGAGTTTTTTTTTTATGTTATATTCTTTCTGTTTTCGATCCCGGTGAGGAGTTACAACATTAGAAATGGCTGCTATGAGGTGCAATTATCAAATTGTTGAAGTTCTTTTTCCTGTGACGTCTCCCATTCCAACTTATCCTGATTGGAGCATCACCGGACTAATGAGTCATGTAAATTCTGATGCAAAAAAATGCAGGTATGAAGTTTATGTCATCTGAGTCTGATGGGTTGTTCAACTTTGCTTTGTTTCCTTATACTCTCATGGTAACTTAGCAAATGGTTCTTCTGGCTCCTCTTTACATTAATAAAAATTGTCAACAACTTTTTCTTCCCCCTCCACTATTTGTGAACCTCTAGCAGACTTCCTCCTAGTTTATGCCTTCTTTTGCATCCTCCACTATGAGTCATCAAGTTTGTAGTCCTACATTCTATAAGCCTACAGCAATACTGCCTGGTTATTTAAAACCTGTATACGCTGACTTGCCGATATTCTCGGGAGCAAGTATGGCTCCACGAGATGGCTCATTCCCATATATAGTCGTGTTATGTTGTCATTGCCTGAACTAGTCAATCACCTGTAGAGCTTGCTGTCTAGTTTTAGGCTCGTTCACTCCGTAATGGAACCTCATTCACGTTCTTTGAGATGGGTACGTATACATTGAAGGCGAATATGAAACATTTTAGTTGTTGGACTATGTAACGTCTCTCTCATGAGAGCTTTTATTCCCCAAAACTAAGACAACATGCACACAGGTTAGTCAATGGGTGTGGCCCACTCTATAGTAGGCCAAGCTCAGGCTCAGGCTGGGTTAGCTTGAGTTGTTAGCATGCCTTGTTGGCTTTGGCTGTCACTAAACAGGTGGACCTGTTTGACTCATCTAGTTATGGTGCACCAATACTGATTCCTAGCATCTCATATCTCTTCCATTCATCGCTAATTCAGAATTCTAAATGTGCTGGAAACCCCAAATTTGATGTGAATTCAACAACAATGTGGAAAATCTTTGGCAGAGGGAAGTCCATATGAAGGAGAAGTTTTGCCAGGAAAAATCAAAAGGAAAAGAAGCATTTCAGGGAGAGCAGTATCTCATGGCATCTGATTGGTTCGTAGAGGTAGTTTCTAATCGATAACATTCTTTTCGCTTTTGCATGTTGTTGAACAAGACTCTATGTAGCTTATAAGTCTTTGTTACGGGAGGGTATTTGGCATTCAAACCATGAGGGTTTTTTTTTTGTACTTGTAAATTCTTGGATCATGACTACGGAGTGACTTAGTAACCCAACCTTTGTCAGTCTTAGTGGCACATATGTCGGTTAGTGTAAATCAACAATATAACGTGTTAGATTAACCAATTCATTTAATTAACGTAATAGAATAACGTAGAATGAGTTCCACAGGGTTATTTAATTTGTCTTTTCCACGAAGTATTATTTCTTCTATTAGCAGATTGGTAACCTTGTTTTCAACACTATAGTGTTTTTTACATTCACTTAAACGAGCATATAGGGTGTAGATTACAATTTTTTTACATGTATTTTCCTTTAGAAGTATTGATTCTTATTCATTCTTTCTATGTTCTCAAATCGTGCAATGAAAACTTAAACTTACTCTGGTGTGTGGTGTCATCCGCTAGTTCTTATGATTAATTTTGGCATCTAAACATAATTGGTTCTGGTTTTCTAGTAGCGCATGGACCAATAGGACGTAATATATGCCACAATATCTGGTTTGTTCTTTTTTATGGTGAATAATGATGAGATAGATCGATTGTTTCAAATCACCTGTGTATTTTCGGGTTCGGGAACAAACAAAAGTTTAATCTTCGTGCCCCAAGAAGGTTCCACATTGACTTTCATTTTTCTTCTTTTAGATATTTAATGTGTTAGTTCTTTGAGTCTTTATGTTCTGGATTCCATATGTATCTTTTAAGAAAACTTATTAGGACTTGTATTATGTGAATTCAGGATTTGAATCCTCTTTGTGTGATTTTGAAACTAAATGTCAACTTCATTCAGTTATGGGTTGTGCAATGAATACAATGAATGTTTAATGGAATGGAATTTGGTCCAGCATTATTATTATTTGAGTTTGATTTTCTTATTATTTAAGCTTCATTTGAATTCTAATTTGAGATTTAGTCGGATTGATCAAAGCAGACGGATTAGTCGGTTGATCAGGCCGGACGGATCAATCAGATTCGATCAAAGCGGATGGATCAGTTCAGTTGATCAGCCGGACAACCAATCTGAATCTATTTTTTTTTATATTAAGATTTATATCTATGACTGATTGAAGTCAGTCATAAAATATTTACCGTTAAAATCGGTCGTTGATATAAGATTTTCAACGACCCCCAGAGACACGCTCAAACAGCGACCCTTTCTTTGACCGCCAAAGCAAGTCATTTAACTCGTATCTATGACTTGCTTCGTCGGTCGCGAAACTGCTATTTTCCACTAGTGGCCACTAGCAGCTCTGGCATTGCCACTTCCACTCAAGGTGCAACCCGCAACAAAGGCATTCCGCACATGCCATTGGCACATGCCACACGCGCCACTAGCAACGCCACTTGAACTCAAGGTGCAACCAACACTTGAGATATCAACACAAGCGGGGATGCTTTCCGGGGGTCTTGGTTTGGCGGTCACAAAGATGCGGCGTACACTACGCTCACATTAAGAAAGCGTGAATAGGAATAAAGCGGTCAAATAAATGAGGAAATAATGGTGAAAACGTTTTCACCCATAAACACCATGCGGTTAACACCTCCTCCCATTATTTCACCCTTTACTCTCTTCCTTCATGAGGCCAGGGTACGTTTCAATCTCGACTTGTATAAATAGGTCTTACCTATTTCCACCAGACGACAAGTCTCGGTCAGGAGAAAAACACAACACTCTCAGAAAAGGCAACTTTGCAAGCTTCCGAAGCTTTCACTTTCTGATACAAGTCGAGACACTACTCTCCCAGAATTATTCTGGTCTCAACACCTTTCTTTACTTCCCTCCCCAAATCAACCCTTCTCCTCCACTTTATGACCGAAGCAAGTCCTGGAACGGCCATGTCTTGGTTTAGGCCAGGATTTGTCTGATTGATCTCTCGAATCTATAAAGTGCTCACGTGCAGCACATTTGTTTAGGGTTTAAACCAGTTTCTCACTCACCTACCGAATTTACCGAAATCGGCGGAAATGATTTTTACACCATAAACAATTGGCGACCACAGCGGGAGAGGATTGATCTTTCGGTTACAATATCAAATTCTAGTTTTCGTCCTCAAATTTTGCGCAAGCATGGTTGTCTATCAGGCCATCTCCACAAACATTGATCCGCTCAAGGTCATGATAACTCGTCAATTTCTGGAAGCAATATGACCAATGAAGAGGTCCCAAGACGGGTTGACCTGATGCGAGCTCAGGAGATCCATGCCAAAAACATGGATCTAATGAAGGATGCGATTAACAGCATACTCGTCTTCCTCATCTTCCTGACATCGGAGCTAAGTGGTTCATGTTCCCCAGGAGATCAAGAGCAGGGGACTAACATCCCGAATGAGCATTCTCAAATCAATGGTTTCGTCACTGACTGGAAGCCAGTGGACCAGGAGGCGACCATGTTGGTAGAAAACTTATGTGAATTGCTACACCTCTCCAAGGACCAGCGAATAAAAACATTTTCTGCTATTAACCGAATAGCACTGAACGCATCACTAGTTCCTGCACCCACGGGGACTCCAAGGATCCCCGGAAGATCCACCAACAATATTGTTTTCACCAATGACGACATGATGGTAGAAGACGGTCACAACCGGGCCTTACATGTTACGGCTCTCGTCAGGAACATAGATTTTCGAAGAGCGCTCATTGACACGGGCGCATCTTCCAATGTCATCACTCTCAAGACACTTAAAGCTGCCGGGTGCGACCTAACTAGATCGACGACAACCCACTACGATGACAGATTTCGAAGGCAACCAAACTAGCACATACGATCCGCATCAACTTGGAGCTGGCGGTAGGGCCAATTCAATCAAAAGCGTGAAGTTTGAAGTGATTGAAAAAGAACCAGACTACCACATGATACCGGGAAGGCCGTGGCTGCACAATCTCAAAATCATTCCTTCAACATACCACCAATGCACAAAACAAGATCGAACGGAGAAGTCGTCCCGCATCCCCACGTCACTTGTCCCCACATGCACCGAGTCATCACAGCGGCCAAGCACATGGGCCGAAGGAGGGTTCAAAAGGCGTGACGACCAAGATTCACAGTTTTCTGCTACCAAAATAGACATCGCTCAGAGATAGCGGCAAACTGGAGATACTCCTCGGAGGAGACCGCCCTCCCACCGTCTCCTCAGAAGGAAGACCCGCCAGTTTCCCACCACCGGGCGTAACCCGTGCCGCACCAAGCGAGAGTGCACCCTTACCGCAGGACGAAGCAAAAAGGGAAAACTTACACATTACCACCGTTGTTAGCAATTATTATCAGGGGAGACCATGACCCGGTCTCTCCGCCCGAAAGAACGTTTTCACAATAACCAGGAGGAAGTTTCAGACGCCCCTCAGAAGCTGCAAGACGGGACCGACTTAAACACAGACGAACTCGAAACTCAATATAGGGAATGAGGAATTCCCGCGACCCATTCTGATCAGTTCGACTCTACATTCTGCAGAACGCTCAAAGCTAATCGACCTACTCAAAGAATACCAAGACGTGTTCGCATGGACTTACGAAGAAATGCCTGGCTTGGATGAAAAACTGGTCACCCACCATCTGCTCGTGATACCCGGATCCAAACCGGTCAAGCGACCTCCAAGACAATTCGGACACGACGTAGAAGAACAAATCAAGGCGTAGGTCCGTAATTACTAGCCGTTGGTTTTGTCAAACCTATTCACCATCCCACCCTGTTGGCCAATATCGTCCCGTTAAAAAGATCGGATCGGATGTTGTGTCGATTTCAGAGATCTCGAACAAGTGCTTCCCTAAAGACGATTTCTCGCTCCCCTAACATCGACATGCTTTGGTAGACGCTACCAAAGTGGACATGGTATGTTCTCTTTCATGGATGGATATAGCGGCTACAACCGCATAAAGATGTATGAGCACGACGCGAGTAAGACCTTTCCGAACCCCTCTCGGAAACTTCTATTACACCGTAATTCCTTTCGGTCAAGAACGCCGGCGCTACTTACCAACGTGCCACGACTACCATCTTCCACGATATGATGCACAAGCAAGTCGAAAATTACGTAGACGATGTGGTGGTTAAATCGAAGACTCGAGCGGATCATCCGGAAACGCTACGACAAGTGTTCGAAAGATGCCGCGAATACAAGTTGAAGATGAATCCTTTGAAATGCGCCTTTGGTGTCTCTTCGGGGAAGTTCTTAGGATTCCAAGTAACGGCCACAGGGATAAAAGTTGACCCAGTCAAAATGCAAGCTATCCTCACGATGCCACCACCAAGAACCGTAAAAGAGCTCCAAAGTTTCATGGGAAAGGTAAACTACATTCGTCGCTTCATACCGGGGCTGGCACACTTATTACATGCGTTTACCCTTTGCTGAAAAAAAGGAGCGAATTTCACATGGACTACGTCTCAACAAGAAGCATATCGAAGATCCAAAGAACGATGTCCTCCCCGACCAGTCATGAAGCCTCCTATGCAAGGGAGACCACTATGTCTTTACACATCCTTTAGCGATACGCCATTGGAGCCCTCCTCGCTCAAGAAGACGACAAAGGAATTGAATATCCCATATACTACTTCGATCGAACGTTAAGAAACGCGAACTCGAGATACCCCAAAGCGGAAAAGGCGTGTTTAGCATTAATTTATTCCATCCAAGTTCGGGCACTACCTCCTCTCCAACAAGGTGGTGTTGATATCCAAATCGAGACCACTCGTAAAGTTTCTCCTCTCAAACTCCGCCTCGATAGGGAGGCGGCTAAATGGCTCATGCAAAAGGCGAGTTCGACATAACGTGCGCTTCCCCGAGGGCCATAAAAGGACAGGCTGTTGCAGACCTGTTAGCAGCATTCCCAGGAGAAAACACCGCGGAATTACGAAAAGATCTCTCGGGAGACCTTCCAGATATCTTCTTAGTCAAAGAAGAAGCATGGCTGCTGTTCTTCGACGGCTCTTCCACCCCCAGCACTAATACCGGAGGAGCGGGTGTGGTACTAGTATCTCTGGCCGGAGAAGTCTTCTCGCACTCTTTCAAGCTAGACTTTCCATGCACCAATAACTCAGCTGAATACGAAGCCTTCCTCATAGGACTATCACTAGCTAAACAAGCCGGGGCCACGCGTTTGGAGATAAGAGGAGATTCCAAATTACTCATCAACCAGGTAAACGGGATTTACGCATTGAAAGAACTGACATGGCACCATACAGGGCTGAAGCACAAAAGCTACTAAATTATTTCGCCGATGCAACCATCATACACGTAGGCCGTAGCAGTAACAAGCATGCTTTGACCCTAGCTACACTAGCATCAAAGCTACGAGTCAAGGATCCAGGAAACCCCGACAAGAAAAGGCGAACCATAGCTTCAACATGGCTTTCACAACCCGAGAAAGCCGAAGACGATGACTGGAGAACTCCTATCATTCAAGAACTCAACAACTCACTTTTCCAAGGGAAGGTCGACCTCAAGACTTTGCGGAATTTCTTTATGCTTCAAGATGTTCTCAGATCATCGAAACCCAGACACTCTACTCGTCAAGGTGTCTCGGAAAAGAGGAAGCACAATAACAACTTGAACATGTCCATGCCGAAGTTTGTGGAATAACATCAGTAGTAACCCTCTACCGTCGTTTACAACGACTTGGATACCATTGGCCGGAGATGGAAGCCCAATCCCGATTACTCCATAAGGCGTGTCCCAATTGCCGTGGCGCCCCCATGTCGGACAGTCCTCAACATCACCACACCGGATCGGGAGCCGTACATCGGCTTCCTTCGCGACGGCATTCTCCCTACTGACAAAGAGGACGTGTCCAAGCTAAAACAAAAGTCCAAAAGATTCGTGTTCCATGATGGGGTTTTATATCGCAAGAGTTTCAGAGGAAGTCTCTGCGGTGTTTGGGCGGTCAAAATCCCGGTTATGTTAAGAGAAATGCACGAAGGCGAACACCAAGGGAAACAAAACTGTTCCTGCAGATACACGAGAGGTACTGCGGCCGACCATGGAATACGACGCGGCTACTTTCGTTCGAAATGCCGAGAATGCCGATTCACGGAAACCTCATCCACGCGCCTCCAACACCTCTGCACTCGCTAAGTAGCCCGTGGCCCTTTTATAGCTGGGGACTCGACATCATTGGGAAAATCAACCCGCCATCCTCAAAACAGCATGAATACATAATAACCCTGACCGAGTACTTTACCAAGTGGGTTGAAGTTGTCCCGCTGAAAGGAACCACCGGAGCCACGATCGCGGCATTCGTCAAGGAACACATCATCTGCCGTTTTGGCGTACCTAAACACATCATCACCGACAACGACACGCATTTTGCTAACAAGCAAGTACATGAACTACTTGAGAGGTACGGCATTAAACAATTCTTCTCTACCATCTACTATCCCCAGGAAATGGGCAAGCCGAAAGTACCAACAAGACTCGATCCGAATCCTCACCAACAAGTACACGATAATCCAGGACCCTGGCACGAGCAATTGCCAATGGCTGTCTGGGCGTACAAAGTATCTCCTAGAAGCTCCACCGACATGTCTCCCTACTCCCTCGTCTACGGTAAAGACGTGATCCTCCCAGCGGAAATCAAGATCCCGTCTGCCAGAATCGCCGCAGCGAGTGGACCTCAGTGGAATGAAGTCGAAACACTCAATGCCAGAATCGCGGAACTAGATACTATGGACTCCAGAAGATCCCAGGAGGAGGAACATGCACAAGCATACAGAAACAGGATTTCCAGGGCGTACAACAGCCATGTAAAATCCAGGGTTTTTAAGGAAGGAGATCTGGTGCTAAAAACCGCCAAACACATCCAGCAAGATGCATCGACACCGAAGTTTTCTCCCAAATGGGAAGGGCCGTACATAATCACTAAAGCGTATGACAGTGGTTACTACAAGATTATCAAAGAATATGGGGGAAAGCTAGAGGCAGTCATCAACGGAAAGTGTCTTAAGGCATATTACGCCTAATCACTTCCCTGCAACATGCTACATCAAAATATGAACGTCCAGAAACCCTCTCTGATTTTACTTTTCTTTTTTGCCAATTATCAAATTTCAATACAATCCAACAGATTAATGGAATTTCTTTATTTCTTTAAAAAAAGAGAGGAGCCTTCAAACCTCGTGATACAATTCAGAAAAGCCCATCTAGTAAATTATAATCCCTATAAAATATCATCTTCAATCGACCATGATATCTTTCAGTCTTATTCTTCATGTCTCAAGTTAACTCTTCAATCCTCTGAGACTCCAATGCCAAAGCTTTCTCCTCTCCCAGCATGGCTTTTGTGGCAGGAATCACACCGAGTAAGAATACCGGCTCTGTCGACTTTCACAATATTGAGACGATCATGCAACCAGTGATATTAAACTCCAAGGATTCACTGGTGGACACCATGTTCTCCCACCTTTGAATGGCTGACTCTGCAGCAAAGACGGATGGACATATTCTCCATCTCAAGATCATTGGCAAAAGACAGTTCACTACGGAAACCAAGGCGGATGAACAACACTTCACTACGCTCCTGGTAGCGATATGATCGTATGTCTTCCATATCCTCGTATAAAGGACCACGAATTCTTTTCGCACCAGGAAACCGCCAACATTCCGATAATTGGAGGAGAGACACCTCATACGAGTCCCAAACGACAAACCTGCATAGGGGTATTCATGACAAGAGAGCCCTAAATCAGCGTTCTCCAAGTGTGCGGCAGTCAACAAGGTTGGATTTGAAGGAAGGGGAACGACTAGGTCATCCTCGTCGATAACAGTAACGCATGCTCCAACGGGATATCTCTGCACAAAGGGGAAATTTACCATTCATAAAACAAGCGGTAAAGCGTACGTCAGTCCACCAAAGAAGAAGAAAACATACCGGTATGATTTTCTTAACCCGAATAACCCTTGTTGGGATGCTCCTGCAAGAGTCAGACCTCGCGCCTTCACCTGGAGAATCTGGCTGGTTAGAAGATGATTCGCCTCTGTGCGACATGACAAAGAGAGAAACTCAACAAGAAGAACCTTTTCTCAAACGAGGGAGACGGTACAATTGCATTGGGTATGAATACGGAACCTTAAAAAATGAAAGGAAGCAATAAGGGACATAACGCTTCCAGATTTTAGCATGGATAATGCCCTGATTGAAGCCGTGTGTGAAGGAAGGCAAAATAAGGAAACTTTTCTATCTTTAGAAACGCCTGCTCCATCCTTGTTTACACCGGCCCCACCAATTGCGCCAACTTCCCAATGATCGCCCAAGTCACGCCAGCTAGCACGCTCAGCTTCCCCACCTTGCGCCGGTCCCTCCAGCTAGCACGCTCAGTTTCCCAACTCGCGTCAACTTCTCGATGCCGCCCAGCTTCCTGTCTCTCAATGATGCTGACTTCCCAATTGTGCCAGCCTCCCGATTTGTGTAAAACTGCCAGAGGCAAGGATTACAAATCCTATCTATAAAAAGGTCAGACAAGCCTCCTCAATTTTCTTTACGATTTACTGCTGATAGTCTGTCACCATCTTATGCTTACCTCGCAACAAAGCCCCTGTTCCGAGCTAAGCAGGGGACTTAATGTTGATGGTGGTTTTTAGACAAAGGGTAAAATCGTAAAACCCCAAATAACCTAATGTCACCGGTGACATTTATTAGAACATTCAATGCATGTAGTCGATAATTAATAGGGGTATTTTTTTCAAATTAGGGTTACAACGGACAAAACCCTAATTCCCCTCTGTGCCAATGGCAAATCATGCCAGCCACACCTAGCCCAAGCTAGCCGTGCCATGCCAAACGCACTCTGCTTGGCCCTAGCTATGCTAGTTACACCAAACGCGCCAAAGCATGCCAACCATGCTAGCCGCACCTCCGTGCCAATGGCAAATCAAGCCAGCCACACCTAGCCCAAGCTAGCCGCGCCATGCCAAACGCACTCTGCCTTGGCCCTAGCTATGCTAATCACACCAAACGCGCCAAAGCATGCCAACCATGCTAGCCGCACCTTCGTGCCAATGGAAAATCATGTCAGCCACACCTAGCCCAAGCTAGCCGCGCCATGCCAAACGCACTATGCCTTGGCCCTAGCTATGCTAGTCACACCAAACACGCCAAAGCATGCCAACCATGCTGGCCGCGCCTCCGTGCCAATGGAAAATCATGCCAGCCACACCTAACCCAAGCTAGCCGTGCCATGCCGAACACACTCTGCCTTGGCCCTAGCTACGCTGGTCGCACCACGCCAAGCCAAACACCCTTACCTTGCTCCCTAGCCGCGCCAAGCCAAACACCCTTACCTTTGGCCCTAGCCCCATGCCAAAGTAGTGATCGCGCCTAGGCTTGCAAACCGTGCAACCTAGGCCAAATTGGTCACGCATGCCATTGGCACATGCCAACACGCATCGCTGGTAGCTTTTCTTACCAGGTCGTGGCCCTAATGGCCGAGCACGCCATCGGCACATGCCAACACGCTCGCCGGTAGCTTTTCTTACCAAGCCGTGGCCCTAATGGCCGAGCATGCCATTGGCACATGCCAACACGCATCGTTGGTAGCTTTTCTTACCAAGCCGTGGCCCTAATGGCCGATCATGCCATTGGCACATGCCAACACGCTCGCTGGTAGCTTTTCTTACCAAGCCGTGTCCCTAATGGCTGAGCATGCCATTGGCACATTCCTACACGCTCGCTGGTAGCTTTTCTTACCAAGTCGTGGCCCTAATGGCCAAGCATGCCATTGGCACATGCCAACACGCATCGCTGGTAGCTTTTCTTACCAGGTCGTGGCCCTAATGGCCGAGCATGCCATTGGCACATGCCAACATGCTCGCTGGTAGCTTTTCTTACCAAGCCGTGGCCCTAATGGCCAAGCATGCCATTGGCGCATGCCATTGGCGCATGCCAACACGCATCGCTGGTAGCTTTTATTACCAGGTCGTGGCCCTAATGGCCGAGCATGCCATTGGCACATGCCAACACGCTCGCTGGTAGCTTTTCTTACCAAGTCGTGGCCCTAATGGCCAAGCATGCCATTGGCACATGCCAGCACGCATCGCTGGTAGCTTTTTTTACCAGGCCGTGGCCCTAATGGTCGGGCATGCCATTGGCACATGCCAACAAGCTCGCTGGCAGCTTTTCTTACCAAGTCGTGGCCCTAATGGCCGAGCATGCCATTGGCACATGCCGACACGCATCGGGTGGTAGCTTTTCTTACCAGTGCGTGGCCCTAATGGCCGAGCATGCCATTGGCACATGCCAACACGCATCGCTGGTAGCTTTTCTTACCAAGCCGTGGCCCTAATGGCCAAGCATGCCATTGGCACATGCCAACACGCATCGCTGGTAGCTTTTTCTTACCAGGCCGTGGCCCTAATGGCCGATCATGCCATTGGCACATGCCAACACGCTCGCTGGTAGCTTTTCTTACCAAGCCGTGGCCCTAATGGCCGAGCATACCATTGGCACATGCCGACACACATCGCTGGTAGCTTTTCTTACCAGGTCATAGCCCTAATGGTCGAGCATGCCATTGGCACATGCCAACACGCATCGCTGGTAGCTTTTCTTACCAGGACGTGGCCCTAATGGCCGAGCATGCCATTGTCACATGCCAACATGCATCGCTGGTAGCTTTTCTTACCAGGACGTGGCCCTAATGGCCATGCGTGCCATTGACACATGCCAAACATGCACGCTGGTAGCCTAAATTGCAAGTCGTGCAACCTAGGCCAACTTGGCCATACGTGCCATTGACACATGCCAAAACCCACGCCGGTAGCCTAACTTGCAAACCGTGCAACCTACCACCAAGGCATTCCGCACACGCCATTGGAACATGCCACACACGCCACTAGCAGCTCTCGCATTGCCATTTGCACTCAAGGTGCAACCCGCAACAAAGGCATTCCGAACATGCCATTGGCACATGCCACACGCGCCACTAGCAGCGCCACTTGCACTCAAGGTGCAACCAACACTCGAGACATCAACACAAACTGGGGGATGCTTTCCAGGGTCTTGGTTTGGCGGTCACAAAGATGCAACGTACACTACGCTCACATTAAGAAAGCGTGAATAGGAATAAAGCGGTCAAATAAATGAGGAAATAATGGTGAAAACGTTTTCACCCATAAACACCATGCGGTTACCACCTCCTCCCATTATTTCACCCTTTACTCTCTTCCTTCATGAGGCCAGGGTACGTTTCAATCTCGACTTGTATAAATAGGTCTTACCTATTTCCACCAGACGACAAGTCTCGGTCAGGAGAATAACACAACACTCTCAGAAAAGGCAACTTTGCAAGCTTCCGAAGCTTTCACTTTCTGATACAAGTTGAGACACTACTCTCCCAGAATTATTCTGGTCTCAACACCTTTCTTTGCTTCCCTCCCCAAATCAACCCTTCTCCTCCACTTTGTGACCGAAGCAAGTCCGAACGGCCATTTCTTGGTTTAGGCCGGACTTGTGCAGATTGATCTCTCGAATCTATAAAGTGCTCACGTGCAGCACATTTGTTTAGGGTTTAAACCAGTTTCTCACTCACCTACCGAATTTACCGAAATCGGCGAAAATGATTTTTACACCATAAACAACGGGGTACAAAATTATTTTAGGGGGTGCAAAGAAGCAAACTTAGGCATGAAAACAGATTAAATTTATAATTGGGCTAAAATCAGGTTTTGGAGCTAGCTTGGCTAGGGGTGCAAGTGCACACCCTTGTATCGAGCTGGATCCACTGCCTATATAACTTGGGTTACGTCAACCAATTTTGATAACAATAATTATTAATCTTGTGATGATGCATATTTTTGGATCATTGACATATTTTGCATTACAATGGTAAACCACTAAATCCTAGGTAAAGATAATAATCCATACATTAATCATGTGGAGATTTTGGGTCACAAAACAGATTGTGTGGCGTATTTCAGATCAACTGATTTTGGGTCACAAAACAGATTGTGTGGCGTATTTCAGATCAACTATGAGGTGGGAGGACAAATATATGTTCACAAAGATAAAATTCAAACTCTATATTCATACTTTCACCTTATAGCTAATTTTGGATTTGGGAAAAATATTCATTTATGATTTCAACTTCTGCTTCATTTTCATCTACATCAGCAGTTAAACTCTACCTATATGGTAACAATAGAATTTCTCTTGCAAGATATTGGAATGAACCGCTGACTTCACAATGGTAAATTTATTGGATGATGATACCAGTGACCTGAGTCCGAAACTTGTTGGCATCATATTCTCTAATCATCAAATAAGAAAAAACAAAAAAAAGGAGCATATGGGAAATGAATCTAAGACAAAACAAGCATATGGTTGATGGAAATGTGCCAGTTATGGCTTCACTATGCCTAAACCGTAGTTTTAAGTACGAGCATTTATATTTACTTCGTCAATACAATATATAGCCTCACTATGTCCTTGATTTGTGTGAGAGAGAGGGGTGGCAAATGATAAACATCCGTTGTGTTTGCTTGAATATCTTGATTCTTGAGCATATACAAATATAGTAGAACTTCGTTAAATTAATCCGCGATAAAATTAATAACTTCGTCAAAATAATATTTTTTACCAGTCCCGATTTGGGCCAGTGTGTTAAATTAATAACCCAGCTGAATTTATAAGATGATAAAAATTTAAACTTCCACTAGCGCCCAACTAATATATAAATTAATAATCAATGTGATAGCACTACATTATGATGCCTTATTAAAGACAGGAATCCAAAATCACTTGTTTCTTGTTCACATTTATATAACATAGGATAGGACTTTATCTCAAATATGTTGTAGTCTGTTAAGAAGTTTCTGAGTGATTTTGTTGTATTGTTCTTCTTATTGTTTTAATTATAACATTAAAGTATATATATCTACACACATAAGATGCAAGATATTATCAGACACCATGCCATAAACAGTTTGAATTGAAATTAAAATCTCCAGATATTTATTATCGTAGGAAAACGATCTACACACTTATCTTTAAAACTTAAGTTAGGTATGTTTCGATATGTTAATAACTCATTAATTAATACTTCGTTAAACTAGATAGAATTTAGCAGTCCCAAGGCTATTAATTTATCAAAGTTTTCCAGTATTAGCACTTTACGAGAAAGTGAATTTTGTTCTTGATTTTTTAATTACTTGTTTTCTTGGTGGTTATGAAACTATTTCTTTCTTGATGGTCGTAGCTGATTATCAATAGAGCATGAAAACATAAGAAGAGGCATTGAGGAAAATGATTACTTGAATTTGGAAGACTGTAAGAAAATGAAATTTACTCAAAATATTAAGGAATCTATCTCCAGCTAACTAGTAATAGTTATCCATTTGGTGCCTCATTTGCTTATATTGTATAGACTTTTTAAACTGAAATTCGATCTCTATATTCATATTTGTTTCATTGATTTCCACTCTCTTTTTGTTTATTTTTTTCCTTTACTTTGAGTTTTTCAGATTTTTACAAGCACTAACCGGAGCTACTAGCCCGCAAGGTAATTCCTTTCTTATAAGGTATTCATTTACCGGGAATTTATAATCGTTCCCTTTCAAAATTTGAAAACAACTAGCAATTAGTTTATGTTTTCTAACTTTTTCTATTAAAAGATATTCTTTGTGTTTCTGAAAAAAGTGTTACTATCACTTTTTTCATTTAGCCTAAATGTAGGCCAAATTGGAAAAGTAATAATAACTTTTTTCCAGAAACGGATATAGTAAAATCTTACGTTCAAAAATACTAGCAATAGGTTTGAATAGTGTAAGATGTTTGTTGAAACAAAATAAAAAAAATATTATAAATCAAGAAAATTAGTCTTTCCATTAATTGCTTTACAAAAACAGCTAAGAATTTCAATTAATCAAACATAAAACACCAAATTACAAAAGAAAATCAAAAGAAGAATTAGGAAAAAAATTGTCTTCGGTAGAAAATTATCTCAGATGTGAGAGCCCTAATTTGAGAACTAATTATATAAATTTATTACACACGTGCTTATGGACCTTTCGATATAAATAATTCTCTTTGGTACTACTTAGTGTACGAAACTTTCTAAACATACCAAATGATAATTCTAGTTTATTTTAAATATGCCACTTAAAACAAATTGAGACCATTTTTAAGTCAAGTGAGACCATTTTGAAAAATATTACAAAAATGGATACGTAACATAGGGGCGCGATTGATGCCGGACAGAAATACCTAGTTACAACATAACCATTGGGATGTGATCCGCTATAGATAAAATAGTTATTCGTATTTTACTGAGGTGGTACTCCATTTATCCAAAAGATTATATGTCGCACCGTATGCCCCCTAAGATCATTTTATTCATCCCAAAATATCACAAGGGTACCCTAGAACCATCTAATTTCTTCTATAAAAGTAAAAGCTTATGATCCCTAACACCAGGGTTCATTGTAAGAAAGATCAAGGAAGAATAGAAAGGGGATATCATTATTGAACTTTTTTTTTGGGATGGCTAACGAGTTTTCACGATATGGTACACTTAAGGGTTTTTGAACTGGATTCTCAGTTAGTTTAGAGAGATAGTCTGTGAACAACTGTCCAATTGTTTCATGTAATGTTTTTGTTTACATTATATTGTGTTTCTTTATCTCTGGAGTTACTTGTCACTGTGATGGTCAAATATTTTTCAGTGTTACTATACTTAGATTCTTTACTTTAAGAATTTCTATTTATTTTTTTTCATCTATTGATTGGAAACCATCATTTTCTGATCTTATTGTAAATTACAGAAGCTTATAAACAATGCATGGTCATACTTCAATCAACCTTGAAAAGTTTCAAAAAGCGCTTGGAAGAGTTTTATTGTTATTGAAATCTACACTCAACTGATCTCTATGGTTCTTCCCAAGCAATTGTAATCGAGACACCGGAAAAATCTAAGGGATTCAAGACTTCAAAATCGTATGCCTTCCATAATTGGTTAATTGGAGTGGAATTCCCGGGGATTGTTATTATTTTCTTCAAAGAGCCAACGTAATTGCATTGCATATGTCATAAGAATGACATAGTTTTACTTGAATATTTGAACCATGATAACAAGATCTTTGTGCATAAGAAGTAGAAGAAAAGTGATGGATTCCCTGAGCTTTATAAAGCATTCAATCGCCGGGAAACATCCACTGTTGGATACGTGGCTCTGAATACAGTTTTAGAGGATTATAATATATACAAAATCAAATACTTATCCTCTTAGATTCACATTAGTTGATGTGTCAAATCGACTTTTTAGCTATCGATTTGATAGCTAGAAAGTCAAATACTGCTCCTCCTAGATTATACTACAAACTTATTTTTAAAACTTAAGTTAGGTATGTTTCGATATGTTAATAACTCATTAATTTGTCGATAAATTAATAATTTGCTAAAATGATAGAATTTAACAGTCCTAAGGCTATTGGTCTATCAAAGTTTTACGGTATTAACACTTTACGAGAAAGTGAAATTTGTTCTTGATTCTTTAATTACTTCTTTTCTTGGTGGTTATGAAACTATTTCTTTCTTGATGGCCATAGTTAATTATCAATGGATCATGAAAACATAAGAAGAGGCAATGAAGAAAATGATTCCTTGAATTTGGAAGACTGTAAGAAAATCAAGTTTACTCAAAATATTAAGGAATCTATCTCTAGCTAACCAGTAATGGTTATCCATTTGGTGCCTCATTTGCTTATATTGCATAGACTCTTTAAACTGAAATTCGATCTCTATATTCATATGTGTTTCATTGTTTTCCACTCTTTTTTTTCACGTACATTCGATCTCTATATTCAAATTCGATCTCTTTTTTGTTTTTTTTCCCCTTTCTTTTAAGTTTCTCAGTTTTTTTTACAAGCACTAACTGGAGCTACTATCCCGCAAAGTACTTCCCTTCTTATAAGGTATTCATTATATTGGGAAGTTCTACCTGACTACCTGTTGGACTCATTACCCATGTGAGACTCGGTATGTATATATATATATATATTGCAATTACCAGAATATCTTTAAAAGTATGATTTCACCTTTTAGCTAGTTGTGTGCATATTCATTGGATGATGGATGATCTCCCAATAGAACCAATGTAGAGTAGGAATGATGTGGACTTATAGTATGTGACTTATATATTTGTGCATGCCAGATGCGTTATTTGGCTAAGGAACTGAGATTCACTCCAGAATTGTGTCTACGAACTATGATTAATTGGACCATACTAGATGTCGGGAACATATTGGTTAAATTTTAAGAATGTGTAGTCATAATATAGTTCTTTTTAATATCTTCCTTTTGACTATAATGATCAATCTTTTCTTTGTTAAAGAGTACTTAGAGCTTTATGAAACGTCATAGTTACCCATAATTAGTCAGATGAACAAAGTAAGGAAAAGAAAACCATTTTAAAAAGACATGTTGATAGGAATTACTTGCAGAATTTTGAGATGGGTTGGACCTTTAATGTGACTAATGTTTACCTTTTACCAAGAAATCTATCAATAATGATAAAATAACTTAAGTTAAGGTGATGGTTGCAAAAATAGAGGAAAAAATAATCTTTTTAATAAGCTAAATTAATGCAGAACGAAAGCGTGAATAAAGAAATTGAAAGTAAAAAGTAAAAGAATTGTAGAGAAATCTATGTTACTAATTGATTAACAATAATGTGTTTAACTACATTGGGCTTGTCTCCTATTTATAGAGAAAATAATAAAACTCATATTCCTATAATAAAAGACTTTAACTTGGAAAATAAGAAATCTCTAAATTAAATAATTGCCTAGGATTAAATAAATTCAAAAAATAAGAAATTTTAATAATAAAACACTCCAAAAATATAAAACTCTAAATATGGATGTTCTACATCAGGCCCACCATCTTGAAAAGAACTCATCCACGAGTGTAGTACTAAATCAAATCAATCAGAAAGGTAATCACCACTTCGCCATAAGTGTGAACTTCACCTAAATCAGGCGGTCTTCAGTTAAAGAATCGCCACTTGCTTGAATCACAACATGACGATATTGATTGGTACGATATTCATGAGATTGGTGACCTGGTTGCCTATACTTGTTACATCTACAGGTAGTCAGACGGGCATATGGATTTGATTTGGATGGACTAACTTGAGGTGGGAGATTGGTAGTAGATGTCGAGAAAAAATGAGAATTATTTGGTTGAGACGAATTCATAACACTGGAAGGAATAACTAGAGGTGAAGGTAGAAGGGGTGGAAGAGATCGAGTGTTTAAAAGTGTAAGGGGTTGGTTAGAAGTGGAAATTAGGGTGTATTCCATGTTTTCTGAAGACGGCATCAAAAAATAATGATTATCCACAAGGGATTCTGTTTTCATTGCCAAACATATAACATCATTCAAAATGTGGATAAGTTATAAGGTTATGCATCTTTGGATGTTATAACGCAACTCATTGATAAAACATGTAGCTTGTTGGGAGAGTCAGATTCAAGCAAACCATCCCGAGCAGATGAACGGTGAAATTCAGTTGCATAAGTCGAGACACTACAATTACCTTGCTTGCAATTATGGTACTCATGGTATAATAATTGATCATGATAAACAGGAAGGAAGTGATCCTTTAACATGCATCTTTTGCCAAGAACGAATTGGTTGTTTTCCAACACGAGGGTGAGAAAATTGTACATGTTCCCACCCTGCAGAAGCAGCACTTTTGATTTTAGGAGCGACACAAGGAACATGTTGATCCTCAAGAATCTTGTAAAACTTGAAAACATTTTAAACTTCAGTCATCCAATCAAGAAAACCTTCAATATCATGGTTGCCATAAAATTAAAGAAAAGCATTCGCCATTCGATAATTAACATGATCATTATTTAGGATGTGAGCAACTTCGCCATCACTATCTTATTGTTCATGATGTTGAACTATATGACCATTCGGATTTGTTTCCCCGTTGCGAGGTTGATAGGGCCGTCATTGTGAACATGTCCACGGGAAGCATTGAAACTCACGATAAGAGTTGTTAAACTGGTTAAGAGTAATTCAAGCGTCGCTGCTTGAGATTCCGCAAGATCACGCACAATATCTTCAAAATTATGGCGCATGTCTTGTTCTTTACCAGTCATGATGAAATACAAACTTATATGTACGGATGGCTTGGTAATGGAAAGAAGGTAATGGAGTCGAATAGGTAGACGAAAAACTGTATAGGCAATCATAAAAAACTTATAAAAGTATAATCAAATGGTTGGGCCTAGCTAAGTATTGTTGGGCTCCGTATGATGTTTTATTATAGGTTGTCTTATGGCTTAGAGCGTCCACTATCATACGAGCAAACTAAAAACCAAAACCAAACTAAAAAGATTTGGGTTTGGGGGTGTTCAAACGCAACGGGTATGGAGCAAATTATAGTTCATCACAGGTTTAATGTACGCCTGAAACTGAGCGAACATATAATCTCCATCTCACTGGCAGGCGAACGTATTGTATATGCCTGGATGGGGCGTAGATAATACTCACTTCCGGTACCAGGCGAACGTAATAATTACGCCACAAATCAAATGACTGCTATGGTGACATCCCGCAAGATGGGTATAGATTAAAAGTTCGTCCCATTTGTTGTTATATATGTTTAATCCCCACCCCCACCCCCACACACACAAACGTTAATAATATGTATGCCTCACATGGGGCGGAGATTAAACATACGCATGTACTGGACAAATTTAAAATTTACGCCTCATCTTCAAATGGTTATTATACTTGCCACATTTCAAATGGTTATTAAACTTACGTCTAGTATCAGACACATTTTTAATCTCCGCTCGACTAAATATAGTTTTACCCTGGATTTCAAACCAAATTTTCTCCGGAACCCTAAAAGACCCCATCATATTTAGTTTTGTTCCATTCGATTGTGATTGGTTTTTCAACCAAATTTAGTTTTGGTCCATCTTTTACTCGTCCATTGTAAACGCTCTTAAGGGTTGAATTGGAAATTGGAAATTGGAAATAAATAAATAGTACGACTCTACTAATCAAAAAGAAATACTCTGTGGGAAAGAAAAGGAAAGTAGTGGGGTCTGACGGGATGGAACGAACTGTAGAATTGAAAAGAAAAAAAAAAGAACTGTACAAGGAAATAAGAAAAGGCAGTGGTGCACCAACACGGGGATTGAGATTTGAGAAGTTGGAAAAAGGTTTTGGTAAAAAATTGAGGACGTTTTTTTTTTTGTGTGTGACTGATAAAAAAAAAAGAAAAAAAAGATAGTTGATAATAGGGTTCATAAGAAGAGATGTGGTGATCTCGATAAAGTAGGAGAGACAAAAGGATAAGAAAAATAGATGAAAATAATAAGAGGATCGGGAGCCAAAGCTCCTGATGCCACTTAATGCAGAACGGAAGCGTGAATAAAGAAATTGATAGTAAAAAGTAGAAAATTGTAGAGAAATCTTTGTTTTCAATTGATTTATAATAATATTTTAACTACACTAGATTGGTGCCCGTGCTACGCACTGGGCATTTTTTCTCTTTTTGATTTGGTGTGCGCGGGGCTTCGCCACGCCCCGTGGCGATGCATTTTTAATTTGGTGTGGCGTGGTGAATGCGTTAAATAGGTGGAGAAAATATATGGATTTTATTTATTTTTTTCTTTTATTTTCGCAGAAAATATGTGTGAAATATGTGGATTTTTTTTCCCCTTAATGTATTATTTTGGAAAAAAAGAGTCTTAATATATTAGGTACTCGATTTCCAAATTGAGTTTGGACTTACATAAAATTATAAACACGGTAAGCTAAGTTTTCCTTTTCCGTAATAGATTTTTTGACAGAGGTATTGTCCACCTTAGACGGTGTTACTAACGTACAGTTAAGTGTTTGGTGAAAACACTGTGTAAGAAAATTAATTTGATTAAAACTCTGACGGAAGTGTTGTCCACCTTCTTTTTTGACGGACGGTTAAATACTTGATGTAAACAAAGTGTAACCCTATTTTTAATATACTGACCAAGAGAGTTATGCCAAGTGTCCTCAGCATAGCTTCTACATTAGAAAAGGCCTATTTCGACCAATAAGAAGCGAGGATTCCATCACCGTTCAACGTGAGAGCTTATTTTGTCAGGGACTTTAAGGAGGAAGATTGGACAATTCTAAAAATAAAACACTTCAAAAAATATAAAACTCTAAATATGGATGTTCTAAGAGCATCTCCAATGCTAGGGGTCAATGTCTTAAAAAGACATGACACCTAGGATTTAACATTTTTTTCGGCAAAATTTTATCTCCAATGCTAGGGTCAAGGTTAATAAAATTAAACATCATGACATGGCTGCCATCTCATAGGAAATGGTAGAGGAGAAAGTCATATCTTCACCTTCTCTATGACCCAAGGTCTATTGACACATCATTAATTCTTTATTCCAAAACTAAATTTTCTTAACTAAAAAATATTATTAGGGTAGTAAGACCTTGGCATTGGAGATGAAATTTAGGTAGAAAGTATTACTTTTATTTGTTTTAGCCACATGAGATTAACCCACAACAAATAGGTGTTAATATGACCTCCACATGGGATGACCTTCACCCCTATCATTGGAGATGCTCCAAATCAGTTATCATGGAATCTCTTATGGAAACTTGTATAATATAATATATATTTTTTGATAAATCATAAAAATATACTAATAACTCCAATAATTAAGAGATTAAAGGGCCTTAGAGCATCTCCAATGGGACATTCTCAGCTTCCTATATATGAGGCCACGTAGGATTTATTCAACTTTTAACAAAAATTCTTCTCCAACAGGAATGTTAGGATTAAATGTTAAGATGACGTGTGCAGTAATTACACAGACATCCTTTAACTAATCCTCTGGTTTTAGAGGTTCTTTTAAAGGATGTGAAGATCCTAGTAAGCAATATCTACGGTTATTAACCAAAGATCAAATATTTGATTTTTAGATCAAGGGTTTTAAATGTTCCCAATCAATGGAAAGTAGTTTATGGTTGGAGATATTTTTTCTTTTATCTCCTTAATTTAAGGAGATTTTAATCTCACATCCGTAAAAAAGACTCGACACATAGGATGCACATCACATTGCCATTGGAGATGCTCTACAAGCCCTTAAACAAGCGTTTTAGATGGCATAAATGGTGTCTTTGTAGAAATTCTTAATTTTAACTCTAGCTCTAAAAATAACTCGAGCATAGTTTTTGCTTAGCTCTAGTTTGTGCTTTTGTTTTTTCTTTTCTCTATACTACTCCTTGTAGTTTGTATATATTCTATCTTCTTTGAATAAAATTCTCTCTTCCCAAAAAAAAAAAAAAAAAGACACTCTTAACCACTAATATCAAATACGTACACTAAGCAATGCGATTGATAAACGACTCCGAAAACGACGTTCTACAAGTTATATTTCCATCCCCATCTCCATGAATGCTGTTAGTTTACTCTTCGAAAAACCACATTTCTGAAAGTAAAGTCACTACCCCTACCGGTCCTTTGCATATGGAGGAAAATTTAGTAATAAAGAAGATGAAAAAAAACTAGCTACACGATGCAAACTAAACGAAGGAGCTAGTTGTCTTACCAACATATATGTCAATGTCAATTCGTTACGTAGTATATGGAACTATTTTCTCTTGGTCCACAATTATATCATCCATTCGTAGTTTGTCCGTAAAACTACTTTCGCTGAAGTATGTAAGTGCCAAGTAATAAACAAGGAAATATAACAATACCAACCCGATCATGGCTTACTATCTTGTATAGAAGAAGAAAAGGAAGATGGAGCTTTCGTGTGAGAGAAAAGATTGTGGTAATATTCTTATCGAGAAAGGAGAGCGAGTGATCGATTGTGGTAGCTTCGTTCATTGGAAGATTGTGGTAGTACATGTAATTAATGCGTCTCATAGTTAAGGCCTTGGGTAATTAAAATCATGCCATGGCAGCCTATAAGTAGCCTTCGAATCTTTCTTACCTCTCCAATCTTTTAAACATTATTTTCTTCTCCGCATCAACAACTGATCGAAATGTCTGGGTTTCTTTGCAACACCAACTCATTCGTATCGTCTCCATTTCAAAAGCTCGCTCCCACTAGAAAAAGCTTGGTGAGTAATAGAAATACGATTGTCTGCTTATCCACTCTTTGCGCTTCTCCTGAATTATGTCAAGAATCTGTAATTTCTAATGTGAGTTTTTATTTTTATTTTGTTTTGTGACATTTGTCTTTGGTATTCTCAAAGTTGAATGTAAAAGCTTCTTCTTCGTCTTCTATCAACCCAAATGGTGGTGGTAATCATGCAGCAAAATTAATGATAGAAAAGGAAAGGGGAAAAAATTGGACTATTGAATCAAATGGGGCAAAACCATGCACCCCATTACTTGACAGAATAAACTACCCAATGGACATGAAAAATCTTGCTACGCAGGTTTCTATTCATAACCCTTTTTCTTTGTATGATTTCAAATATATACCTGGCGTTGTTCAAGAATTTCAGATTTTTCTTTTGGTTATATTAGGATCTTGAACAGTTATCAGCTGAGCTTCGAGCAGAAGTTATCCACAGTGTATCCCAAACTGGTGGACATCTCAGTTCAAGTCTAGGTGTTGTGGAATTGACTGTGGCACTACATCGTGTGTTCAATACCCCTGAAGACAAGATCATCTGGGACGTTGGCCATCAGGTTAATTGGTGTTATAATACTTGGAAAATTTTCATATTGAAAAGAAATTAAGGAACACATATTTGTATATTTTTTATTTCGGTTCACTTGAAAAATATAAATTTAACTATGAGTTTTGCAGACATACCCACATAAGATCTTGACCGGAAGAAGGTCTAGGATGCATACGATTAGGCAAGCATCGGGTCTTGCACCGTTTCCTAAGAGGGACGAAAGCATACATGATGCCTTTGGCGTAGGACATAGCTCTACGAGTATCTCAGCTGGTCTTGGTATGTTTATCTACTCGGCTTAATCATCTGTCTTTAATATTTTATATCATGAATGGATTCATAGTGGTTTTGATGAGATCAGCAAGTCTTAAAACTTCAGTTCTTTTGTTTGTTTTCTTCAAATATGTAGGAATGGCAGTCGCTAGAGACATTGTAGGAAAAAGCAACCATGTCATCACTGTGATTGGAGATGGAGCTTTGACTGCCGGGCAACCCTATGAAGCGTTGAACAACGCCGGCTACCTTGATGTGAATCTTATTGTCGTTTTAAATGACAATAACCAAGTATCTTTACCAACTGCCACGCTTGACGGTCCCGTTAAACCGGTCGGAGCACTTAGTAGCGCTCTAGCATCCAAGGTCTATGAATACGCAAGAGGAATGTCAAGTGCTTCCAAGTTTTCACTATTCGAGGAGCTTGGGTTGTATTATATAGGTCCCATTGATGGGCATAATGTTGAAGATTTAGTTACAACGTTTGAAAATGTAAAATCCATGCGTGGGCCTGTACTGATACATATAGTGACAGAGAAAGGCAAGGGGTTTCTCCCGGCGGAAACCGCTGTTGATAAAATGCATGGTAATACTTTACTGTAGTCAATATAAGTTAGATATAAGCCATTTTTAACTTTGGCGAAGATTTTTTAACAAGTTCCAATTTCTTTCTTTCAGGGGTTGAAAAGTTTGATATAATTACAGGAAAACAGTTTAAGAAAAAGTCACCTACACTTAGTTACAGTCAATACTTTGTAGAATCGCTGATAAAAGAAGCAGAAGTTGATAACAAGATTATAGCCATTCATGCTGCTATGGGTAGTGCAACTGGCCTGAAATACTTTCAGAAAAGATTTCCTGATCGTTGTTTTGACGTTGGAATTGCGGAACAACACGCTGTGACGTTTGCAGCTGGTCTAGCCACAGAGGGTCTGAAGCCATTCTTTGCGGTTTACTCGTCATTCCTACAACGAGGCTTTGATCAAGTGAGATAGATTACTATATTATTCGAATCGAGCTTTTTAAATGTTCAAATTCGATACTGACTAACATAATGGATTTTTGTGAAGGTGGTACACGACGTTGATCTTCAGAAACTACCAGTTCGTTTTGCAATAACAAGAGCAGGTTTTGTGGATTTTTGTGAAGGGGCAGATGGTCCTACTCATTGTGGCGCATTTGATATCGCATACATGGCTTGTTTGCCAAATATGGTGGTCATGGCTCCATCAGATGAAGTTGAGTTGATGCATATGGTTGCCACAGCAGCAGCCATTGATGACAGGCCGTGCTGCTTCAGGTTCCCCAAGGGTGATGGAATTGGAGCTGTTGTTCTACCTAATAACAAGGGTAGTCCGCTGGAGGTTAGCGCCTTATCTCCCTAAACTACTCAAAAAAAAAAAAAAAAAAAAAAAAAAAAAAAAAAACTGACATGAAATTGATGATAATTTCAACATGTTTGATCAGATCGGGAGGGGAAGAATCCTACTGGAAGGCAGCAAAGTGGCAATTCTAGGATTTGGTTCTATTGTTCAACAATGTCTTGAAGCTGCACATATGCTCAAATCCCAAGATGTTTACGTGACTGTAGCTGATGCACGGTTTTGCAAACCATTGGATACACAGCTCATTAGATTATTAGCTAATGAGCATGAGATCTTAATAACAGTGGAAGAAGGTTCTATTGGAGGATTTAGCTCACATGTGTCTCATTTTCTAAGTTTAAATGGTTTACTAGATGGAAATCTGAAGGTTTATTCTCCACTTTTAACATTCATTAATCGCCACTAGAAAATTAATTACTCGACTTCGGTAGTTTTGTATGTAAAAATTCTGGCTCTAATATCAATCTATTTTTGTTTTTGTAAACAGTTGAGAGCAATGGTTCTTCCGGACAGATATATCGATCACGGATCAACCACACATCAGTTGGAGGAAGCAGGACTAACTTCCAGACATATTTATGCAACAGTGCAGTCAGTTTTGGGGAGACATAATAAAGAAGCTTATAATTAGGAGTGCAAAGTAAGGCCGAGCAAAAAAAAAAAAAAAGTGCGAAGTAAGAATTTCATGGTTGTTGTGTCTTGGTCTTTCATGGTTGCAGACGCGAACAAGCTAATTAAGGTGGTCACTTTGGATCATTATATGCTTATATGTACACTACAAACTTACACGTCCACTGACGGGAATAACCGAATAAGAATTAAGGTTTGAAAAACCTAATTGCGTGGCCGACGGGGAGTAAGGAAGAATGGAGAATTACCGTGAGACTAACTATAGAGTAATTTTCCTGCAGATCACTTGGCCAAGCAAGCATGTTTGCTGGCCGAGGGTGACATTGAGCTTATTGATGGTAGGCAGATTTTATTCGGCTTCCGAGTCGCTTCTATAAGCGGAAGCCGAGCCAATAATGATAAAGAATTTGCACGTTCGTCACTATTCGATTAGGCTTATCCCCTAACAAATAAAAGGCATGTTCAGGAAGACTATCTAATTCTCCGGAAAGGATCAATCGAAAGAACCATTTTTAGGGGACCATGGGTTTTTTTTGAGGGACCATGGTTTCAATTTTAGGAGGATATTTAGTTAATGACCAAAATGCCCTTATATTATTTTAATTTTAATCTTTTTTTAAATAATTCTTTTTTCTTTTAAAGAAAAAATTTATTAATCAGAAGAGGAGAAATTACAAGAATTAGGTGGGAGCCTGGCAACAAGCTGAGCCCCAATCCCTTTTTAAAAAACAAATATATATTTTTTTCAAAATTTAAAAAAAAATATTCTTTTTTTTTAATTAGCTTTGGTTCGACAAGTACAAATTCGCAAGTAATTTTCTCTAGCGATATGCAAATTCGGAGGTATTTTCCCACAAACCCATTGCTTTTAATTTGTTTTGATTGAAAAAATCGATTAGAAATCATCAAATTAGGTTTGAAATGTTAGTTACAGAGTATTGTTCGGTTAGGAGTAGTTTAAAAAAATCCTAGTTTTCTAACCAAACTCCCTGACACATAGAACACCAAGAATACGTCGGTTAGAACGAAAAATTTACTTGCAAACCGAACTATGAGTTCGGTGCGTTTGCAAAAGTTTAGAAATTTTTGTACCCATTCGCAATTTTTTTAGAAATTTTTTACTTAACCGAACTTCTATCTAAAAATAAGCTGAACAGGGTTCGGTTATATTCATAAAAATCTTTGTAAACAGAACTGAAAGTTCGGTGCGTTCGCAAAAGTTTTAGAAATTTTTTACTTAACCGAACTCATATCTAAAAAAACTTTTATATATTTTCTCTTAGCCGAACTTCAAGTTCGACTAGATTTATTATTTTTCCCCTAGCTGAACCACATACAAAAAAATACAAAAAAAAAAAATACAAAAAAAAACTATTAAAAAAAAGATATTTAAAAAATTTCAAAAAATAAAATAAAAGAAAAAAAATAAAATATTTATTTAATTAATTAATAAAAGGGTAACTTAGTCATCTCCACCTTTTAGGTCACCCCTTATAATCATAGGGAAGGTGGAATGAAATCAAGGTCCCCTCAAAAAAGTCATGGTCCCCAAAATATCGTTCAATTGAAACACCCTGATGGTTTACCAACATATTTCCCTGGAGAGCCCGTAAATGTGGAATGGTCTGGAAAATTTTATTTTAGTTTCAAATAGCCTGTGAAAGTTTTGGGGGGGGCCTTTGGGCCTTCTTTCTTTCATGACTTCGATCCTTTTATAAAATTCCATTTAGATTTAGAAAAAAAATGCGTGCCGTGAGTCTGTTGGAAATTTTATAACAGAAGTTCTAGGAAAACCGGGTCAATCAAATCATCTACATCTATGCGCTTACAGTTAGGATCTATGCCGGAGTCCAACTTATACTTCAGAAATCGTGCAACTTATATATAAGAAGACTCAGAAGGGATAAGTATACGTGAAAGAGATTTCGGCGTTCCTATACTATAGTTTTTAAGTACTGGATTCTGAGAAGACATGGCAAAATTTGGTTTGCTTGGCAACAAATATTGGATTTTGCGACACGGTAAAAGCATTCCAAACGAGAAAGGCCTCATCGTTTGTTCCTTGGTTTGTTTTCTTTTCTTCCCATGCAGTTTTGTTTGTAAACTTTCATACTATTAGTTTAATTTCTCACTGAAAGAACTAGTACGTAATTTTCATCAAAAGGAAAATGGGGTTCTTTCGGAATATCAATTAGCTGATGAAGGTGTTAACCAAGCAAGATCAGCAGGTGAATCGTTCCAAAAGGTAAGCCAAGCTTTTTCTTCTTCTTTTTTTTCTTTTCTTTTGATTTTTCATTGTTATTTCCCAGCCAACAATTTCTTTTTCTTGATCCATTAAAAAAAAAAAAAGTGTTGTATATATCCTCTCCATTATCGATAGAGAAATACTAGGACTTTGGGCACACGGATCCTTAGACAACGTTAAATTAGTTTTAGTGATACGAGTTTAGCCTATCTAAATGGGCAACCAAAATTCTGCATGTATATGTCGGATGGAGGGAGTATATCAGTATTATGTGTGACTTAGTAGGTAACATTTTCATATGATTAAATATAAGGGTTTCTTCATTTACAATTTACAACCATCTGACTACAGGTATTAAAGGAAAACAATATACCTATTGAAAATGTTAGGATTTGCTACTCTCCATTTTCAAGAACAAGACACACTGCTCAAGTTGCTGCTTCTGTTCTCAATGTTTCGCTCGAAGGTCCTCAGTGCAAGGTAAACAATCATTTTTGCAGTGAACAATTCTTACGAGGAACTAACTAGTGAGCAATTCTGATTTGATTCTTTATCAATCTTTCTATAGCATACTTTCCTTTTTCTTCTTGTTTGAGTTATTGAGGATGCAAAATTCATTGATAGGTGATGGAAGAACTTCGGGAGCGTTTCTTTGGACCTTCATTTGAACTTCAATCACATGAGAGAGTAAGTAAACCCTTGCTTCATGTTAAACTTAGTCTGACTTGATTTAGGGGATAAAAGACTCAGATGTAGCACCTAACTTCAATCTGATGAATAGTGTTGAGGTTATATATACAGTATACAAGTCTTTGCTGCATGAATCTGGTGAAGTCCCTGCGACGGGTGTTTGACATATGTATGTTTTGACTTTGCGTTAAATAGTATGCAGAGATATGGGACCATGACGAGAAGGGCCCGTTGATGAAGCCTGAAGAAGGTGGAGAAAGTGTAGCGGACGTTGCTTCAAGACTTGCTACTGCTGTGGAAACCATTGAGAAAGATTTTCATGGGTAAGAACAAATTTTTAACTAACCTATACATACATATTATGTTACCAAGAAAATGAGATAAATGTACTTTCATGCTCATGGTTGTTGTTTGATATTAAATGTATGGATATGCATGGGTTGCAGGTGTGCGGTATTGGTTGTCAGTCATGGAGATCCGCTGCAAATTCTGCAAACAATAATCAGTGCAATTGATAAAGCACCTGGTGAGGATTTCAGGACTAGAGTAGAGGCGGTTAAAGTAGCTTCCATCTTGTCACAGCACCGGAAATTTTCCTTGCAAACTGGAGAACTCCGACAGCTCGTTTAAATAATAGCCGTCGTTGAGTGAATAAGTTACTTCAGATCAAATTGGTTGTTAGTTTTAGCTGGACAATTTACTGCACCTCCAAAGTGAAAAGCGATAATGTTGGATTTCTGTTCCATCAAATGTTCTTTTTGTTTGTTTTAATGAGTGATTATATTCTGAACATTTTGGCCATCACTATGAAAACGTATATTATGGTTAATGCCCCAAGGCCCAAACAATTGTATGCTTCATTTTGCTTACCCATATTAAACATGAGGTCAACAGAATCAAAACTAGTTTCGACAAAAACAAAAGAAAACAACACAGCATGATAGCAACTGATTTTGTCGCTTGTTTTCAAAGGAAAAAAAGTAAGCTCGCTGGACCATACTTGAATTGTTCTTGTCCTTTATCTCAATGGCATCTTCTTCTCCATCCAGAGGAGGAGACATGAAGAGGAAGCCAACAGCAGTTGTTGTTGGGGGAAGCATAGCAGGGATATCTTGTGCTCACTCACTGATAACAGCGGGATGGGATGTAGTGGTGATTGAGAAATCGGATTCACCCCAGACTGGTATTTCAACTGGTGCAGGCCTTGGACTTGACCAGCAAGCTCGAAGTTTCATCGAACTCTGGTTGAACCAACCGGGGCTCCTCCACAACGCTACCTTGCCACTTACAATCGATCTGGTACGTACTCGTCTATCAGATACATCAGATCATCCTAGTGACTGAATAATTTTAACAGAATGAGGTTATAAATCTCAAAAACAAAATTTTATCAAGGACTAGAATATTTGGAAACACACTACTTATGTATAACTACTGTAATTCATAAAGATATATTGAATATGAGAAAACGGTGTTTAACATGATTCAGTAATTTAAGTTAATATTGATGCTTACCAAGTCTGCTATCTGAAGCATTGTAATTTGAGCAGAACCAAGCAACAGACAGTGAGAAGAAGATTTGTAAGGTACTGACAAGAGATGAAAATTTCAACTTTAGGGCAGCTCATTGGGCTGATCTTCACGGCTTGCTTTACAAAGCTTTATCGTCAGACATTGTCCTTTGGGGCCACCAGTTTCTCTCCTTCTGCATTTCAGATGACAAAGCTTCTGTAAGAGTCAAAGCAAAAGTGATACAAACAAATGAGATAACAGAAGTAGTTGGTGATTTGCTTGTTGCAGCAGATGGTTGTCTGTCAACAATTCGTAAACATTTCCTCCCCGATTTTAAGTTAAGGTAGTTTCTAATCAATCTATCAACAACATTTGGGCTTTAAAAACAAATTAAAGTGGTAATTGTTGAACTTCATTCCTTCCTGTTTAATGTACTAGAGATAGCTGTACACAGGTATTCAGGTTACTCTGCATGGAGAGGAGTACTTGATTTTACGGGAAATGAAAATTCTGATACTATCACCAATCTCCGTAAGGCTTTCCCTGAGCTCGGGAAATGCTTGTATTTTGATCTGGGTTGTAGAACTCACTGTGTGTTTTACGAGCTTCAGAACAGAAGAATCAATTGGATATGGTACGTCAATCAACCAGAACCAGAATTGAAGGTAATTACTCTACTTTTTCTTTCTTCAAAACTACTAAATAGTCTAAATTTGATTTAATCAAATTTTGCTCAGCACGTACTGAAAATTTTGAACTTCTACCCAAGTTCTCCTAAGCTAATAGCGAACAAAATGGTTCAGGGAAATTCAATGACAATGAAAGTAAGCAACGAGATGATTGAACAGATGCATAAAGAGGCTGAATGTGTTTGGGCTCCAGAGTTGGCAAGGGTAATGAAAGAAACAAAAGAACCTTTCATCAATCTCATATATGATAGTGATCCTCTAAAAGAGATTCACTGGGATAATGTGGTGTTAATCGGAGATGCAGCTCATCCCACATCTCCACATGGTCTAAGAAGCACAAATATGTCAATTTTAGATGCTGCAGTTTTAGGCAAATGCCTTGAGAAGTGGGGATCAGAGAACTTGGGTGTGGCTCTGAATGAATTCCAAACTATCCGGCTCCCTGTTATCTCTAAGCAAGTTTTACACTCAAGAAGAATGGGGCGGATTAAACAGGGACTAGATCTACCTGATCGTGAATTTTTAGATCCCATGAAAGCCGTTTCAGAGGATTGTCAAGAACTTCAACAGAGAAACATGCCATTCTTTGCTGATGCACCTACAGCAGTAAATATCACTTGATTGTTTCCATCCATCATTAAAAACCAGACTAGTTTTGGTACATGTCTTCAGACCATTGCTGCAAAAAATGCTTAACATTGTTAGCCATGATAGCATATATATCTAAAGCATAGTAACAACCTTTGGAGATATGGTATGGTATGTTTCAAGTTATATATAATTGTGAAATTATATATGATTTACAATACATTAATAAGCATCGTACCATATTAATGTACCTTATTGAATGAGCTGATAACAGATGGTAAGCTATATATTAAGACTCATGCCCCTATGATGTATAGCTCCAAAAGTTAAGTACTACTGTGGACATGTAATACCAAACACATAGCGATGACCACCCAGTTGCTTAAACTGAAAGTATTGCGAGCATCTCCATGTAAGTAACGGACACGGTAATTTTAAATGCCATCCAAGATTTTTCAGAATCTGCTGCACTGACAAGATATAACTATTTCAGATCACTCAAAATCCTAGTTCTGAGAATCATTAGGTTTCCAACATTCCTCTTGCACCCAATGTCCATCTTGTGAACTGTCTAAAGTATAAACCCATGCTTGGCCTTAATGAATAAAATAGTATGAGAATCAGGTCTTGATGCTTCTCAAGTTTTCTTCTGAACTAAACATCACACGGCTCATATCATTCAACAGGCTATAAATGTTGCTAATCTCTGGGTGAGAAGAGCCTCCTACAAGAAATTCATGTACAACGCCATTCAGCTCAATTGAACTGCATCCAGGCAGTTTTTGCACTCCTAAAGACTTCATCTTCCTCCTGACTCTGTTAACATCCTCCCATCTTTCAGCTGCTGCATATATATTTGCTAGAAGTGTAAGAATACCAGAATTGTTGGATTCTTTTGCAGAAAGACGTTTCGCTATACGTTCACTTGTCTCGACGTTTCCATGGATTTTGCATGCCCCTAGTAAAGAACCCCATAATGGCAGCAAATCGTCCGCATTATCAATATTTGGGATTTTTTCCACTATGTCTTCAGCTTCACTTATCTTCCCAGCACGTCCAAGTAGATCAACCAAACACCCGTAGTGTTCTAACTTAGGTTCGATTTGATAAATTGTCTTCATGGATTCAAAATAAGATCGGCCTTCGTCCACCATATGTGCATGATTACATGCACTTAAAACACCAATGAAAGTAATATCATCCGGTTTTACCCCAGCCAGTTTCATCTCTGAGAACAGCTCCAGAGCTTTATTTGTCTGCCCATTCAGAGCAAGCCCACAAATAATAGCAGTCCATATGGATCTATCCCTTTCATCTACTTTCAAGAAAATCTCCATTGATTTCTCTATGAAGCCACATTTAGCATACATATCTATAAGAGCAGTACCAACTACAGCATCCATTCTAATATTGTGATCTTCGATGTATCCATGGATCCATCTCCCTTGTTCCAGGGCTCCCAATTGAGCACAACCTGTTAGCAGAGCAACAACAGTAAATCCATCCGGTTTTAATCCCCTAGTTTGCATCTCATTAAAAAGAGATAAAGCCTCATCGATCTGATTAAACTGCACGTATCCATTGATCATAGCTGTCCAAAGAACAACATCCCTTACTGGACTTCTTTTGAAAAGCTCTCTAGCTTCATCTATTTGACCAGAATTCACATATCCAGACACAATACTGGTCCAAGTAATCACATTTTTAACCGGCATCTCATCAAAAACTTGGCGTGCCTGAATTAAACATCCGCATTTCGAGTACATTCCCAACAAAGCATTGCTAAGTAAAACTGTAAATTCAAGTTCACTCCTAATATATAACTCTATTTCCTTACCCAATTCTAAATTTCTTAAGGCAGCACAAGCAGAAAGTGTGCTAACAAGAGTAGCTTCATCAGGTTTAAATCCAGATTCTTCTCTCATCTTGCGATAAATGACTAGAGCATCCTCAAATTTTCCGCACCTAACATACCCAGAAATCAAAACATTCCAACAAACTAAATCTCTTTCTGGGTTTTCTTCAAACAGAAACCGTAATGTCTCAACATCACCCATCTCTGTGTACATATCCATAAGAGAGTTTCTCACAAAAGATACAAACTCAAACCCAGTTTTTACAATGAGCCCATGGATCTTTTTTCCCTCCAAAACCATCTTCGAACATCCAATCGCCTTGAGAACAAATGGGAAAGTGAAATTATCAGGAGATAAACCATCTTCCCTTAATCTAACAAAAAGAGAAACACATCTTCTTAAGTTACCCATTTTAGTAGATGCTCTGATCATTAAGTTGTATAAGAATAAAGATGGCTCTTCCGTGTAACTGAAAACTCTCTCTGCATAGTGAAAATTTCCAGAATTTGGGTCTGTACAGAAAACCAAGAGTTTGTTTACTGCATCTCTGTTTTGACTTAGACCTATTCTGAAGACCTGGGATTGGATTTCTCTTAGTTCTTTCATGGATTTGCAGTGTTGTAAGTGTATCAGACATTCTTGCTTAGTCAGCCGTCTGGTTTTGGGGGTAGATGATGAGAAGCACTGACTTGATTTTGCAAAGAAACGGGGGGAAATTAAACCAAGTGCTGGAACCTTTAGCCAATAAGACATGGGAAAGTGGGAGGTCATGTGCATGCATGTTTCATGTATTATTTGTGCTTGACACCTTGCCGGATGTTTATGCTGGTCCAGGTCCTTAAACTTTAAATTTGATTCCGGCACCTCCACTGTTTGTAGCCTTAGATGATGTACCTGTCACTGAGATGATCATATATATTGCACTATAAGCTGATGAGACAAAATAACGAATTCGTTTCTACTTGAACTACCATACATTCACAAATCACACTGCTAAAAATAGCAGGCTATTGTCTGTAAATTGATTTACTGAAGGACAACTTGATTTGGACAGTATTTTTGTTTTCCACAACACTAGGCCAATTAAGAGAATCACTCTTAGAATCACTGTGGTAGATTTGAGTTAAGAATATTGTATCAGTAGTTTAAATCTCCTTCTTTGTACAGGTAAAAATTCAAAAAAGAGACTTTCGCAGTTGCAATTTAGGCAATGTGAACAATTCGACATGAACAAAACGAGATACCATAATAGAAGATGAAGACTTACTAATCATTCCAGGATTTCAATACGTTCCTTAACTGTGTCTTGCTCCTACTTTACAATTCCGACCCCCTCACCTTTTGGCTTTCTTTTTTGTTCAGCTAACACATATGAGAAAACAAAATATTTATATGTCTTCATCCATATACAACTTTCACATCAAGCCAGTAAAAGGAGCATAACCGAAGTGGCATACAAGTATATATGATTATTTTATTTCAAAGTGAAATCTCTACACCAGAAGAGGAAGAAAATAACGGATTAAACTAAAATGCTAGAGCAACATTAATTTCCAACAGTTTTTTTCTTAAAGAACTTCACCAATAAGGACTTAACCTCATGCCCAAGCTTCAACAGGATGAAGCTTTAGCGAAACTTAACCCAATCGGCCAATCCTTCAATCGATGAAACCAAAGGTCTAAATCTCAATGGGTAACTATAACTATAACTAAAAGTGATAAGTTCTTCTCTTAGACATTTCAACGAACATTTAAAAGACATGTGACAGCGTTAATATTTGGTCAGACAAATTACAGACCTGTAAATTTGATTGGTATTCAGATGATGAGTTTGATCGAACCAAGCGCGGAATTAACCAGACAATGAAAATCAAGAAGACAGAACATGTCTGGTCACCAATGTGTAGTTTTCTTCGTGAGAGAGAGGAGGGGAGAAATCGATTTTGGTGTAATTCTCATAATTCGATTGGATCTATGGACTGGATCTGTTTAAGAGGCAGGTTTAATGAGTGGGCTGCTCAGAGGGTAAGCCCGAAATGGTTTGCCCTTCGACTTCATTATTCTTTTATTTTAGAAAACGGCCGGTATGGACCGGTTTTCGCCTCAATCCGTTGCACTACGGATTTCAAATTTGGCATCCACATCCAATCCATATCCATCGGATTTGCATCTAATGGATGGACGGATTGGATGCGGATAATCCAATGGATTTGTTTTAGTTAAAATTTATAGTAAAGAAAATAAGCGGACACAAATGACTCCTTATAAAACCTACATATCTTATATATGTATACAAATATAAATATACCATGTACAACAACCCAAGCAAACATATCCTATATAAATGCCCTTAATTTAACGGATATGGATGTCCAACGGATTTTCAAGGTTACATCCTGGCCCGATCCGTTGTCCGTTGGATTTCAAAAATTCCATCCGCATCCAACCCATTAACGAACGGTCCGGACATCCATCCGCAAATGAACGGTTGGTACCGGTTAAATCCGCGAATTACGGGCCAAATGCTCACCCTTATACCTAGATCAGCTGGTCATCCCCGTTCCCCGAAGTTTCATGCGTTCCAAGAGGTCCCAGGTCCAAGTTCGAGCCCCCAATGGCGTAATATTGCAGGAATTAACATGGAAGGTATAGTTAGTCTGTCCCTCTTGTGACACAATCTCATCCCCCACATCCGTTTCGGCTCCCTTGGCTAGGTTACCCATGAGGCTCGCTGGTAGGCTAACACAGCAACATGTTCAATTAATGTAGTAGTATGTCGTTGGAGCTTAGCTTGTTAAGCTTCCAACTAGTTTCATGTAATAATCGAAAAATATAAATAATAAAAATAATAACGATTATTATATGAAGATGCATTAAATGTAAAATAATAATAATAATGGTAATGCAATAAATCAAACACAGCTTTTGGTTGGTAACCTAGCAACAAGCTGAGCCCCAACCCCTCTCTGAATAGCAACTCCTAATCTATGAAAAATGAAACTACCAAAACCACTACTAGCATCATTATTAACTAAGCAATTCTTCAGACGCTTTAAGAAACACAAATTGTCCTCGCCGAGCTCCCCTAAAGTAGAGAAAGCCAAAACACCCAAACCAAAACCCAAAGCAGTGCATTTGTCCAAGTATTTAGTGCGCTTTCTTGAAACTGCATTAGAGATAGCCTTTCCTGGAACAAAGGAACGAACACCATTACCAGTGAAGGGAGAAACACCAGTGACATCCATACAAACATCCTGACCATTTTCCCAATTGAGAACACGAATATCCGCCGGCCTCAAGTCTTTGCCATCCTATGACTGCATGCCAAGAGATACTTCCTTACGCGCAGGTACATTAGCCTTGTAGCAAATGTCAAATAGAACGTCACAAACAAAATCGTGACGAAACTTGCTCCCAACATCTTTAGAAAAGTGAAGTGCATGGTCTCCGAAAATGTCCAATAGATCGATTGCAACTTGAGCATAAGCCATTCTCAAAAAACAAAGGGATACCAAGTTTATAACAAAGCACAGCCCGGAACTGTCTAGGACCAATACACTGATTGATCCCACTGATAGGTACCACTAATAAATAATCCTGAGCATGCTTAACACGGTTACACTGCCATGAAATGGAGTCTCTTGCAGACATGTGAAATTGGTCTGGGATTCGCTTCTTGACTGCATCAAAATAAGTGACTGCCAGGGAGTGCATGGAAGGGGGGGCAGTATCATCAACACAATAAGAAGAAGGTAATCCACATACCTGGATAAAGTTCTAAAGAGCCAATTGAAAGGCAGAACCCTTGTTTGATGAGAATAAGTTACCAAGAAATAATAATATGAAACTAGTCGGAAGCCTAACAAGTTAAGCCCCAACGACGTACTACTACATTAAATGAACAGGTTGTTGTGCTAGCCTACCAGCGAGCCTCATGAGGAACCAGCCAAAGGAGCCGAAGCGAATAGGGGGGGCTTATTATGTCACAAGGGGACAAGCTAACTCTACCTTCCATGTCAAATACTGCAATATTGCGCCATCGGAGACTTGAGCATGGGACCTCCTAGAGCGCATCAACCTTTTTTTTTTTTTTTTTTGACTTAAAATGAATGCACTTGCAAGGCAGTAGTCAAGATTAAGAAGAAAAGAAACGCACTTCAATACTAGGAAAGGAAACCAGCAAATGCTCCAAAAGAATAAAGAATAGAAAAGCTTATTACAAACTAGTGTTTTTTCTTAGTAGGGTTGAATATCTTTACCCACGTCCCAAATTCTCGATGTTTGACACTCTCCGGACATTTTAGCCTCTTATTTATCCAATTTTGAAGGTTTGAACTTGTCCATAGAGTCATCATAAATGGTTCTTGCTTCGACGATCTTCCTTCTATAAGAAGCACCTAATAAGTTAGTGATTTGCAGGAGTTTTTCCTTATGATTCTCACTTTCCATATGCTTTAAGGCAGAGACTTCTTTCATTGACTTCAATTTCTCTACAACTATTTCCTTTTTATTCTCAATTATTATACTATCGTTGACTGCCTCAAGTTATGATTCACCATATTAATCATCACAAGTATCCCTAAGAGCTTTTTTTTCTTGATCTTTATCCTAGTCGTTCTTCTCTAAATTCATCTTCACCGATTTCAATTAACACACTATGGTTCTCTGAAATGACGAGGGTATCACTATACCACAATCTTTTCCTATTAACCTACTTCAGACACACCTTGTAGACGTCAAAAGATTGTTTTAACAAGATGTAATAACCTGGAATATACCATAAATTCGTGACCAAATCAATCTGTGGGATCGTACTAGGTTTGATCAACGTACTAGTATATTTTTTTCTCCACTTTTCCATCTAGGTTTGGAGTTGATTTTGATTAGGGAATGAAGGGTTTTCTGTAAGTAACAAAAAAAAAAAGTGAATTTTTCTAAACCAAACCTATATTCATTGCTTGATATATAACTGCGCCAACGTACTATTTTTTATTTTAATAAGATCACAAAGAATTTGATTTTTACAATGTTGAAAATTTGTCCAGGAATACCATAAATCATATATTAGGAGCTTGAATTAAATCACATTTATCCAAACAATTGGAAAAATCTAACATTGTTCTCCGTTTAGGTTTTCAGCTACCCACCTTTTCATCCTCAGAAATAACAGCATTAAAGTCCCTAAGAACAATCCAAGACTGATACATATCACTAGTACTTTCCATCTCATACCACAAAAATCTTCTCTGAATAATATTCACATGAGGATGAACTCGAGAAATAAGTGCACTACCCACACTAACCGTTATCATCTGACTAAACATAGAAATAATAGAAGGAGCAAGAATAAATGAACTCCTAATAACCAAATGTTATCCTTTTTATTCAAACGGAGTTATGAAGTACTATTTTTCCATACTGTAAATTCAATTTGTTATAAAATTAGAGATACACACAATTTGAGGTTCAACTATCCAAACATGCATGAGTTGGATTAAAATTATTAACTAAAAACCATAGATTATCTTAGGACCTTTTTCTTCGAAAGCCCTTAATGTTCCGCAATAAAATCTTCATTGTTAGGTTGGAGGTTTTCGGTACCTCCTTTCCCTTGATTTTTTTCCTAAAATTGTACTTAATAACATAAGGCAAGAGTTTACTTACCTTGGGAGCAAGCAGCGTTTAAGAGAAGAAGAAGTTTCACTTCCTTAAGAAGCTACTATTTTTTTCTCAATAATTTTGCCAATGTAGTAACTGGAACTATTTCATTAGATACCTTTCATGTACTTCCATCTATGAAATTGATTTCACATTGTTGTAAAGAATTTTCTTTCAGCAATCTATACCAGCTTCTGATATAGTTTGTTCTTCTTCATCATTGCAATCTTAACTTACTTTACCTTCCTCATATTCAAGAGGACTAAATTTCCCATTAGGAGTATAACTTCATTAACTAATATTACTGCCGATTCAACCTGAATATGAGTTATTACCGAGTCTGGTACCTCAAATTTATCATTATATTCACTTAAATAAACTTCTTTAGAAATCAAAGTTTGTTTGTCTTCGGCACTCTGTTGATTATAAGAAGAACTACCCTTATTAGTTTCACTAATGTTAGTCTTGTTCTTCTTAACTCTACACTTTGTTACTATATTCTTTTAAAGCATGGCTCGGTTGAACTCACCAAGCGTTGGTATGTAAACTTTGGTTGTCATATTTAGTGTGTCAAAACTCATCTAAAGTCGCTTGATTATATACTAGAGTCAACTTCGTTTTGGTTAGACTAGAAAGTCTAGGAATATTGAGACATACAAGTATTACTCTGAGGACCTGAAGAATGTGAAGAAGTAGCGAACTACAATGACGACATCATCCTTCCACTTGAGGTTAGTAATATTGACTTGAACTGTTTCATTCCTAACGTATCTTTCAAGTCGTGCTATATTGAAAACATAAATGCGAAGCTGTATATACTGTACATATTGTATAATACTCTAGTGATATGATATGTTCATATTTGTATGATCATAGTATTAGGGAATTATACTACGAAGTATAATGCTTATCTTTTGAACTTCGTAGATATGACATAATAATCTTGTATATACTGTTATGATTATGTGAATGGGTTATGGTGAAGATTTCATCCTAGGAAACAATGTTTTACATTCGTTTAAAGGGAGTACATTCATGAACTTGTTTTATGAATGGAAAGGAAAATCATTAGGCTTATTGGTACGGCTATTCATTGCAAATCTTTGGATCTCACGGAAAGAATGTCTATAAAGTAACACTTAAATTGCTTGTCAAATTTTATAAATGCACAATATATGTTAAGAAATTTCATTCAAGTTTATATACCCATTATCAAATGATTGTGCTAGTAATATAAAGTGACAGTGTATATACCTACCTGCATCTCGGTTCTTTGGTGGTAAGTTCGAAAAAAGGTTCTTTGGTTGGTCCCTTCAATCGATCTTTTGAGAAACGACACCAAATTATTTAACCAAAACAAACCGACACCAAATTAGTTGACTTAAACACCAAAAAAGAAAACTTTGTAGAAAGTGGTAAGACACCTGAAGCATATAAGAAATCTTTCACAACAAGAACAATGATGATGATATGTGTGGGGAAAGACGACCATGAAAATTATATGTTGCTTTTGGAATCTTTCCTACCTATACGTGAAGTCCTCAAAGGTAAAGCACCTTGGCTCCTGGATACATAGAGAATGATAGTTACCTTAATTGCATATTGTTTTCCATCTTAAAGCTTTTGCAAATAACCTGTTTTACGGGAAGATAGTTGAAACCTCATATTTGGAAAACGGAAGACCAATAGTTTCTCCCGTCGGAAAAAAGAAAGAGAAAGAGAAAATTGAATTAATGACTTACTGAATCCCTTACCACTTTTTAACATATTCAAATATACTCGATCGCCATTTTATCTCCGTTTTCATTCCGAGCATGCATGCATGCATTCAAATTAAATTTTAGTTTTCCTTTCTTGAGATTCCACTGCTACATTTGAAACCTTCAATTCCATTAAGTTCACAAAATTATTCCACTTTTTTATGTTGCAGTGAGAAAAAAACAAATAAATCGAGAAACTATTACATGACCATAAACATAGAAATAACTTGGTTTTCTATCATAAACTAATGCGGGAATATTATTAACTATTATAGGACCACAAAATGTCCATCATAATCAATTGAGAAAAACCTAAAGATGAATGTTATAAGATACGATCAAGTGCTACCCTTAACTATTCTTTGCTAACATGAATGAAGGCGTCTTATACAGTTTATTTGGACTCAGATTTCTACTCCAACTTCTAGAATTCCTTGAATTAGACTGACAGCAATCTACCGCAATCTATTTCTCTCGATCGTTATTAGTATATCATCCCTGAGACTACCGTCATTTAAGGTAACATTAAAAAATAAAATAAAAAAAGTATTAACCATTAGAAATAGGACACCAAGAGCATATGAGAAACAATACCAATACCAATATATCATAAAGCAAACATGTTTTTGATTACTAAACTGTTAACACTCCGTTGAGTGCTTCATTTTGTTTCTGTTTTGTTCCAGAAACACTTTTTCTACGCATATTGATAATTTTTTCCTTTTTACTTTGGCATCGACTGCAGCCTGTTGGTTCAGTGTATCCATTGCACGCTTTCTCTTGACTTTCTTCTCGATCGTTGTTGTTGGTTGTGTATATCCATTTCAAGCCTTATCAGACCTCAATCTAATAATTCTTCAGTGTATCTAATAATGATCCTAATAACTCCGATCCGAACAAACCGTAGAGGAATCTGTGAAGGGCAATTCTTTTTTATATAAATTGACCAAGAAGGGTGTATTTTCGCATTCCTTCTGTACACAATGACCAACGGTAGTTTCTTTACGTAATCAGAATAAACGTACCGGAAATATGAGGTCAGGAAAATCGTGTCTTTTCGAAAAAGCAACCAATCTTCTCGTATCGGGCACGTGGCTTACTTATATTGGATAAAATATCAGGGTTGTTGTGGTTCCGACACGTCAGCAAAATCATTCTCCTTTATATTAAGAAGAATTGATTTGATAATGAATAAATATTCCCTAATAGAATAAGTTACAGTCACCAACCCAACTCCATTTTTGTTTCCTCAAAATCACAACATCATCAACAAATTTAATCTTATGTATATCCAATAACTTACAATAACTTGGATACAATCATTGATAAAGTAAAATTTCATATGTATAAAATTGGTGTGTGGGAACCAAAATTTTCGATGGTTACACTCTGAATGATGTTTTGCAGAATTGGGATGGAGTGTTAGGTACTTTGTAATGCAGACTACTACAATCTGTCTGAGGTTTTTAGCTTGGTTTTGTTTGTTTACAGACTGATGTTTTATGCATCAGTTCTTACATGTAATCTGGTGGCTCTACTACGACTGAGTCACTTTTGATTTGCAGTTAACCACCTCCTGGGTAGGATAGCTATTTTTTTCTTTTCAATATATTTCCTTTTGCATCAAAATAAAATATCCAACATTTCAATTAACGAAAATTTTCGTGGATTCAAACTTCTTCAAAAATATCATCAGGTTGATATATTGATGGAAATTCTTTTGAATTTTCGACCACAGAAGAAAAACCCATATCTATCCTATTAGATGTAGTATTAGAAATAGTAGTTTTAGATATTGATTCCATAACTAGAACAAATACTAGTAACTTCGATCATTGGAAGTATAGAAAAATAACTAAGAATTACCTGAATTGAAATGAAAAAATGAAACATATCTGAGAAAATCTACTAAGTTAACAGCATGCATGTTTCTCTATCTCTCATTTGTCTTGGTACTTCATTGCATAGGCGTAAGACCAATGATGCGGGACCGTACTATGGGCATAAGATACCTAGGCATCCACCTTGGGCTAGGGCCCCCTAAATATTTTTTAAATTTTAAAAAGATTATATATTACCCAGCTTATTACTTTGCATTCAGTAGTTCTTATTAGCCAACCATTTTTTTTAAAATTTTTATCTCAACACATCTTAAAAATTAAATTGCCATCAAATTGAACAAGTTTAAGCTTGCACAAATATATAACTCAAGAGATTTAACAAAAAGAAATATTTATTTTTGTGTTATATGTGATACCATGTGTTTCACATACAAAATGTGGCACAGATAATATGAAATAAATATTCATTAGATATTGTATGATAGCGTCATATAATATACATATTAGAACAAAATGACATATTTGTTACCGAACCCAAAATGCTAGCTTGTTATCAAGCCTGAAACGCTAACTTGTGTCAAAAATAAAATTCCTAAAATGAACAAATTGATGCAAGAAATATAAATTTTACGCAGTTGTTTTTATTTGTACATTCTAATTTATATCATTAATGTTATTTTTACCGATGATGGAACATAAGACTTTTTTTTTTGAGCTCATATGTTTAGTATCTCGCCTAGAGCCCCTTAAAAATTGGTGCGGCTCTGAAAAATGACTTGGACCATCTTGTCTCAGTTTTTTTTTGTGTGCATTATTTGGGTAAAATAATTGTACCTTTGTTTCGTTTCCTTTCTATTTCGTTGAAGTTGGCTCTTAGTTTTTAAGGCTGATGACTGGGGTGTGATTGATGTTTTTCAGATATTTTGTTATCACATTACATGTAAGTAGCAAGTATGGAATTGATAACTGGAACATATATGGCAGGGATTATGTGTCTTATTTGTGCAGTGACTTTAATCATTACTATTTACTGGAGGCTTGAGATATTCGTCGCTCAGACGGTTCAAGGAAAATTAACCATGATAGGCACGGTTATGGCAATTGGAGGTACAATAATGCTAAGTTTCTACAATGGTAGCATTAATTACTCCTTTTCAAACGAAGCGCAAGTTAGGGTTCGTTCCACAACCGACACTTCGAGGCGTAGGACTTGCTTTGGGGAGTGTTTTCTCCCATTCAACTTGGCTAGTAATCTTCTCAAATATAGTTTAGAAAATATTTATGGCTTCAATGCAACTTGTCGCCTATGATTTATGCACAGTGACAGATTGGTCTTAGTGGAGGCTACAGCGGAATATTTTTATGTTGTTGATATATTTGGTATGTGAATTACAGAAAATTTTCAATAAATTAATTTGTCCAAATTAATAAATTATTAAATATACCAAATTTCAATGTCAAAAATAAATGTGTAGATCATTTTTATATAATAAAAATATCTAGAAATTTTATTTCCTAATTATATATTGTATGTACGCAAATGTATATACTTTCATGTTAAAATTCAAATAATAACAGTACTACAAAATCACTCTAAAACTTTTTAAGAGACCGCAACAATTTAGAAATAAATAAAGTCCAATGTTATACAAATGTGAACAAAAAACAAACAACTTTCAATTTTTATTTTAATAAGGGCACCCATAATTTAGTGCTATTACGGTGATTATTAATTTATACATTAGTTGGGCCCTATTGGAAGCTTAAATTTTTTATTATCTTATAAATTTAGCAGAGTTATTAATTTAGCATACTAGCCCCAAGTGGGCATTGGTAAAAAAATATTATTTTAGCGAAATTATTAATTTACCGCATATTAATTTAACGAAGTTCTACTATAGATTTTGTATACGAAAAAATTTATTTTATGTATTATGATATACTGTTATGCAATAAATATATAGTGGATTTACACCACACTTACACTCCTCTTCAGCACCATCCTTTTATCTCATTTTCACCTTTTCACTTCCGTCATTACTTTGTAACAACCACCATTAGCGGTAATTGATGCATGCTCTTTAAATCCATTGTAAATGCTCTAGTTTATATCCCTATAAATAGAGAGCATTTCCTTTGTAATTGTGATTTCTAATGAGAATTATCTTCTTCTTTTCTCTCTACTTTTTATGTCTCCTTTTAGTTTATAACACGTTATCAGCACGGTCTACACCGAGCTTCGAAATTTCTAAGAAGAAAATCAGCAAAGGAGTATTGGTGTTATAAGAAAATTTTCTTTCTAACAATTTATATTTATATTAGTGTTTATGGGTAAAAATCTTTTCCACCGATTTCGGTAAATTCGGTAGGTGAGTGAGAAACTGGTTTAAACCCTAAACAAATGTGTTGCACGTGAGCACTTTCTAGATTCGAGAGATCAATCTGCATGTCCGGCCCTAAAACCAAGAAATGGTCGTTCCAGGACTTGCTTCGGTCCAAAGTGGAGGAGAAAGGTTGATTTGGGGAGGGAAGCAAAGAAAGGTGTTGAGACCAGAATAATTCCGGGAGAGTAGTATCTCGACTTGTATCAGAAAGTGAAAGCTTCGGAAGCTTGCAAGAGATGAAAGCTTTTTTGGAGAGCTTGCAAAGTTGCCTTTTCTGATAGTGTTGTGTTTTTCTCCTAACCGAGACTGTTGTCTGGTGGAAATAGGTAAGACCTATTTATACAAGTCGAGATTGAAACGTACCATGGCCTCATGAAGGAAGAGAGTAAAGGGTGAAATAATGGGAGGAGGTGGTAACCGCATGGTGTTTATGGGTGAAAACATTTTCACCATTATTTCCTCATTTATTTGACCGCTTTATTCATATTCACGCTTTCTTAATGTGAGCGTAGTGTACGCTGCATGCTGTGACCGCCAAACCAAAACCCTAGAAAGCATCCCCAGTTTGTGTTGATGTCTCGAGTGTTGGTTGCACCTTGAGTGCAAGTGGCGCCGCTAGTGGCGCGTGTGGCATGTGCCACTGGCATGTGCGGAATGCCTTTGTTGCGGGTTGCACCTTGAGTGCAAGTGGTAATGCCAGAGCTGCTAGTGGCGTGTGTGGCATGAGCCAATGGAATGTGCGGAATGCCTTGGTGGTAGGTTGTACGTTGAGTGTAAGTGGCAATGCCAGAGATGCTAGTGGCGTGTGTGGCAAGTGCCAATGGCGTGTGCGGAATGCCTTCGTGGTAGGTTGCACGGTTTGCAAGTTAGGCTACCAGCGTGCGTGTTTGGCATGTGTCAATGGCACGCATGGCCATTAGGGCTATGTCACAGTAAGAAAAGCTACCAGCGATGCATGTTGGCATGTGCCAATGGCATGCGTGGCCAATTTGGGTCACGACACAGTAGGAAAAGCTACCGGCGAGCGTGTTGGCATGCGTGGCCAATTTGGGTCACGACACTGGTAGGAAAAGCTACCCGGCGAGCGTGTTGGCATGTGTCAATGGCATGCGTGGCCAATTTGGGTCACGACACTGTAGGAAAAGCTACCAGCGAGCGTGTTGGCATGTGCCAATGGCATGCGTGGCCAATTTGGGTCACGATCCGGTAGGAAAAGCTACCGAAATGAGCGTGTTGGCATGTGCCAATGGCATGCATGGCCAATTTGGGTCACGGCCGGTAGGAAAAGCTACCGAGGGTAGCGTGTTGGCATGTGCCAATGGCATGTGTGCCAATTTGGGTCCCCTGGTAGGAAAAGCTACCAATGAGCGTGTTGGCATGTGCCAATGGCATGCGTGGCCAATTTGGGTCGCGTCCCGGGTAGGAAAAGCTACCGGCGAGCGTGTTGGCATGTGCCAATGGCATGCGTGGCCAATTTGGGTCGCGTCCTGGTAGGAAAAGCTACCAGCGAGCGTGTTGGAATGTGCCAATGGCATGCGTGGCCAATTTGGGTCGCGGCCTAGTAGGAAAAGCTACCAGCGAGCGTGTTGGCATGTGCCAATGGCATGCGTGGCCAATTTGGGTCGCGTCCTGGTAGGAAAAGTTACCAGCTAGCGTGTTGGCATGTGCAATGGCATGCGTGGCCAATTTGGGTCGCGTCCTGGTAAGAAAAGCTACCAGCGAGCGTGTTGGCATGTGCCAATGGCATGCGTGGCCAATTTGGCCTAGGTTGCATGGTTTGCAAACCTAGGCGCGGGCGCCATTTTGGCATGGCGTGGCTAGGGCCAAGGTAAGGGTGCTTGGCTTGGCGTGGCGTGACTAGCGTAGCTAGGGCCAAGGCAGAGTGCTTGGCTTGGCGTGGCGTGACTAGTGTAGCTAGGGCCAAGGCAGAGTGCGTTTGGCATGGCGCGGCTAGCTCGGGCTAAGTAGGGCTGGCATGATTTGCCATTGGCACGGAGGTGCGGCTAGCATGGTTGGCATGCTTTGGCGCGTTTGGTGTGACTATCATAGCTAGGGCCAAGGCAGAGTGCGTTTGGCATGGCGCGGAAGGCTTGGGCTAGGTGTGGGCGGCATGATTTGCCATTAGCACGGAGGTGCGGCTAGCATGGTTGGCATGCTTTGGCGCGTTTTGGTGTGGTCGGCATGATTTGCCATTGGCACGAGAGGTGTGTCTAGCTTGGGCTAGGTGTGGTCTGGCATGATTTGCCATTGGCACGGAGGTGCGCTAGCATGGTTGGCATGCTTTGGCGCATTTGGTGTGGCTGGCATGATTTTCCATTGGCACAGAGGTGCGGCTAGCTTGGGCTAGGTGTGGCGGGCATGATTTGGCATTGGCACGGAGGTGCGGCTAGCATGGTTGGCATGCTTTGGCGCGTTTGGTATGACTAGCATAGCTAGGGCCAAGGCGAGTGCGTTTGGCATGGCGCGGCTAGCTTGGGCTAGGTGTGGTCGGCATGATTTTCCATTGGCACGGAGGGGAATTAGGGTTTTGTTCGTTGTAACCTAATTTGAAAAAATACCCCCTATTAATTACCGACTATATGCATTAAATGTTCTAATAAATGTATCACCTAGACACGTTAGGTTATTCTGGGTTTTACGATTTTACCCTTTGTCTAAAAACCACCATCAACATTAAGTCCCCCCGCTTAGCTCGGAACAGGAGCTTTGTTGCGAGGTAAGCATAAGATGGTGACAAACTATCAACAAGAAATCGTAAAGAAAATTGAGGAGGCTTGTCGACCTTTTATAAATAGGATTAGGAATCCTTGCCTCCGCGCTTTTACACAAATCGGGAGGTCGGCACAATTGGGAAGTCGGCATCATTGAGAGACATGAAGTCAGGCGGCATTGAGAAGTTGACGCGAGTTGGGAAACTGAGCGTGCTAGCTGGCGGGACCGGCGCAAGGTGGGGAAGCTGATCGTGCTAGCTGGTGGGATCGGCGCAAGGTGAGGAAGCTGAGCGTGCTAGCTGGCGTGACTTGGGCGGTCATTGGGAAGTTGGCGCAGTTTGTGGGGCCGGTGTAAACAAGGAGGGAGTAGGTGTTTCTACAGATAGCAAAGTTTCCTTATTTTTTGCCTTCCTTCACGCCCGGCTTCAATCAGGGCATTATCCATGCTAAAATCTGGAAGCGTTATGTCCCTCATTGCTTCCTTTCCTTTTTAAGGTTCCGTATTCATACCCAACGCAATTGTACCGTCTCCCTTGTTTGAGAAAAGGTTCTTCTTGTTGAGTTTCTTTCTTTGCCTAGAGACGAATCATCCTCTAAACATCCAGATTCTCCAAGTGAAGGCGCGAGGTCTGACTCTTGCAAAAGCACCACGACTAGGGTTATTCGGGCTAAGAAGATCATCTTTGGTATGTTTTCTTCTTCTTCTCTGTCATGTTATCCTCTTTTTATATGTGTATAGATAGGGTGGAACTTGATCATTTTCCCCATTTTTGCAAAGTGTATGATGGGACCCTCCAGGGATGGCCGCGCCTGTAACTCTTCGGAGAAGGACTTCAGAATTAGCGGAGATCGATCTTCTTCTCTTGAGGAGGAACTGGTTGGGATTGAATCTCTGTTCCATGAAGCTAGTGAAATCATTAAGGACCTCCCTTCCATCTATCCCCATGAAGAACAGGTGCATGTTCGGACTTTCTTGGGTTCAGTGAGCATGGAGGAGGGGCGAGAAAACGAGAAAGAGTCTTGGCATATTGAGAAACTTCAGTGCGGCAAAACCTTTCTTCGGTCCGGGTATGGTGCGGATCGGACTGTTTCTAGGTCGAAGCGACGGAAAAGCGAACGTGTGAGGCCCTTGGAGGAGAGCGCCATGATTTTTGATTTTGATGCGGATGAATCAAAAAGCTTTCGAAGTGTCAATGAGAAAACCTTCAAAGGAGCATATGATGGAAACGAAATAGCCTTTGAAGTTGATGCCAAAGGTGTCGTTGGTGATATCGGAGGGGTCATGGTGGCGTATGCTGGACCGGTCGTCGGGGAGGACATTGATGCTGCTGTGGTTGCTTCAGGATGGGATGTTGAGGTTGCTGCTGCTAACACCGTTGAATGGAACCTTTGTTGCCCGAGGGATTGCTGGGGGAAGTGCTTGAAGATAGCCTTGCCCGAGGGGACTTGTGCTCCATCCTTCGAGGGCTAGTTCCTCCCTTTTGTTATTTCTGTTAGCTGTTTAGTTCCCCTGATGTGTTTTTTTTTTTTCGTAATCTCATCTTTACCTTCTTCTTCATCAGTCAACATTTTGCTTCATATATATTTTTTGAAAGAGGTTGTGGTATGATGGCTCTTCAATGGTTTTCTGGGTTTATATGATGTATTTCTCTTATATCTGGAGAATTTGCTTGGAAAGTGATGTATTTATGCTATTTTTTTTATTTTATTTTTTGACGAAAAAGGGAATCCCCATGGAAAAATACAAACGGTGTATTCATCTTGGGGGAGTACAACTACTAAGAGGAATTGTTAAAGGAAATACTAAAAGGGGGAGTGACTGGGAAGTACAGCATTTTAGGGATTGGAGGCCTTGAGCCATCGCGAGTGAATTATCACGCCTACGGGTGTGTGTCTCGCATTGATGAGCTTGCAATATCCTCCCAAAAGGGTATCCGCAACCCAGATATACTATTTCGTCTTCTCTTTCATTGGGCGAATCGGTTTGAATAGCCATTTTTACTTGTCATCCTCCCAACTTGAAACGAGCTTTCCTTAACCACTACATCTCCGATTGAAAACGGGTTCGGGACGTTGCGCAAACCGTTTGAGTCTTGGCTTCGTTGGTTTCAATAGAAGTTTCCAAGCTTCTTGCAAAGTGTTCAAATGGTCCAGCTCCCCATTCACATTTCTTGACAGCGTTCGTGCGATAATCGCGCCGAGTCCCCATGACGGAATGGGGAAGGAAAGACTGGTTTGCGAGAAAAGGTTGCTCGGTCAGACTTACTTGCATTTGAAAACCATGAGATAACGCCAACGGGTCCTCTCCGGATGTCTGGGTTCCTTCAATAGTTCGTTGATGCGACAACCAGTGGGATGATTTTTTTGAAATTCCTTCGGGCGTGGACGTCGGCAGAGGGTGCACATCCAATTTCGCCTTGTTGTCGAGCACCCATAAGCGTCCCAATATCATGTCATGATCTAGTTCTTTGACAATGTGGAATTTGCTATGCGTTATAGCGTCTCCCATCTTGATCTCTAGGTTGATGTAGCCATGCGTGTTCAAAGTTTCTCCTCTCAAGTTCTTAATCACGGACGGGGAATAGGTAGCGTCTTGTTTTGTAAATCCTGCTGCCTTTAGTGTCTTGAAAGTAATGATGTTGTGGTCATAGGTCGTGTCGATGAGCGTGTCGTCAAATTCGTTACCTCTTAAACGGGACGTGGTCAGCAGTCCCCAGTTCTCCTTTTTGGTTTTTCCTGTTTGGGAAGCTTGGGCCCCTGGCATGGTTTCCGGGGAGAGAAAAAGTCGTTTGTCGGATACAACACGATTGAGAGCTGCGAAAATATCTTGGCGCTGCATCTTGGAAAGATAGAGAATTTCGCATACATGTTGCATCATGGATTGTACGGGTCTCGTGCACGGAGTCCCTGGAGGACCCGCAGTTTCTTATCGGGAGTGGGTCTCGATGCACTCTTTCGTCTCCTGGTTGGAGTCCTCCCGCTTCTATCCTTTCTTTGAAAATATGCTTTAGTCCTGCTCCAATCGCTGGTCGAGTGGTGAACGAACTGTGGTAATGGCGGTACTTGGGGTTCGCCATCTCAGCCTCGGTTGGTGGACGTGCGGGAGGTGGCGGTCGATAACATCATCTTGAACCCGGGTCTTCTAGGAGGTCAATCACCTCCTCGATGGGAAACGGAAATCAAGGGTATCCCCTTCGGTCTCATGATGCTTTGCATGGGAGTTTTAGTGACGGTCTTTCGTGGCGGGGGTTCCTTCTGGCTGCGCCGCGCTTCACGTTTTGGGCCGGTGGCTCGTAGTTGGGGCTTTCCTTTTTCCCCTTTCGTTTACTATGTTCACGGAGGATGAGCCGGCATTAAATTGCTTGCGATGAGGCGTCTACTCCCGCGAGTTTCACGCGTGTCTTCGATTCGAATCGGCCTAGCTCTTTCTAGTAATGCTTTGGTGCTTTGTTGTTGCGGATCGTCTGCGGCTTCATGGAGTCGGAGAACGTTTGGAAGCGTAAGTTTTCCAAAGAGGCGCGGTAAATAGGAACCATACCATTGATGCACGCGTTCACCAGGATGTTGCTCGGTCACGTTTGGGTCGTGACGATCGAGTGCTTGAACCACGAACCTTTGACGAAATCATTCGGATGTTCATTATCCCACCGGTACATTCTTCCGAGGTCCGAGAAAGTAACTTGTTCGGACATGAAGAAGTATTTCTTGTAAAACGCAGTGACCATGCTACTCCGATTAGAATGTTTGTTCGGTGGGATGCGGTTGTACCATGTATACGCCCTTCCAAGAAAGTGACTTTGAGAATTCCCTTAAACGAAGAACGTGATTATATTCATGTTCACCTAGGGATTCCGGAAACGGGAGACATGCTCATGTGCACTCCCGGTACCATCGTACGAGATAAATTGAGGAGAAGAGTACCCCCTTGGGAGAGGGATTCTCTGCATTTCGGATGGGTAAGGGGGTTGGTGATGATGCACGTCCAATTCATCATTCTTGATTCGGTTGCGGAGAAGTTGTTCCAGATCTTCTCGCGTGACGAAGTTAGGCGGCTGATTTCTTTCTAACGGGATTCTAGCGCGAGTTTCCTCATCCGTGGAGGCGTGCTCCGCCGAGGTGTCTTGGAGTCGGGGTTGTTGGAGACGTTCCTAAGCGGTTACGGAGGACGCGACTCACGTGGTAGTCGCTCCGTCGAGCCTTGAGAAAGATGAGTACCTCCTTCTGCGTTGAAACCATATCCGTCTGGGCTCTGGAAAGCATCTCTTGTCATTCCATCAAATCAGCGATGGTGACATAAGGACGACTTCCTCTGGTCCCTCCGGTCTCTCATCCCGTCGGCGGGGTAGTTGGAACCTTAGTTGTAGTCGGAGGCGCCATGCTAGACGAAGCATTCGGGGCCGTAGCGGCGGCTCTGGCCCTAGTGACTAGTGGCGTGACACACGAAAAGATATTTTCGTTGCCATGATTAGAGGGTTGTGCAGATACACTAGAGGAGGCAGCGGCTCGGCCCAGTGATTGCGGTGTTACGCTTGAGGGAGTGCATTCGATGTTACTGTAGTCAGCAGGTGATGCAACAACGTTATTGGGAGAGACACTAACATCAGGGATGCGTTCTGTGCTGGTGCTCTCGGCAGCCGCTCTGGACCTGAGTTCCACCATGTTCGGATTTGACGTTCGGGAAACGAAATCAGGAGTCGGAGTTGGTATTGTAACCGATAGATCAATCCTCCCGCTGTGGTCGCCAATTATTTATGGGTAAAAATCGTTTCCACCGATTTCGGTAAATTCGGTAGGTGAGTGAGAAACTGGTTTAAACCCTAAACAAATGTCTTTGCGTGAGCACTTTATAGATTCGAGAGATCAATCTGTACAAGTCCGGCCTAAACCAAGAAATGGTCGTTCCAGACTTGCTTTGGTCACAAAGTGGAGGAGAAAGGTTGATTTGGGGAGGGAAGCAAAGAAAGGTGTTGAGACCAGAATAATTCTGAGAGAGTAGTATCTCGACTTGTATCAGAAAGTGAAAGCTTCTGAAGCTTGCAAGAGATGAAAGCTTTTTTGGAGAGCTTGCAAAGTTTCCTTTTCTGAGAGTGTTGTGTTTTTCTCCTGACCGAGACTGTTATGCGGTGGAAATAGGTAAGACCTATTTATACAAGTCGAGATTGAAACGTACCGGCCTCATGAAGGAAGAGAGTGAAGGGTGAAATAATGGGAAGAGGTGGTAACCGCATGGTGTTTATGGGTGAAAACGTTTTCACCATTATTTCCTCATTTATTTGACCTCTTTATTCCTATTCACGCTTTCTTAATGTGAGCGTAGTGTCGTTGCATCTTTGTGACCGCCAAACCAAAACCCTAGAAAGTATCCCCGGTTTGTGTTGATGTCTCGAGTGTTGGTTGCACCTTGAGTGCAAGTGGCGCTGCTAGTGGCGCGTGTGGCATGTGCCACTGGCATGTGCGGAATGCCTTTGTTGCGGGTTGCACCTTGAGTGCAAGTGGTAATGCCAGAGCTGCTAGTGGCGTGTGTGGCATGTGCGGAATGCCTTGGTGGTAGGTTGTACGTTGAGTGTAAGTGGCGATGCCAGAGCTGCTAGTGGCGTGTGTGGCAAGTGCCAATGGCGTGTGCGGAATGCCTTGGTGGTAGGTTGCACGGTTTGCAAGTTAGGCTACCAGCGTGCGTGTTTGGCATGTGTCAATGGCACGCATGGCCATTAGGGCTATGTCCGGTAAGAAAAGCTACCAGCGATGCATGTTGGCATGTGCCAATGGCATGCGTGGCCAATATGGGTCACGACCTGGTAGGAAAAGCTACCAGCGAGCAAGTTGGCATGTGCCAATGGCATGCGTGGCCAATTTGGGTCACGGCCTAGTAGGAAAAGCTACTAGTGAGCGTGTTGGCATGTGCCAATGGCATACGTGGCCAATTTGGGTCACGACCTAGTAGGAAAAGCTACCAGCGAGCGTGTTGGCATGTGCCAATGGCATGCGTGGCCAATTTGGGTCACGGCCTGGTAGGAAAATCTACCAAATGGCGTGTTGGCATGTGCCAATGGCATGCGTGGCCAATTTGGGTCACGGCCTGGTAGGAAAAAGCTACCGGCGAGCGTGTTGGCATGTGCCAATGGCATGCGTGGCAAATTTGGGTCACGGCACAGTAAGAAAAGCTACCCCGGCGTGTTGGCATGTGCCAATGGCATGCGTGGCCAATTTGGGTCACGGCCTGGTAGGAAAAGCTACCCGTGAGCGTGTTGGCATGTGCCAATGGCATGCGTGGCCAATTTGGGTCACGTCCTGGTAGGAAAAGCTACCAGCGAGCGTGTTGGCATGTGCCAATGGCATGCGTGGCCAATTTGGGTCGCGTCCTGGTAGAAAAAGCTACCAGCGAGCGTGTTGGCATGTGCCAATGGCATGCGTGGCCAATTTGGGTCACGGCCTGGTAGGAAAAGCTACCAGCGAGCGTGTTGGCATGTGCCAATGGCATACGTGGCAAATTTGGGTCACGACCTAGTAGGAAAAGCTACCAGCGAGCGTGTTGGCATCTGCCAATGGCATGCATGGCCAATTTGGGTCACGGCCTGGTAGGAAAAGCTACCAGCGAGCGTGTTGGCATGTGCCAATGGCATGCGTGGCCAATTTGGGTCACGGCCTGGTAGGAAAAGCTACCAGCGAGCGTGTTGGCATGTGCCAATGGCATGTGCCAATGGCATGCGTGGCCAATTTGGGTCACGGCCTGGTAGAAAAGCTACCAGCGAGCGTGTTGGCATGTGCCAATGGCATGCGTGGCCAATTTGGGTCACGGCCTGGTAGGAAAAGCTACCAAATGAGCGTGTTGGCATGTGCCAATGGCATGCGTAGCCAATTTGGGTCACGACTGGTAGGAAAAGCTACCGGCGGCGTGTTGGCATGTGCCAATGGCATGCGTGGCCAATTTGGGTCACGGCCTTGTAGGAAAAGCTACCAGCGAGCGTGTTGGCATGTGCCAATGGCATGCGTGGCCAATTTGGGTCACGGCCTGGTAGGAAAAGCTACCAGCGAGCGTGTTGGCATGTGCCAATGGCATGCGTGGCCAATTTGGGTCGCGTGGCATGTGCCAATGGCATGCGTGGCCAATTTGGGTAGGAAAAGCTACCCGGCGAGCGTGTTAGCATGTGTCAATGGCATGCGTGGCTAATTTGGGTCGCGTCACGGTAGGAAAAGCTACCGGCGGCGTGTTGGCATGTGCCAATGGCATGCGTGGCCAATTTGGGTCGCGTCCTGGTAGGAAAATCTACCAACGGCGTGTTGGCATGTGCCAATGGCATGCGTGGCCAATTTGGCCTAGGTTGCATGGTTTGCAAGCCTAGGCGCGGGCGCCATTTTGGCATGGCGTGGCTAGGGCCAATGTAAGGGTGCTTGGCTTGGCGTGGCGTGACTAGCATAGCTAGGGCCAAGGCAAAAGTGCTTGGCTTGGCGTGACGTGACTAGCGTAGCTAGGGCCAAGGCGGAGTGCGTTTGGCATGGCGCGGCTAGCTCGGGCTAAGTGTGGCTGACATGATTTGCCATTGGCACGGAGGTGCGGCTAGCATGGTTGGCATGCTTTGGCGCGTTTGGTGTGACTAGCATAGCTAGGGCCAAGGCGAGTGTGTTTGGCATGGCGCGGCTAGCTTGGGCTAGGTGTGGGCGGCATGATTTGCCATTGGCACGGAGGTGCGACTAGCATGGTTGGCATGCTTTGGCGTGTTTTGGTGTGGGCGGCATGATTTGCCATTGGCACGAGGTGCGGCTAGCTTGGGCTAGGTGTGGTCACATGATTTGCCATTGGCACGGTGGTGCGGCTTGCATGGTTGGCATGCTTTGGCGCGTTTGGTGTGGCTGGCATGATTTGCCATTGGCACAGAGGTGCGGCTATCTTGGGCTAGGTGTGGCTGGCATGATTTGCCATTGGCACGGAGGTGCGGCTGGCATGGTAGGCATGCTTTGGCGCGTTTTGGTGTGACTAGCATAGCTAGGGCCAAGGCAGAGTGCGTTTGGCATGGCGCGGCTAGCTTGGGCTAGGTGTGGCTGGCATGATTTGCCATTGGCACGGAGGGGAATTAGGGTTTTGTTCGTTATATCCCTAATTTGAAAAAAATACCCCTATTAATTACTGACTATATGCATTAAATGTTCTAATAAATGTGTCACCGGTGACATTAGGTTATTCGGGGTTTTACGATTTTACCCTTTGTCTAAAAACCACCATCAACAATTAGTAATTGTTTTATAAATCTTTAAATATGCTTGCAAAGTATAATTTTAAATTTTATGTTTACTTTTGGTTTGATTTTTCGTATGTACTCTGAAAAGGCGAGGGTACCCAAATATACCTCAAGCTAAAACTTTTCCTACCTATAATTCCTTTCTCCGAAAGTGATTGTCTCTGGACTGAGTCGAGACAATACAACTAGTCGGTTCACACTTCGTGTGATCGTCTATGGATACGAGATCGAGACAATACAACAACGAAGTATGTTACTTGATAAAAAGGTTCGGACTTAACCAAACACAATATGATTCACTTATCAAGTAAATAGGAATTAACGTTTGTGTAATTTACTATAATTATAATAAAACAATTATAATGCGGAAATATAAAGTAAATGACACAAAGAAGATTTTGTTAACGAGGAAACCGCAAATGCGAGAAAAACCACTGGACCTTGTCCAATTGAATACTCTCGGGATTAAGACGCTACACAAAATTACACCTAACTTCGTATAGTTGAGACCAAGCAACTGAACCTATAGTTCACCTAGTTCCGTCTGTATTCCCACGCCTCAAACTTATAAAAAAGTCACGTACTTGGAACAATTCCTTTGGTTCGTATTCCAAACAGTAAAGGAACAACAAATCTGTTTGGTATCAACTCTCTTCAACCAAGTGATAAGAGTCGGACAAAGGCTCTTCCGTTTATCTTAACATAAACTCCTTCGTCGGGTCCTTAGATCTATATTATGTTCAATTACCGAAGTAATCGTTTAAGATTAAGCCAATCAACACTCTTAATCCAAAGAATTGTGTTAATGCCGATCTACTCAATTAATCAATCCAATCTACCACAAGGATAAACCGATTATTAATTGGATCCTCTTTTACCGAAACAAGTATTGTGCACACCAAAGATTATAAACCCAAGTCAGATCTTCAATATCTTCTTTGTCTTGAAATCTTCTTAAATCTTCAATAAAAACCTTCACACAATCACTTGAATCTCTTGTGATCAATCACGCACAGTACAGAGTCTGTTAACAATGGATTATCACAAGATCGTATTTAGGGCTAACAACAGTCTAAAGATCCCTGTCGAAACTATGAACTAGTTTGAGTGAATCTTATATCAGAAGAGAAGATTCTCAAACATAAACAAACTAGGTGCAATCATATTTCAACCACCGTTAGTCAATCAAATTAATCGAAAACAAAAGATAAACCGCAATTATCTAGCTTCCCACCAACGGTACACGCTAGAGCTTCTCAATCCCAAAGAAAACTTTAAACTGAGCGGCCGTAAGAGATTTCACCTAATTAGGTTACTCTCTTCTCCGAATAGGCGGCTATACCAGTAACAACAACAAAAGAGGAAGTCTGTTGTTACGAAGGATTAGTTTGCAAGAAAGGCAAACTTCAAGTATTTATAGACAAGGAAGTTTGGACACCAAGGAATTTCCAAAACCGAAAATATTCTCAAGATATTCATTAAAGCACAAATTCGGTTTCCATAATTCCCCGAAATGCTCTCATCCAAAAATAATGATCAAAATCTATCGGAAATCTAATTAGTAAATGCACATTACTAATTCTTATATTTCCCTACAAAATGAAATTAATAACCTTAATTAAAAGATTCTTAACTTACTTATGTTTCGATCATGGGATTCTCTTCCCTTAGATATTAGGAATAACTTTGAACAATTAAAGAAATAAACATTCACAGCACGTGTTCAAAGTATGTCGACATCCTTACTTTATAAGTTCTCTTTCACACTTACAACCTTGAAACTGATTTGCCATACTTCCAAACAAGTTTAGAATTGGTTCATCTGACTTTCAAGAACTATTTGATTGATCAAACAAACATTCAATCACACTCATGGGTTTAACGGTTCTACCAAAACAAGTTTTGGTTCTACCTTCCATGTGAGTATTGTGCATAGTCACACTAGATTTCCAAAATTCGGTTGACTAGGTACTAGGATCGGTTCCCCACATATATATGGTATCTAACTTATATGTGTTGCACATGTCCGTAGGATCGGTTCCCCTTTGCCTAACAACATGTTGCACATGTCCATATGATCGGTTCCTGTTTCTGCTATAAACCTTGCTACACCCCATACAAGGATCGGTTCCCCTTTGTGATGTATTGCACCTCTTACTAGGATCGGTTCCCTTTTCCCATATTTGGTCAGACATAAAATCACAAACCCGATCATACCATCTCAGGTGATTACTTAAGATCGGTTTCACTAATAAAAGTCATACCAATACACAAGTCAGGCCTTTGTGAATAGTTCTACCAAGAACACAAACAAGTTGTGAGCGGTTATACTCAATCACACATATTGGTTGTTCATAAGATATGCAATGAATAACAAAACCAATATCACCTGGCAATTTCCTTTTCGATTCACAAACAAGTTTATGAACTTACTTCCTTAGAACACATGTAAAACATTGTTCCCTAGGATGAAATCCTCACCTCATACCCATACATAATCACAATAGCATTCAAATAATTTGGCGATGTCTTATCTACAAAGTTTAATGGTTAAGAAATAAACCTCGTATTGTATTCCTTAATACTATGTCTATCTAGAGTTCAAATATGCTTCGTAGTTTTGTTTTCAATATGCACGACTTGAAAGATACGTTAGGGAATGAAACAGTTCAAGTCAAATATCACTAACCTCAAGTGGAAGGATGATTGTTGTCGTTGTAACTCCTTGGTTCTTCACATCTTCAAGACTTCGTAATACTTGTAATGTCTCATATCCTAATACTTTCAAGCTAACATATACGAAGTTGACTCTAGTACATAATCAAGCGACTCTTAACATGAGTTTTGATTCACTAAAATATGACAACCAAACTTGACATACCAACGCTTGGTGGGTTCAATCGAGCCATGCTCTAACATACTCTACTTGAATGGACTAATACAACTTTGATGCATAAGCAAACAGAGACAATCAATCGTATTGTTGGTTTCATTGCTAACCCATTTTTATACCAATTTTGTTAAGGTTTTTTATATAATATCTTTTAATTATTTTCTTAGATGCTAACTACATAATTTATTATTGAATCAATTTAGTTAGCCTTATTTGGTATTGAAAAGATGAGGGTACCCAAATACACCACAATCTTTTTCTTTCAACCTATAAGTCTTATACCATGTGTGATTGTCTATGGACAAAGTCAAAAAAATACGCCAAAAAAATATTTACTTGACAATAGTTACGGTAATAAAACCGATTGACTATACGATCAATGTCAAGTAATTCGGATTAAAGCACAAGTTTATTTATTTTATTATAATAAAACAATTATAATGCGGAAGTAAAGTAAATAACACGACACAAGAATTTGTTAACGAGGAAACCGCAATTACATAAAAACCACGGGACCTAGTCCAGTTTTCAATACTCTCAGAATTAAGTCGCGCTATACAAAGAACATAAGCCAACTTCGTATAGTTGAGACCAAGTAAACTACCCCTAGTTACTTAGTTTCCTCAGTATCTCTGCGTCTTCGACCTTTTAGTCACACACGTGAATCTCTAGACAAATCACAATTTCAAGTTGATTTACTCCTTTTGATCGTATTCCAAACATTAAAGGAATAAATCTGTTTGTAACCACTGTATTCAATCTTTGGTAAAAGATATGTTTGAGTTGTCAACAAATGCTCTTATGTTTAATCTAATAAACTCCTTTGTCTGGTTAGATCAATCTGAAACTTAATTACCGAAATAATCAATTTCCGGATCTGCAATCAAACAATATAGAACTCAAATAGTAACTATGTAATGACCCGTCCCTCCACCGATACTGTCCCTACTTATCCATTATGGATATCCGGCAGTGCGGGATTTTCAACGGGAATCGCTGCGGCAATCCAACGGAAACTTCCCGGGAAGTCACCCATCCCTGGATTACTCCCCTCCGAGCATGCTTAACTGTAGAGTTTTCTGCCAACTCTAGAGACAAATGTGCTGAAAAGGCCTCGGTGTTAGGAAATGACAAATCATTACATATATTCCATTCGGCCAACCACTGTCGAATATCATGGTATTACAATACCACCACCTTATATTGGAGCCGTCCTCGGCTCCAGAATATATTCGCAAGCCCAGATCTCCGACGTTCCCTGCCCCCCATGAGAAGCACATGGACCAACCCCTCCAGCGTACCTTCCCACCCTCGGCAGGTGACCTGTCGTCGACTCTGATACCATTTGTATGACCCGTCCCTCCACCGATACTTTCCCCACTTATCCACTGCGGATATCCGGCAGTGTGGGGTTTTCAACGGGCATCGCTGCGGTAATACAGAAGAAACTTCGCGGGAGGTCACCCATCCCTGGATTACTCCCGCCCGAGCATGCTTAACTGTAGAGTTTTCTGCCAACTCTGGAGCCAAATGTGCTGAAAATGCCTCGGTGTTAGGAAAGGACAAATCATTACTTATATTTCGTTCGGCCAACCACTGTTGAATATCGGGGTATTAAAAATTATAAAGTGATACCGATCTTAACAACTAGATAATCACAAGTCTATTTAATATAAACAAGATCTAGTTGTATCCCAACCGATCAAGATGTGTGCACAAATTCATAAGATACGAAAACTAATAAGAAAATCCTTTTCATCTTCAATCAAATCTTCAATTGCCTTCTTAAATAACCTTTATTTGAATCCTCTTGTGATCAATCACACACAGAACGGAGTCTGTTAACAATGGATTATCACAAGATGTCTTGAGATCTACAAATAGTTCTAAAGATCTCGTCGATACTTTGATCTAGTCTGAGTGACCCTTATGTCATAAGAGAAGGATCTCAAGAATAATCAAAGTAGGTGAAATCAAAGTTTCAACAACCGTTAGTCAATCAAATAAATAATCGAAAACTAAAATAACAATGCAATTATCTAGTTTCCCACCAACGGTACTCGTATAGCTTCTTGATCCCACATAAGTCTTTAAACGAGCGATCGTAAGAGATTTCGCCTAATTAGGGTACTTTTCTCTCCTGATAGACGGCTCCACCATAAACAACACGAATGAAGTTTGCCTGTCTCTTAAGATAGTTTGCAAGAAATGCAAACTCAAGTATTTATAGACCAAGGTTGTTTGGACAACAAGGAAATTCCAAAAACGAAAATATTCTCAAGATATGCAATAAAGTACCTAATTTCGGTTTTCCTATTTCCATTAAATGTCAAACAATATTTCCGAAATCTCTCTTAGAAAATTTATATTATTAGTTTAGCACATTAACTAATAATCCTTTTCTAGATTATATACTTTAATTGATGGAAATTAAAACATATAAAATAAAAATCATAATTAAATGCTTTTCAGTAAATCGTTACCTTAGTTTCCATAATCTCTTCTCCCCAGAGAGATATATCATTTAACCACCAGTTCAATAAGAACTTTCCCCTGTTTGTTTTCATCCTCTCGCAAGAACAAAAGAACAACAACAAAGACAAAACAACATTTACCGGATAAAGGTTGAATCGGTTTTAACCATTGCGTGCCAATAACAAAAGTTCAAACCCAAAAATCATATGTTATGCTAAACATAGCTTATGTAAACACAAATTGATAGCAACATCATTGTGACTTTCACACATGAGTTTTAATTGTATATCCGTATGATCCTTTGATAAAGCCTACCTTAAAAGACTGGAACTTAATCCCGCTAAATCAAAAATCCACACAAATCATAAGGGATACAACCAATATATATTGGAACTGAAACACTATGGTTTATCCCATAAACTCGATTTGCAATACACCATAAATATTCAACATAAAATCAAGTATTGCAATTACGTCAATCATGTAGGATATGAAATTACAAAACCAATGCAAAAAGAATGAGGTCATTCCGAGTTCGGACGAAGATGTTATGGGCAAAACAATTTTAAACTCCTTTAGTATGGACTAGAACCAATCTTACCATGATCCGTGGAATAGGTTATGACCGTTTATACATTGGTCCCTAGGTTAGGTTGGAACCGATCCTAACATGAATCCATACACAAAACAATTTTAGGCATAACTTTTGCATATGATGTCCGAATTCAGTGATTTTTGGCTCGTTTTAACCGTATAAACAAGAGCTACACATATATTACCTCTAGATATCAACTCCATAAACTCAAAATTACCGCTTCTATTAAGATCTCAATTATGGATAGATAAGGTATGAGTAAAGAAGAGAAACATCTCTCTGAAGATATTAATTAGTCATATAATAACCGAGAGGTCATGTGCTTTCTCACCTTTCAAAAAATTGAGTACAAAGGTAAGCATGCACATTCCAACACAACTAGGTTGTGTTGAGTTGAGCCTTATCTTGTTCGTCACAGGTGACTAAGACAGACTCATCATTCTTGACCTCTTGTTTGGTTTCTTTCTCTTCCGTCTCTTGTATTTATTCTTTGAATTGTGATGAAGAGTGTCAATATCACAACATTCATTCGTACAAGAGACTTTGGACAACAAGATGTCTTTTCTTAGTCTTTCAAGAAGACTCTAGAAAACGTTGTTACCAACGTTTATCAATTGAGTGTCATTCTTGTGACTAACTTCGGCCCCTCTTTTGCTATGGAGGACTTCAGGACCCATTTATAGATAGGTTTCGCAGGAACTGCTTTTTCCTTCATACCATTGGGACTATTGCCCTTTTGGTTACTTTGCGAAACACCCTTTCTCCAATTTGGAACATCGGATGTCATCTCTCTTTCTATAATCAGGTATTTTATGAGATGACCTTGTTGAGAGATAGGCAAAACTTGAACTATCATTATAATAATTCTTTTTCCTAAACTTTGTACAATAGCGATCTGAGTTCTTTAGGGGAGAAAACATAGCCAATTTGTTTGATACAAAATAAAGTGCATCTTGCATCTTACAAACTTTGCATCCCCATTGCAAGTGTCCTTTATTACAACAAAAATAACAATGTTTAGTAACATAATTAAGAAGTGTTAGTTTTAATGTTACCTTTTTGTGGATCCACTTGCATTGGAGCTTGAAGAGTATTTTTCTTCTTCTTATCTTTATTGAACGTTGTTGCTTTCTTGACATTAGCTGAAGTCCTCTCTTTGACAGGTACACTTGAAGAGTCTGGTTGAACATGAATCTTGGGCATGACGGACTCTACTTCTTTACAAGAAATAGGAGCATCTTTGACATCAGTGGAAGCCTCTAGTTCAGAAGAATTTGTAGCTTTGACAAATTTTACCTCTTTGCTAATATTTGAAGCATCTGTTCCCTTATAGCCTAATCCTCGTGTATCACGATGATTTTTACTTGCTTCTAGCATTGAGGTTAAATTGTTTGAGCTATCAATGCACTTTTTCAAGTTAAATTGTCTTCTTTCAACGTCTAGATTTTATCAAGAGCACCAGTTAGATCAGCTTCAAGACGTTTTTCTCGAGAGAGATATGTACCTTTTTTCTCTTCAAAACTCTTTTGTTGAGAGTTAATCTTTGCTTCACATTCAGCAAGTTTTCTTTTTAACAAAAAGAGATCTCTCCGAAAATTTTCACATTCTAATTTCTTACAATTTAGATCTTATGTACGATCTTTAAGAAGAGATTCAGTGATGCGAAAACCACTATATTGTCCTTGGAAAACTTTTGTCAACTTCTTGTTCTGTTGACAAAGAGGGATTATGAGAACAATAAGATCAGAAGTTTTTCAGTTTTATCTTTGTCAAAGGAGAGTATTCTGAGATATCCTCGTCCATATCTTGATCAAAATCTGAGTTACCATCATCGAAAATTTCATCCAACTGTTTATCTAGGAGTAATTCCAAGTTATCAACAGTTTCTACATCATTAACAAGATGAACTTGTCTAATAGATTCTCTCGACATGATTTTATAAACATCTTCAGATATTGATTCGAATGGGATGCCATCATCAAGTCTTAGATCTTTTCGCACCAAACACAATTGTTATATCTTTTCGCGTTTGCCTGCTATGATACCAATTGAAAAGACAAGGGTACCCAAATATACCACAATATTTTTAATTCAACCTATAAGTCCGATATCTTAATTAAGTAATCAAATGTGGACAAAGTCGAGACAATACAACTTAAAGATACTCACTTGATAATAGTTACGGTCGGAAACCGATTTAATATAAGATCAATATCAAGTGATTGGGATTAACGCACAAGTGTATTTACTTTATTATAATAAAACAATTACCATGTTGAAGTAAAGTAAATAACACAACACAAGATTTTGTTAACAAGGAAACCGCAAACGCAGAAAAACCTCGGGACCTAGTATAGTTTTGAATACTCTCAAAATTAAGCCGCTATATAAAGAACAAAAGCCAACTTCGTATAGTTGAGACCAAGTAAACTACCCCTATTAACTTAGTTTCCTTAGTATCCGTGCGTCTTCGACCTTTTGGCATGTTGAGATAGTGATTTATGTCTTGAGATTCACGTACATGTTGAGTAGTCGAAAAAGGCTCTTATGTTTAATCTAACAAACTCCTTTGTCGGGTAAGATCAATCTGAATCAGTAACTTAGATTCAGACTCACGACTATCATATTCGTATATTGAAGAATATCACCAAATGATAGTTGCCCATCTAAACGACTTTATGATCAAATCTATCAAGATATAAATCGGATCTAAGTCGGATCCCATCCGATCAAGATGTGTGCACAAATCACGAGATACAAAAATTAATAAGAAAATCTTCTTCGTCTTCAAATCTTCAATTGCCTTCTTAAATAACCTGCACAACAAAAACGTGAATCCTCTTGTGATCAATCATGCACAAAACGGAGTCTGTTAACAATGGATTATCACAAGATGTCTTTAGATCTAACAACAGTTCTAAAGATCATGTCGATACTTTAATCTAGTTTGAGTGACCCTTATGTCTGAAGAGAAGGCTCTCAAGAATAATCAAAGTAGGTGCAGTCAAAGTTTCAATAACCATTAGTCAATCAAATCAATAATCGAAAACTAAATAACAATGCAATTATCTAGTTTACCACCAACGATACTCGTAGAGCTTTTTGATCCCACAGAAGTCTTTAAACGAGTGGTCGTAAGAGATTTCGACTAATTAGGGTACTTTCCTCTCTCTCGATAGACGGCTCCACCGAAAACAATACGAATGAAGGTTTACTGGCTCTTAGTATAGTTTTAAAGAAGTATTTATATACAAAGGTTGTTTATACAACAAGGAAATTCCAAAACCGAAAATATTCTCAAGATATGCAATAAAGTACCTAATTTCGATTTTCCTATTTTCAATAAATGTCAAATAATATCTCCAAAATATCTCTTAGAAAATTTCTATTATTAGTTTAGCACATTAACTAATAATCCTTTTCTAGAGTATATGCTTTAATTGTTTTATTAATTAAAACATATAAAATCGAAAATCATAATTAAATGCTTTTCAATATTTCGGTTTGGGATCACCTTGAGCATCAAGGAATATCTTTGAACAATTAATGATAAGAGTTATGCACATGTTCAAATAATGTCGACATTTAGAAGTTTCCTATCTTAGCAAACCCTAATTCCAAACTCATGCACAACACAAAGAAATATGTGAATATTGGGAACTCGGTTTTGCTCTTGGGCCCGGTTATACCATAACTCCCAAACTAAGTTAGGACCGGTTATACCATGCTTCCCAGAGCTAGTTAGGATCGGTTATACCATGTCACTAGATATAGGTTATGACCGGTTACACCATGCTTCCCAAAACTAGTTAAGATCGATTATACCTTGTCACACAATATAATCTATGACCGGTTCTACCTTGATTCTCAACATAAGTTAAGGTTGGTTCTACCTTGTCATCTTGCATTGGTCGTCCAAATAATTTTCAATTGAAAAACGGACCAACACACTTATGGTTTCCCTTTCGATTATGAAACAAGTTCATACATCTACTTCCTTAAACCAATGTAATAATACATAGTTTTCTAGGATAAAATCACACCTATATCCCATACATAATCAAATATCTATACACATAGGTTATGTTGCTGTCATATTTACGAAGTTCAAAAGATAAGCGTTATATTTCGTAATTCAATATAATTCCTTTACATTTTGATCATAATGATATGACCAATTACAATCACTAGAGTGTTATAAATATAGCTTCGCATGTTATGTTTTCAATATAAAGCGACTTGAAAGATACGTTAGAAATGGAAACAAGTCAAGTCAGTATTACTAACCTCAAGTGGAAGAATAATGTCTTCTTTGTAGTCGTTACTTCTTCACATTTTTTAGGTCTTCAGAGTAATACTTGTAAGTCTCAACATTACTAGACTTTCTAGTCTAACCTAAACGAAATTGAGTCTAGTAATTAATCAAGCGACTCTAAAATGAGTTTCGATACTAAAATATGACAACTAAACTTGACATACCAACACTTGGTGGTTCAACCGAGCTATGCTCTAACACTTTAATCATAAAGACAAAGAAATATAATGCGAAAGTAAAAGTAAATCACTCAACACACAAGATTTTGTTAACGAGGAAAATTACAAGGAAGAAAAACTTTGGGACTTAGTCTATTTTTGAATAATCTCATAATTAAGCCATCATACAAATTCATTACCGCAACTTCGTATAGTTGAGACCAAGCAAACTACTCATAGTTACGCAATTCCTTCATTTATCCCTACGCCTACAACCAATCTGGTCTATGCATCTGAATCCTAAAATATAGTTCACTATCTCAAGTCGTTTTACACTTCTGCTTCTCAACTCTTTTGGATCATATTCCGAAACAGTAAAGGACTGACCTGTTTCAGTAACCACTCACTTATCAATCTCCTAGATCAAAGGTACAATCAGAGATAGGTCAAAGTATCTTTTGTATTATCAATACATACTCCGTTGTGGTCAAATATCAACTAATACAAAGATTACCGCAATAACCAATCCTAGTTTACAAACTATCAAAGCAATTCTAAATAGAGAAACAACTAGATAGATTGTCGATATTTATAGCAAATATGATGTCTATCGAAATTAACTGCTAGTTTGGATCCTAGTTAATTAAATAGGCAAGAAGTATCACAAAGATCAGAATGCTAAAATTAAAGGAACGTCTTCTAGTCTTCAATCTTCAAATTATATGCACAAACAACTTGAATCTCACTAATGATCGACAAAGAAAGGAGTTTGTTAACGTTGTATGATCACTAATTCTATCTTCAGATCTTGAATCAATAAATAGATCTGAAATAGTCAATCCTCAAACAAACTCGAGTTGCCTTATATTATAAGAGATTGATCATAAAATAAAAGAGTTTGATCTACCAAGGATAACTATACCATTAGTCAAACAAATCAATAATTGAAAACTAAAATAACAATACAATTTTGTTTCCATCAATGGTACTACTAAAAGCTTCTTTATTCGAAAGAAGACTTTAAACAAAGGCCAAGTAAGATATTTCCCTAATTAGGCTTCCTAAGCACAAATGGTTAAGCGGTGATTTCCAGGATGAGTTTATAAGAATACAAGCTCCACTATTTATAGTGTAAATATCAAGGCTTGTTTATATAACAAGGAACTACCAAATCCGAAAATCCTAAAGATATGCAATAATAATATATTTTGGGTTTTGAAAAATTCTAACCGCAATCCAACCTGTTGTATCGAAATCTCTTTTGGAATGAAAATTAATATTAGCTAGCATACAAAATTACTTTACTAATTAATATAACAACAAGATATATGTTATCCTCTAGGATATGGAAAGCATATAAATTCTAAGATCTAAAAGATATTAGAATATTCCGGTTCGGGATCTCTCCTTGAGTATAAAAAAAAACTACTTGAGCATTAAGTAACAAGAGTTTAACACATGTTCAAATCACTTTGTCAACATTTTGTGAACATGTCATTTTAACCAACAAACTACACATTCGATATCTACATAAATCCTAAGATAGTAGACAAACCAAAATGCACTTTTGGTTATATGGGATCGGTCTAGTAAAGATGCTACTAGATATCCTTGTTTAAAGTGCAGTCCTACTAGAGATCCTCCAAATCACTATTTCAAATATGTACGAAATAAGTTTCCCAAGTATACTTCCTTGAACTATGTAATTAAATATAGTTCCAAGGTAAGGATTCAGTCAGAAGTTCAACACACTAAACAATAACGAATTACTAATTACTAATTAATGTTATGTCGATTCTACGAAGTCCACAAAAATCCTATACTTTGTAACTCCATATATCAAAGTTGTATGAAACAACTAGTATATATTTCCTTGACAATTCAATCATAATAATATGATCAAGTCACCAATACTAGAGATAAGTAAACAAACTTCGTAAGTTAAGTTCTCAATATAAATTAACTTGAAAGAAACTTAGATAGAAATGGAACAAGTCAAGTCTGTGTTATTAACCTTAAACCGAAAGATGATGTGTTTGTTGATGTCGATCGTTTTGAGTTCTTCATGAGTAACAAGAGTGAGTCTCAACATTTCTAAGTTCCTAATCAAACCTAACACAGTTTCCCTAGTGTTGATGGTGGTTTTTAGCTTAGGGTTAAAATCGTAAAACCGCGCATCTGACATGACGTCACTATGACCACTAGCACATTTATTGAATCAACCAAAGATGCCTACGTAAGAATTACTGGGTACCTTTTTTTTATGTACATGTGTCATGTTCCACTACGAGAACCCTTAGTATTGATCGACATCATCTTTGTATATACCAAACCCTAATTCTCGCAACACCGTGCCCAATGACAAACCATGCCAACCCGTCTCCGCGCCAAGGCATGCCAACCATGCCAGCCCGCACCACCGGTGCCAATGGCAAACCATGCCGCCACATCTCCGCGCCAAGGCATGCCAACCATGCCAGCCGCACCACCGTGCCAATGGCAAACCATGCCAGCCATGTCTCTGCGCCAAGGCATGCCAACCATGCCGGCCGCACCACCGTGATAATGGCAAACCATGCTAGCCACGTCTCTGCGCCAAGGCATGCCAACCATGCCAGCCGCACCACCGTGCCAATGGCAAACCATGCCAGCCACATCTCTGCGCCAAGGCATGCCAACCATGCCAGCCACACCACCGTGCCAATGGCAAACCATGCCAGCCACGTTTTTGCGCAAAGGCATGCCAACCATGCCAGCCGCACCACCGTGCCAATGGCAAACCATGCCAACCACGTCTACGCGCCAAGGCATGCCAACCATGCCCGCCGCACCACCGCGCCAATGGCAAACCATGCCAGCCACGTCTGCGCCAAGGCATGCCAACCATGCCAGTGACGCACCACCGTGCGATGGCAAACCATGCCGACCACGTCTGCGCCAGCATGCCACCCATGCCCGCCGCTCCACCGTGCCAATGGCAAACCATGCCAGCCACGTCTCTGCACCAAGGCATGCCAACCATGCCAGCAGCACCACCGTGCCAATGGCAAACCATGCCGCCACGTCTCTCGCGCCAAGGCATGCCAACCATGCCCGCCGCTCCACCGTTCCAATGGAAAACCATGCCAAACTACTTCTCCACGCCAAAACGAAGGGTTGCAATAATCAAACATGACTACACTTCTCTTCGAGATACGATCTCGACCATCCAAGTTCACCACCTAACGCACGGCGCCCCAAGGCCAAACACCACGGTTTGCACCAAACCCTAGTTTTGGTCGCGCTGTCTACCATACCAACCTCTCCTTCACGTCATTGGATGCCAATACG